>OX101794.1:5377741-5515241 GCA_944452715.1 Ophion slaviceki | reverse complement strand
TAAGCTAAATGAGTAAGATTTGTAAGTGATTAAGGAGGAGAGAGAGAGAGAGAGAGAGAGAGAGAGAGAGAGAGAGAGAAAGGATAAGGAGTGTTAGAAAAAGATAGACATATACCATACAGAACTCCTACGATCGTCATGCACGACAGATATTTTTTTCCTTTTCTGCCCTTCCACGAATACTTGCAAGCGAGTTCATTGCTGAAGATCTCTTTTACAACGCGACGAATAGAGTCGTCGACACTTGCACCACCACATTTTGTGAGTAGATGAACCTGTAAAAAAATAATTTTGTGACAATATACTAGATGTAGTTACAGTAGATATCAAGATTGTAAAGTTTTTATGAGCATACTGGAAAGTTCTCGTAGCTTTTAAGGAGGGTGGTGACTCAAATCATTGTGTAGAGAATAAAATATGTAAAAAAATGTTCGTATAGATTTTTTTTTATTTGCGTATACTTTTTTTATTATTATATGAAATGTCTATAACATTTTTAAAGATTTGGCTCTGTAGAAACTGCGATAATTATTGTTAAAAATCGTTACTTTTAACATGGGCTTTTATGAAGTCGCGAGTTACGATTTTCAACAGTAAATATCTCAATTTTTACAAAATTAAGTTGCTATAAATTTCACGCGAATTTTCATTTGACGCTGAACAATTATCCGGCAAATTCGAAGAATTTTTATGGCAAGATATCGTGCAGGAACTACCTCAAAAATGGTGGTATCAAACAAATAAGTAAAAGTGAAAAGACGATTATATAAATGTGATAATAGATGGATAGAAATAATATATAAATAATCACTCGAAGACTATTTTTAAAAGACCTAGGAAGTAGACAAAAACAATGCTTCGAAGACACCAGAAGTACACTAAGAAAGCAACTCTTCGCAGGCACTAGAAATATTTCCAGAGGCACTGAAAAGGGACTGCGAAGACAATTTTCAAAAGACGCAGGAAGTAGACTAAAAACAATTTTTCGAAGACACCAGAAGTACACAGCGAAAACTACTCTTCGCAGGCACTAGAAATATTTCCAGTGGCACGGAAAAGGGGCTGCGAAGACCATTTAAAAAAGATGCAGGAAATAGATTGAAAACATTTATTCGAAAACGCCACAAGTACACTACAAAAGCCTCCGGGGGTACTCCAGGGTACCAGAAATATTCGAAAAGTACTATCTAACAATCTTTTAAACAAATGTTTGTAAAAATTGTAAACGTAATTAATGAAACGGAAAGTAAGATTACAATTAATGTTAAAGTATTAAAATATGTATATAAAATAAATAAGATAAGAAGTAAAACTCATCAAGATATTCGATCACAAGATGGCCAAGAGAGAAGAAAAACTATGGAAGAAATACATTTTTTAAAGATTTCTCTAGAAAAAAAACCCAGCACAAGCAACACGTGGCCGCATAACCTCAATATAGAATAAGACTCGTTTATTAAATCATGAACTGTTGTTTACAGTTGATAAAATCTTTTGAAAAGAGACATTAAATGCAAAGTTAAATATGTTCGTACGATAAAATAAAATAAAATGGAAAACTTACCTTAATACACAATTTCACACTTGCACGATACGTAGCGGTACGGCTTTCGGTAACAGCGAGAAAGTTCAATATGGCGGGATTTTTTAACTTACTCTACATGACACTACTGGCGCTGTGGTAGAATGATATGATTGGTCGAAATATCGAAATTCGTTAAAGATAAATTAATTGAATTTTTCAAATCGCGTTTCGTTTTTATCACATTTGGCTTATGTGAAATAACTTTGCATAAGTAGAGTCGTTAATATTGTTAAAAATTACTTATGAGAAAAATTAAAAAATACATTTCTTTTAAAGAATTGTGGTCACGGGAGGGGGGAACACATGTTACTAGGTGAGGACACAGTTTAATTTTTAGAAAATAGTTGAAGGCACAATTTTGGCCACACGTTTATTGATGTTTAAAAAACATATACAAAAACTGTCAGATCGAATGCGTGATGAAACGTCGTGGCCAGAATCGATTAGAACTCATTAAAATGAATTCATTTTCAGAGGTTATAGTTTTAGTTCATGGTTTTTTCTGCGAGAGTAAATTAAATGCAGACCGCCAATAATGTTGTAATTAAACAATTATAAATAATAGAGGAAAACAGTTGAGACAAAATTGAAAGTTAATTTACCTCTATTGTTTATAATTTTTAAGTTACAGGCAAAGCAATCGATTTAAGGTTTGTATTTAATTTTTTTTGTAAATGGGGTGAACTAGAGACTGCAAACTTTCAGAGGTTCTTCTATAGAGTCAAACAGACGTACTATAAAAAAATAAAGCTTCGTCCAATTTTTTTGTGAATTCAAACCTATAATTTGAGTGGACTAGTCTCTCTATCACGGCGCGTCAGCTAGGTCGGATGTTCCATCCTTCTCTTACTCGTTCAAAATGAAAATCTGATCTTGTTTCGCCAATTTCTCGAATTTTGATTTAAAAAAATGTTGCATTACTTTTTTTTTTATTCTAAAGGACTCAACATTTCTCTCTTAATACTCTCTTAATACTCTCTTAATACTTGAGCACAAACTTCATCATTTAGGAGTTTGAGCCACTTCAATTATCAGAGATTCAATTCAAAATAGTGAAAAAAAAATCTTGAAGACAAATTTTGAAAAAAATCTAGTTGATTGAGCATGATTGTACGCAACTTTTTTCTCTCTTGACAATTTTTTTTTAACCTCAAGGATATTTAGTTGCGCAGACTTTTTCAAAAATGGTCTTTTTCAGGAAAAAAAAATAAGTCCCTAAAAAAATCGCACGAAACTTTCTAAAAACTGAAATTGAAGCTATTGATCACCGTTTCAAATGCATTCCAAAAAAATTGGCGCACAAATTTTTTGGAAGATCTGCAACTGATTGAAAACAGCCAAAAAAATTGCCTTTTTCAAAACGGTGCACCAGGCTGAAAAGAAATCGCAAAAATTTTTTTTAAACGCCGCTGGGGAAATTCGAATATCTCTTTTTTTCACCAAACGATCAAACTTTTAATGCGCTTCGGCATTTCGTAGGGTGAATCCATACTTTTGGCCGGCAGTGTATGTCCATACAATGAATGTCCACTTAATGTATTCCTAATAAGGTGTTGACGTCAGGGTTGCAAATAATGCATTACTTTTTGTAATGCATTACCGTTTTCATTACCCATTACTTTACATTTTGTAATGTAAAAAATTCCATTACTCATTACATTGGATTTTGTAATGGAAAAATTTCCATTACTCATTACATTGGATTTTGTAATGTAAAAAATTTCCATTACCCATTACATTGGATTTTGTAATGTAAAAAATTTCCATTACCCATTACATTGGATTTTGTAATGGAAAAATTTCCATTACCTATTACTTTACATTTTGTAATGTAAAAAATTTGCATTACTCATTACATTGGATTTTGTAATGTAAAAAAAATCCATTCGTCATTACATTATATTTTGTAATGTGAAACATTTTCATTGCCCATTAGAATGTAGTGAATAATGGAATTTTTATACATTACAAAATAAAAAGTAATGAGTAATGGAATTTTTACATTACTTTTTTGCGTTGACAGGGAGAGGGAGAGAGAGAGAGAGAGAGAGAGAGAGAGAGAGAGAGAGAGAGAGAGAGAGAGAGAGAGAGAGAGAGAGAGAGAGATGGATGGATGGATGGATGGATGGATGGATGGATGGATGGATGGATGGATGGATGGATGGATGGATGGATCCATCCATCCATCCATCCATCCATCCATCCATCCATCCATCCATCCATCCATCCATCCATCCATCCATCCATCCATCCATCCATCCATCCATCCATCCATCCATCCATCCATCCATCCATCCATCCATCCATCCATCCATCCATCCATCCATCCATCCATCCATCCATCCATCCATCCATCCATCCATCCATCCATCCATCCATCCATCCATCCATCCATCCATCCATCCATCCATCCATCCATCCATCCATCCATCCATCCATCCATCCATCCATCCATCCATCCATCCATCCATCCATCCATCCATCCATCCATCCATCCATCCATCCATCCATCCATCCATCCATCCATCCATCCATCCATCCATCCATCCATCCATCCATCCATCCATCCATCCACCCCCTCACTCCTCCCTCACTCACTCACTCACTCACTCACTCACTCACTCACTCACTCACTCACTCACTCACTCACTCACTCACTCACTCACTCACTCACTCACTCACTCACTCACTCACTCACTCACTCACTCACTCACTCACTCACTCACTCACTCACTCACTCACTCACTCACTCACTCACTCACTCACTCACTCACTCACTCACTCACTCACTCACTCACTCACTCACTCACTCACTCACTCACTCACTCACTCACTCACTCACTCACTCACTCACTCACTCACTCACTCACTCACTCACTCACTCACTCACTCACTCACTCACTCACTCACTCACTCACTCACTCACTCACTCACTCACTCACTCACTCACTCACTCACTCACTCACTCACTCACTCACTCACTCACTCACTCACTCACTCACTCACTCACTCACTCACTCACTCACTCACTCACTCACTCACTCACTCACTCACTCACTCACTCACTCACTCACTCACTCACTCACTCTCTCTCTCTCTCTCTCTCTCTCTCTCTCTCTCTCTCTCTCTCTCTCTCTCTCTCTCTCTCTCTCTCTCTCTCTCTCTCTCTCTCTCCCCCCCCTTCTCTCTCCCTCTCAACGCGAAAAAGTAATGTAAAAATTCCATTACTCATTACATTGGATTTTGTAATGTAAAAAAATTTCATTACCCATTACATTGTAATGGGCAATGAAAATGTTTAACATTACAAAATCCAATGTAATGAGTAATGGAAATTTTTTACATTACAAAATATAAAGTAATGGGTAATGAAAATTTTTTACATTACAAAATCCAATGTAATGGGTAATGGAAATTTTTGACATTACAAAATCCAATGTAATGAGAAATGGAAATTTTTTACATTACAAAATATAAAGTAATGGGTAATGAAAATTTTTTACATTATAAAATCCAATGAAATGGGTAATGGAAATTTTTTACATTACAAAATCCAATGTAATGAGAAATGGAAATTTTTTACATTACTAAATGTAATGTAATGGGTAATGAAATATTTTTTCATTACCCATTTAAAAAGTAATGAATAATGCATTACATTTTCATTACAAATTTCGCAACCCTGGTTGACGTAGCACAAAAGATGGACGTCCAATGGATGGATTCCATGAACGTATATTATATGTCCGTACATAGACATACAATATACATCCAGTTAATATACACCCAATAACGTGTTAAAGTAGCCGAAAGATGGACGTCCAATGAATGTACTAATTGTGACTCGTGCTTGGCTGTTATATGAACTATGATTGGATGTATAATATACATTCATTTAGTGTCTATCTGGGATAGTATAATATACATTCATTTAGTGTCTATCTGGGATAGTATAATATACATTCATTTAGTCTTCTATCTGGGATAGTACATTCGCCCCATATGATGAGTTGACATGATTGGAGTACTTTACCCATTCAAGAACTTTTTTTAATATTGCATGTTGGTGTTTCAGTGATTTGCATATTCAAGGACAATTGTATTGCGCGCCTCTTTCCTCAAGATCAATCGTAGTCCCTCTACTTTACACCGATGTCACCACAATTTCAAAGCTAAAGTAAAAAAACTTTTGCTCGTTGCCTATGTCACTAGTTATTCTCATTCTTCTGTTTTGTGCCGAATAAGCCACATGTGTCACCGAAAAAATGGAAAAGAAACGCGTACACAATAAGAATTTCGAGGAGGAAGAAAAGGAAAATCGTTGTTTCAAACGTTTTAAACGAGGTGAGAAGAGATTTCGGAAGCAGGAAAGACGTTGGCGGCGAGCGCAAAGGCGCAGTAAGTACATTTTTTTTTTTCAGGTTCGGGTATCAACGCCCTCAGATAACAGAGAGCTATCATTGAATAACGAAATTGAGCCACAAGTAAATACTTGAATTGATGAGCCGTGTTTGTACCGCACTGGTGTAATAACACGGGCCTGCTGCTGCTAAAAAAAAGTCGTTTGATTTGGTTACGCAACGTAACCTGGTCCTTGTGGCTGAGCAGATGGCTTACTAAGGTACCTTGTTTCTCTTTATTTATCTATCAATCACAGAAAATCGAGGAGAAAGCAGCTCATATGACTCGGAGGGAGACCAATTCTCCGAAGCCTTTCAAAGGTCGCTCATATCTATCGTAGACGTACGAAAGAGTCCCACTGAGGCTCAGAATATTCCATCCTCAGTCATGGCCTCTCAGAATGATCCATCGCCAGTCAGCGGTTCTAAATCAAGGGCTTACACTGAGTCCTTTCCAGCATCGGGTTCACAAGAACCTTCATCTGTAAAGTCTTCGCTGCAGTCTACTGAGCATAACGATTCAACAGGGCCAGAAATTCCTGTGGGTTCACAAGAAGTTGACGAGTTGGACGAAAAAATCCTTGAATTAATGGGCAAGACTCATACATGAGAAAATACCCGCTCCAAATATCCATAAGGATTTGGCCATACGATGGAAAGACATTCTCGTAAAAGGATTACCAGCGGATGATAAAAAACAATTAATCGAAAAATATCCTCCTCCAGCCAATTGCTCCGCTATTGAGCCACCTAAGCTCAATGCTGAGGTTAAGGCATCCTTACAGGAAGTTATTGTAAAGAAAGATGCCCGAGTTGTATCGAGACAGGAAAGAGTCGGGGCGTGTCTCGCATCCTTGGGAAAATCTCTTTCTCACATTCTCAAGGAGAACCGTACAGAGAACTTAGTCCTTTTCGAGAACCTGAGTGATACTGCGAGGTTATTGCTTGACATCCAGCACGATGATTCGTGGATCCGGAGAAGCTTGATTCTGTCAAACTTGAATACTTCCCTCAAGGATACACTCAACTCCACTGTCGTTGACGAATGGTTGTTTGGCAGGGACCTCGAGGAAAAACTAAAAGTAGCAAAGTTGCTGGAACGTTCGTCAAAGGACCTTAGAACGGAATCAAAAACTCAAGGTATAATCTCAAAAAACTGGAAAGGCCCGCATCGTCGCACGTTTTACAAGAAGACATTAGCAACGCAGGGCGGGCAACAACAACAACCACAACACTCGGAAAATCAGAGGGGCTGGGGCTATCGAAAGCCTCTACGAGGACAGAATCGAGGATACCAGAATCAGAGACAGACGAGAAGGTAGATTCAGCTCCTGTAAGTAAGCTGGCTGGGAGACTTAAACATTTCGTAAGTCAGTGGAAGATGATAACCTCAGATGGAGTGATTTTGCAATGGACTAGAGGGTACGAAATATCCTTCGAATCTCCGGTTTCTCAATCATTACCCCCGAAAGAGACTTCGTGGTCGTTTAGCGAGAAGACAATGATTCTCGAGAAGATTAACGAACTATTAGAAAAGGGCGTTATTCAGGAATATCAAGAGGCTAAGAAACAGTTTATTTCCTCGATTTTTCTCGTACCTAAGCCAGATGGGTCTCAGAGGTTGATTTTAAATCTCAAGCAATTGAATGAGTATGTCCAACAAGAACACTTTAAGTTAGAAGATTACAAGACAGCGAAAGGCTTGCTCAATCCACATTGCTTTATGGCGAAAATTGATCTCAAAGATGCATATTATGCAATTCCTATGGCAACGTCGAATAAGATTTTTCTGAGATTTCGATTTAACGGTAGCCTTTTCGAGTTTAACTGTTTGCCATTTGGTCTTACTTCAGCTCCATATGTGTTCACTAAGATAATGCGACCGGTGGTAACTTACTTGAGGGCTTTAGGTTATCTTTCAGTCGTATATCTTGACGACTTGCTATTGTTCGGAAATTCATATGACCAATGCTTGAGCAATGTTAACAAAACGTGTGTTCTTTTACGCAAATTGGGATTTATCGTGAACATAACAAAGAGTCAGATGATCCCTGCCAAGAGATGTACGTTCCTAGGTTATGTTTTTGATTCCGAAAAAATGACGATGGAGCTTCCCGAGGAAAAAATGCAGAAGGTTAGGGTTCAGATTGACAGGTTTAGTAAAATGACCAGGTGTAAAATAAGAGATTTTGCAGCTTTTATAGGAATTTCAGGCTTTTGTTGCCAGGCCATTAAGTATGGTTGGGTTTATGTAAAAGATTTTGAGAGAGAAAAATATCTAGCCCTCTCCCAAAATGGGGACAATTATGACGCCTTGATGAACGTATCTGCCTGTCTCGGGAGTGACTTTGATTGGTGGAAAAGGAACATTTCTTCAACGAAGATGTTCATTAAAGAAAGGCAATTTAAATTTACCATTTCATCAGATGCATCGCGCTCGGGCTGGGGAGCCTGTTGCAGAGGAAAGACAGCTAATGGTCATTGGAAACAGGATGAGCACGAATATCATATTAATTATTTAGAACTGCAAGCTGCTTTTTTCGGGCTAAAATGCTTCGCTGAAGGGGCTAGGAACTGTGACATTCTTCTTAGAATCGACAACACAACAGCTATAGCTTACATCAATCGGATGGGTGGCATCCGCTTTGCAAATTTGAGTAGGCTAGCTAAACAAATGTGGTCGTGGTGCGAATCTAGAAATTTATCGATTTTTGCATCATATATTTCGTCAGCCGATAATACTAATGCAGATTTAGAATCACGAAAATTAGAATCGGAGACGGAATTTGAGCTGGCAGATGAAGCTTTTAAAAAAATCGTACAGTGCTTCGGACGTCCAGAAATTGATCTTTTTGCCACCAGGAAAAACGCAAAATGTGAGAAATACGTTTCTTGGCAGCGCGATCCTGAATCGATCGCGATTGATGCCTTTACGATCAATTGGAGATCATATTTTTATTATGCGTTTCCGCCGTTCGCGATTATTCTACGTATCTTAAAGAAAATCAGATCCGAAGGCTCTAGGGGAATAATGGTTGTTCCTCACTGGCCGTCGCAGGCATGGTTCCCGTTGTTTGAATCGATGTTTGAAGCTCAGCCGATTTATTTTAAACCTCACATTGATCTGATTCGATCCAGCGACCGAGACCCGCACCCCTTGTGGCGGAAGACTACCCTGGTGGCCGCGAGGTTATGCGGAGAGCTTTCGAATCAAGGGACATCCCGAAAGAATCGGTCGATATAATGATCTCTTCTATTACCGATTCTTCAAAGAAACAGTACGAAGGTTCATTTAAGAAGTGGTGGAGATTTTGCCTTACCAGGGGTGCAGACCCTTTGACTGCGTCGGCAAAATTGGTTATTGAGCTTCTCACGGAGGAATATTCGCAAGGGGCATCTCACGGTTCCCTAAATTCTCTGAGGTCAGCAATAGCGCTGCTGCTCGGCCCGGAAATCGGTCAAGATTATCGAATTAAAAGATTCTTTAAGGCAGTTGTTAAATTAAGGCCTCCGCAACCAAAATACGACTGTACGTGGAACCCGAAGTTAGTTCTAAATTTCCTATCTCAATGGGTTCCAAATGAGGAGATATCTTTAGAAAAGATCTCCCAAAAGCTGGTTACGTTGTTAACCCTTGTTACGGGTCATAGAATACAAACGTTAAGTCTTATAAACATTGCAAACATACGTAAGACGGGTACAGATATCGAGATAAAGATTCCCGATAGAATCAAGACGACAGCACTGGGGAGAAATCAGCCAATATTATTATTGCCTTATTATCATGAAGATACTTCGATTTGTGCCGCAACTACACTCGAATCGTATATTTTAAGAACCAAAGACTTGCGTTCGGCCATCAAAACTTTGTTCATTTCTTTTAAAAAACCTCACAAGGCCGTGTCCAGCCAGACCTTAAGTCGATGGATAAAGAAGGTACTGCACAATAGCGGCATAGATACAGAGCAATTCTCAGCCCATAGCACACGACATGCATCAACATCGGCGGCTAAACGAAGGGGCATAAACGTCGATTTAATTCGCAAAACTGCAGGTTGGACGGAAGATTCTGCAACCTTCGCAAGATTTTACGACCGTCCAATCTTGCAAGATAAAAGTCAGTTTGCAAAATCAATATTAAATACCGGAATAGGAGAATGATATCTCGGTTGAATTTTCTCCACGCTATTGTAAAACAATTTCTTGTTGAGGAATAAATAAGAATGTGATTTCCCCACTTAGTGTGCAATACATGAATTAACCACCGTAACGAGCTTTGAACATCTACGATTGATCTTGAGGAAAGAGGCGCGCAATACAATTAAATGATTAAACGAACTTACCTGTAAGTGAAGTTCTATCATAATTGTATGAAGCGCCTCTTCTGAAAGATCAGTCCCACCCTGAATACCTTTTTATTCAACTAGGCTAGAATACCCTTAATCGGTTACGGCGGTGCTTTAAAAAGAATGAGAATAACTAGTGACATAGGCAACGAGCAAAAGTTTTTTTACTTTAGCTTTGAAATTGTGGCGTAAAGTAGAGGGACTACGATTGATCTTTCGGAAGAGGCGCTTCATACAATTATGATAGAACTTCACTTACAGGTAAGTTTGTTTAATAATTTAATTTCAGTGCTAAATGCGCTGTTCGGCCACCATTTAAAAGAGTTGCCGCAATTCCAGATTATGCAATTGGAAGTGCAATATTTTTTTGTGATCGTATAGTTGCCGAAATAAGTGAAATGAGAAATGTTTTTCCTGCGCCTTCGGGCGCATCTAGGAAATACCATCCGCCGTTTTGGCTTGTATTCATTTGTTTCCTACCATAAACGTGCGATTAGTAGAGCCTGATTCGTTGTTGTTTGTTTGGTCGTCAAAGCGTAGATATTTAATTGTGCGATACATGCTCACGCCACGATCAACGTAGAAAAAAGTGTACTATATGTAATACTCCTTCAAAAACTTGAACAAGTAAAAAAACGCCAAGTAAGAAAAAATACCCTCGAAAAAATCATCGGTCGTTTCACTATCTACAAAATTCTAATTGACCACGACATACTTGTGATGTTTTTCAAACAATACTTTTATTTACATTATTCCTTTTTCAATACAAATGTACAAAACAAGTGAAATAACTTTTTATGCAAAAGCCAAGCAAATTTACTAGAAACGTATGCAAAATGGTCAAACACTAGAAATACTATTTTTCTCAATATTTTATTTTAAGAAACCATATTGCTATTATAATAAAAACTTCGAATCACGATTATATAAAAGTACAACGTATGCATCACACAAGTACTGTATGTATGTATCACTGGAAATGCTGTGCAACGTCTTGGCGTGCATGGTTAAGAAAAAAAGCTCGGCGAAAGATGACGTTTTCTCAAGAACTTGACTATCGGCTTAAGAAAGACATAAATTGACTATTTATTATCTAACTGCATACCAAGTTTCCGATACCGCATAGTACAAATAAAAAAATCAGCGATGTACCCCTAGACCACACGGCTTTTAAAGTCTCACTTTATTTACATAATTTGAAAAGTTACGTGGAAGTATTCACATTCTACTCTATTACAGAACCACCATACATCTCATGAAATCTATTGCGTCGCATAAATGTTCGTTCAATAGACATGGTTTTGGCAGGCTCAATATCTCATTTCTAATAATTCTGTATACCTGGTGGAGTAACTGATGCGATGTTATAATTTTAAATCATCTAAGTAAATAAATTGTTGCAAAAGTTACTCGTGGAAGCGGTGGGAACGTTTCGCCAAGAAAATCGTGTATCTTCCCAAGCGTTTTTTCTTAACCATGCATGCCAAGTCGTTGCACAGCATTTCCAGTGATACATACATACATTACTTGTGTGATGCATGCGTTGTACTTTTTTATAATCGTGATTCATAGTTTATATTATAATAGTAATATGGTTTCGTAGAATAAAATGTTGAGAAAAAATAGTAATTGTAGGGTTTGACCAATTTGTGTACGTTTCTAGTAAATTGGCATGGCGTTTGCATAAAAAGTTATTTCACTTCTTTTGTACGTTTGTATTGAAAACGTAATAATGAAAATAAAAGTATTGTTTGAGAAAAATCACGAGTATTTCGATTTCTTGTCACGATCCCTTGAAAGCGTTATAGGTCATTTTCCGCTGTCAAATAACCTAACAATGTTTTATGCAAAAGTCAACTAATTTCGAGATATTATTTTTATGATTCAACTATAAACATGAAAATAGTATATCCGAACTGTATAAAAACCATGTATATAAATGAATATTGATGTGAATACCAGAGTATAGCATGTCTCAGAAAAATACTACAAAAGTCGCACTCTTAAAGCTCCCAGTCGATCTTAAATTCATCAATCGAGCAAATTACCTAACCTACCTACCTACCTACTAACCTACCTAACTAACCTACCTACCTACCTACCTAACCTACCTACCTACCTCTACTAACCTACCTACCTACCTAACCTACCTATCCTACCTACCTAACCTACCTAACTACCTACCAACCTAACCTACCTACCTACCTAACCTACCGACCTACCTACCTAACCTACCTACCTACCTAGCTAACCTACCTAACCTGCCTCCCTACCTAACCTACCTACCTACCTACCTAACCTAACCTACCTATAACCTACCTACCTACCTACCTACCTACCTAACCTACCGCTTCAAGGGGGACGATGTCCTTTTCAGGACGTCACCTCCGCGGAGAAACCCAACTCCGACTGGAGCGCGTCCCCAGGTGGCGGATAGGGGAGGTCCTCACCAGAAGATCCGACCCTGTTGGAGCGACTGGCGGACTGGGGCGAAATAAAACAGCCCCCGCGGACCAAAAGTGGTGCGAAGGGGAAGGACACCCCTACAACAAACCTAGGGGAAGGAACCCCGAAAATAAACCAAATATGGCAAGTACAACAACTGGAAAACCAATTACGGTGCAGGGGGCCGGATCCCCAGTACCGGCGTCTGTCGGGGGCGATTACGCGGGCACCGGGACGTCGTTATCAAACGACCGTCGTAACCAAGCGAACAAAGAAAACGTTCAAATTGAGGTCCACATGGACGTAGAGCAGCCGCCGAGCAAAGCCTCCCCAAAAGCTGGAAGCCAAATCGCTCCTCTCTCCATCAACCGAGGACGAATCAACTCCGTGCCCACCGATACTGGTCACCAAACACCAATGGAGAGACTCGGTACAAAGATTGACGAGTTAGCCAACTACATCAAGGGCAGAACCAATGTACACGGCGAGATAAAAAAATTAGCGAGGTCCATCGAAACAGCCTATAACCTGGCACTCAAAGGCTTCAACGCTGCTCCGAAGGAGGCACCAAGCAGGACAGTGTCAACCACACAAACGTCCCCCTGGTTGAATTCACAACCCGAGGCACAGTTTACTCCCAGACCCACCAAAACAACACCACAGGAGATGAACAACCCGAGGAAAAGGCAACTATCTACACCTAGCCCTACTTCAGCTAGTGACCCACCGGCATCGAAAAAACCAGCCAAGGATGCTCCTTGGACGGAAGTGACGCGTAGGCGTAATAAAAAGCTTACACCCGACAACACAGTGGCTGCACTAGGCGAGGCTCAAAAGCCTCAGGCAAGCGATGGCTCCAATCCCAAAAACAGCCACCGGAAAACAAAGAGGAAGAAGCCACGAACAAAGGCTGTTCTCGTTCAACCAGTCGAAGGGCGAACATACGCGGATCTTCTTAAGGAGATCAAAACGAAAGTGAACCCCATGGAGACTGGAGTAGACATCAAGTCCATCAGACAAACAAAGAACGGGGGTGTACTACTAGAAATGGGCCACAAGACCGAAGACAGCACCGCCTTCACCGATGCGGTTAGGGCAGCTACTACGAGCATTGGTACAGTCAAAACGCTGACGCCCACGACGACGATTGAAATTCTCGATCTGGACGGAGTTTCTACCGAAGACGATGTAAGGGAAGCACTCAAACGCGACTTTACTACCGGCCTGGAGATTAAACGCGTCAACCTAACAAAAACTACCCCGCGAGGTCAACGGGCAGCTTTTTGCGAGATCGACGAGGCGAGCGCAACTCAAGCCCTCGAGAAGGCACGCATAAAAATCGGATGGGTCAACTGTCGCATCCGGCCGGTGGCGAGAGTAACTCGCTGCGTCAGATGCCTCGGATATGGGCACATGACACGCTTCTGCAAAGGGCCGGATAGAAGCAAGTGCTGCTACAAATGTGGCGGAGAAAACCACAAATCTGTAGACTGCACTGAGCAGCCGAAATGCTTCTTATGCACTCCAGATAAAGATACCAAGGATGGCCTACGCCACATCTCCGGCTCGGGGGCTTGTAAGGCATTCCGCGCTGTACTAACAGAAGCTACAAGAGCACAGAAATGACGCGCGTACTTCAAGGGAACCTGAACAGGTGTGTGCTAGCGCAGAACCTGCTACGTCAACGTGTCTTTGAAGACAAGATCGACGTCTGCATCATATGCGAGCAACACTCAAACCCCACTGTCAGAACATGGTTCACGGATGAATCTGGCACTGCGGCGATCTGGGTCGTGAATCCGAGCAAAGAAAGCACCAGCAACAGCGGGAGCGGAGCAGGATATGTCTGGATCAAAACCCACACGACTTACTTCATGAGCGTCTACCTATCACCTAATGAAGGGATTAGTGTGTTTCGCCAAAAGCTGGCCAGTATTGAAAACGCTATTAGCGAATTCCAGGGCGAAGTCATCGTAGCTGGCGATTTCAACGCCAAATCGGCTGAATGGGGAGCAGACTACTCAGTAGGGGTGTGCGGGTAGCAGAATTGGTCGGGTCGGGTCGGGTCGGGTAATTAGACTATGATTCGGATCGGGTACCCGAATTTTTCGGGTAGCCCGAATTTTTCGGGTAGCCCGAATTTTTCGGGTACCCGTGATCGGACGGGAATACTCGAACTTTAACGGGTATCCGAGGTTTTCGAGTACTCGTGACCAGACTGGAATACTCGTACTTTATTGAGTAACCGACCGAAAGAATGAAAGAATAAAGAATAGAGAAGTGAGACGAAAAAAGATCTTTACAGCATTATGATTTATTCGATTTATCGCCTTCTTCGAGTTTTCGTTTTCTCCCATTATTCGATCGATACACCTAGATAAAAAATAAAAATAAACATAAATAATAGATACGGATCTCTGAGTCTGTTACGAATACCCGAAAACCAAATTCGGGTACCCGATAGAGGCGGGTAATGCAAAAACGAAGCCCGTCGGGTACCCGACCCGACCCGAACATCGGGTACCCGAGTCAATCGGGTACCCGCACACCCCTACTACTCAGACACCAGAGGAAACGAAGTCGCAGATTTTGCAGCAAGGCTTGACCTCACAGTTCTGAATACTGGAAACACCGCGACCTTCAGAAGACCGGGATACCACGAGTCTATCCTCGACATCTCACTGGGGACCCCAAGAACTGCGAGCAGGATCAAGAACTGGAGAGTTTCGGAAGAATACAGTGGTAGCGACCATCAACACATCACATTCAGTGTCGAAGTGCCTGCCACTCCAGCAACGCAAAAAGGCCCGGAAGAACGGAGGTGGAACGCTAAAAAGCTCGACCCAGAAGCTCTACGAGCGTCCCTTTCGCGAAGCTGGTCAACCCGCAAATCCCACCCGACTCCCAATACCAGTAGCGAGACGGACAAAATGGTTCTGATAACGATGAAGGCCATCACCACCTCTTGTGACGCATCCATGCCGCGCCTGAAAAACCGTGTCTTGCACAGGCCGGTATATTGGTGGACATCAGAAATCTTGGCACTCCGGAAGAGATGTCATAAACTTCGACGTAGAGCAACGAGAGCCGCAAAACGCACCCCTGACCTAGCCATATACTCAAGCGAGTACAAAAAAGCCAAAAAGGAACTGAATCGCACCATCAAGGCAAGCAAAGCGACACTGTGGAAAGAGATCTGCAACGACCTCGACCAGGATATCTGGGGCAAAGCCTATCAAATTGTCGTAAAAAAACTTGGAAAGGCTTCACCAGAAGCGCCAAAACCCCCGGCCATAATGAACAACATTGTTGCGGAGCTGTTTCCCAAACACCCGCCGCGAGAAAAAAGGCACTACGCAAATAGTGGTGAAGTTCCACCTTTCACAGTCAAGGAGCTGCAGGATGCAGCCAGGACCCTCAAACCAGGGAAGGCACCCGGCCCCGACGGCATCCCACCGTCGGTGATTAAGACCATAGCCCAGGAATTCCCGGATCTACTGCTGAATGCATACAACGCGTGCCTTGAAACCGGCACGTTTGCTACCGTCTGGAAGCGCCAGAGACTGGTCCTCCTGGATAAAGGGAAGGGAACCCCCCTAACCCCCTCGTCCTTTAGGCCACTCTGCATGCTAGACATCGCCGGTAAACTGCTCGAAAAGCTAATACAAACGAGGCTTCGAAGCGACATCGATCACGTCGGTGGCTTCGCCGAAAGTCAACACGGCTTCCGGAAAGGACGATCGACGATCGGCGCGATTAAAAAAATTATAGGGATTACAGCCGAAGCATGGTCTGGTAACCTCCGATCTCGCAAAGTCTGCATCCTCCTCACGTTAGATGTAAAGAACGCCTTCAATAGCGCGAAATGGGACGATATCCTGGACGCACTGGAGCACCGATTCAAGATAAGAAAGGAAAACTTGGCCATAGTCGACGATTATCTCGACGGAAGAACGCTAATAGTGAAAACCACAGAAGGCACACAGGAGTACCAGATGACAGCAGGCGTACCACAGGGCTCAGTCATGGGTCCTGACCTATGAAACGCAAATTACGACGAGCTGCTAGAGATCAATCTACCGAAACAAGTACAGCTAACGGGCTTTGCTGATGACGTTGCGGCCACAGTAGTGGCGGACAGCGTTGAGGAGGCCAAACTCCTGGTCCGAACAACCATTGACGCTGTCGAAACCTGGCTTGAAGAACGCCAGCTAAAACTAGCCAAACATAAAACGGAGATGGTGGTGCTGACGCGTCAGAGATGGTTTCCGAAACCCTTCAACGTAGACATCGGCGAGACAACATTGACGTCAACAAGGGCACTGCGCTATCTGGGAGTGATGATAGACGAAAAGCTGTCCTTTCGCGAACACCTAGAAAGGGCATGCATAAAAGCCAGCAAGACGGTATCCAGTCTATCGAGGATCATGACCAACACAATGGGCCCACGAAGTAAGAAGAGAAGAGTTCTTTTGGAAGTAGTCCACTCAATCCTGCTCTATGGAGCAGAAATATGGGCAGACATCCTGAAACAAAAGACCTACCGACGCAAGATAGCAGCAGTCCAACGGCGAGGGGCCCTCAGGGTGACCTCTGCTTACCGCACGGTCTCCGAAGCAGCCGTACTGGTCATAGCAGGGGCTCCACCTATCGATCTATTAGCAGCGGAGAGGTCAAAACTCTACGACCTCAAAAGTACAGGCAACAACACAAATGAGGGCAGAGCAAGAGTGAAGGCGGAAACGCAAAAAGAGTGGGAAGATAGATGGAAGACGTGTGATAAGGGTAGGTGGACAGCACGCCTGATCCCGAACATCAAAGTCTGGCTCACCCGAAATCACGGCGAGATGGACTTCTTCCTGACCCAATTGCTGACGGGCCATGGCTCGTTCAACGCATACCTCTTTAAAATGGGCCTATCTCGCACACCCAGGTGCAAGTACTGTCCGGATAAAAACGACGATGCCGAGCATACGTTCTTCGAGTGCGAACGCTGGAGGAACTACAGAGCCAACACCGAAGAAATCATAGGCAAAACACTCAACCCTACGAGCCTAGTGAACTATATGCTACAGCGAGAAGAAAACTGGACAGAAATCGCAGCCTACGCGCACCGCCTCCTTAAAGAAAAGATCTTAGAGAGGGACCAGTAAGGCAGCAGAGAAACGTCGTATGATGTAAAACGGACTGGGTCGAAGTAATGCTAACGCGGTTCCGACCCAGTCTTCCTTGCACTCACGCGCGGGGAATAAGAGGAGGGGGTTTTTTAGTGGGTGGAAATCCCACATTACCGACCATCATCTTTCGGTGTCTTTAAAAGATTTTCCCCCTCATTAAAAAAAAAAAAAAAAACAAAAAAAAACCTAACCTACCGGAATTGCGAAACCAATTCGAAGGTGTTCTTGGTGAATCAGCAACGGTCCAGAGTAAATTCCAGGAAGTTGATCTGGAGATCAAGGACCTGGAAGAGGACGCGACGAAGGAGGAGATATCGGCGGCCCTGCAGAGAGTCTTGGAACCGGACTATTCCGTCACGGAATACTCTCTTAAGTCTCTGCGTAAAGCATATGGCAGAACTCAGACCGCGGTAATACGACTCATGGTGCCTGCTGCCCGGAAACTTCTGGATACAGGAATCATCCGAGTCGGCTGGTGTAGTTGCAGAATCCGAGAGGTGGTGAGACCACTAAAGTGTTTCAAGTGCTGGAAATTTGGACACTTATCACGGAACTGCAAGAGCAACGTCGACCGGGCTAAAGACTGCATCAAGTGCGGTAACACTGGCCACAAAGTTGCCGAATGCACAGCAAGCGCAAAGTGTGTCATATGTGCAGAAGCGGGAGATGGGGCACCCACAGCCCACATCGCAGGTAGCAGCCGGTGCGCAGCGTATACGCGGGCTCTCCAGGCTTTCCAGGCACTCCAAAAACGAGGCAAATGAGAGTACTCCAGCTGAACCTCAATCATTGTGAAGCAGCACAGAACCTGCTCATGCAGACTGTGCGCGAGCTGAAGCCTGACTTGGCGATACTCTCGGAACCATATAGACATCCAGACACGCAACCTTGGGAATCTGACGCAAGTGGGAAGGCCGCAATTTGGTCCTGCGGAAAACTTCCATTTCAGGATCTTGCGAGTCGGATGGAAACTGGTTTTGTGAGAATAAAAGCCAAAGGAGTTCATTTCTACAGTTGTTACGCACCGCCTAGTCTGACGACTTATGAGTTTGAGAATTTTCTCGACAACTTAGTCGCAGACGCTAAACAACGCTTCCCGGTAGCCATAGCCGGAGATTACAACGCGTGGGCTGTGGAATGGGGTAGTAAAGTGACGAACAGGAAGGGCCAAGCTCTGCTTGAGGCTATGTCCTTATTGGATGTAGTACTACTTAATGCAGGTACAAAGCCCACTTTTGTTAAAGGTGAAGCCTCCTCTATAGTGGACCTCACTTTTGTGAGTAGTAGCCTGGCAAGAGGAAACCAGTGCTACTGGGTAGTCAGTGATATCTACACTAACAGTGATCATCAAGCGATTCTCTGGGAGATTCGCGGTCACTTCAGCGGAACAGCGAAGGCACCGAAGACAAACGGGAAGGGCTGGAAAGCGAAAATGTTTGACGCGGACTTGTTTCGTGAAACTTTTGACACCAGCCCCCTCGCAGCGGAAAGTGCAACCGAGAAGGTCGAGGTGGTCATGCAGAGGGTCACCGAAGCATGCGATGCCACAATGCCACGGAAACGTAATGTCGACTTCCGACCGGCGGTACACTGGTGGAGCGAACAAATTGCCGGCCTCCGAAGGGAGTGTCATCGAACTCGCCGCCTAGCGCAACGAGCTCGAGGCAAACGCTCGTTTCCCGATTTGGAAGAACAGCACAGGAAGGCGCGCTTGAACCTTAAAAAGGCTATCAAGCAGAGTAAAGCTGAAAGCTGGGGCGAACTGCTCAGCGAGGTGGGAGATGCTCCCTGGGGCAGGCCGTACAAAGTCGTAATGACTCGGCTGAAAAGGAAGCCAATGCCATCGCCTGTGGACGCAGCCCTGCTGGAAAAGATTGTTTCACATCTGTTCCCTGAGCAACCCGAGGAGGACTACCAACTCGAGGAGGACATCGATGAGGTCATCCCAGCCATTACTGAAGAAGAGCTTCTTACGGCGATTGCCAGGGTGGGCAACAATAAAGCCCCCGGCATGGATAGGATACCCAACATCGCACTCAAGGCAGCGATCAAGTTGACACCGGCAATATTCCTGGGCATGTACAATGCGTGTCTCAAGGAAGGAATCTTCCCGGACAAGTGGAAGTGGCAGAAGCTAGTGCTCCTCCCGAAAGGGAAGAAGCCACCGGACGAACCTTCATCCTATCGTCCGCTCTGTATGCTGGATACCGCCGGAAAGATCTTCGAGCGCATCATCCATAACAGGATTGAGAAAGTCGTGGACCCTCTACTGGCGGAAGGCCAGTTTGGCTTCAGAAAGGAGCGCTCTACTCTGGATGCCATTAACACAGTGGTGAAGCAGGCGCAGGAGTCGACTGCCGGGAAACGATGGGCAAGAGGGTCCAAGAAGTACTGCGCAGTTGTCGCTCTCGACGTCAAAAACGCTTTCAACTCGGCGATATGGAAGTGTATCATGGATGCCCTAAAAACATTAGGTGTACCATGGTACCTACGGAGAATAGTGGCGAGTTACCTATGTAATAGGTGGGTCATGTACGACACAGAGGATGGACCAAAGACGTATAGGGTGACTGGAGGAGTTCCTCAGGGCTCTGTACTTGGACCGCTTCTGTGGATCATCATGTACAATGACCTGCTGCTATTAAAATTGCCGAAAGGAGTGTCCATCGTAGCGTTCGCAGATGACGCGGCGCTGATTGTCATCGCCAAATTCCTGGAGCAAATCACCGCACTCTTCGGCGAAGCTTTCGCCAAGATAAAGGAATGGATGTCTTCTGTTGGACTGCATCTTGCAGCCCACAAAACAGAAGTACTCCTCGTATCCAGCAGGAAGGTGATGGAAACGGTGACGCTCAGGGTTGGAAACTCCGAAATCACATCCCAACCGTTCATTCGGTACCTGAATGTGATTCTCGACGCGAGGCTGAACTTCAAAGAGCAAACCGAGCAGATCAACAGAAAGGCCGCTGGGGTGGCTACCACAATGGTGCGACTCATGCCTAATGTTGGTGGCCCCAGACAGAAGAGGAGGAAACTGCTGTCATCAGTGACGACCTCAGTGCTCACCTATGGCATACCCATATGGGCTGATGCACTGAAAATCCAGGAGTACCGCAGGAAGGCTGCAGCAACGTATCGCGTCAGCGCCTTGAGGGTAGCCTGTGCGTTTCGCACTGTCTCCGAGGACGCTATCAACGTTATCGCGGGAATGCTGCCCATTGAGGTGCTTGCCGAGGAGCGTAGATCGATGTACCAGCAGAAGGGAGCTAGAAACCCCAGTTATGCAAGAACAGAAGCGAGAGCAACCAGTCTCAACCAGTGGCAGACGATGTGGGATGCTTCTCCCAAGGGAAGGTGGACACATCGACTAATCCCGAAGGTGGAGATATGGGTGAACCGTCTACACGGGGAGCTCAACTATTATCTCACTCAAGTGATCTCAGGACACGGCTGTTTCCGGGCTTATCTCTATAAGTTTAATTATGAAGATTCCCCGGACTGCCCAGCATGTGTAGCAGTCGAGGAGAACGCTGAACATGCATTGTTCCAATGCCCACGTTTTAGTGCCTCCCGCGCGATAGTCGAGGATCAGCTGGAGACACGCATCACCCCGGACAACCTGGTTGAGTTGATGCTGAAGTCAGCAGACGCATGGACAGCGGTATCGGCTTATGCTGCCGCAGTGATGAAGGAGTTGCGACGTGCAGAACGTGCGAGGAAGAAGACGACGCCGGAAGACCAGGCAGTCATAGATTAAATCAGCGACACGAACCCCTAAACCACTCATAACATCTAGAGTGGAACGGGGGATGTAAGGTCGTCTGACAACACTGCAGGAAGAGCTACGGCTAAGGCCTCTCCCGTGATGTAATACCTAGCGGTCGTCCCGCGGGAGAATTTGTAAGGCCACAGAGGAATGGGGGTTTTTAGTCTGTGCAAGCCCGACACACGG
Organism: Ophion slaviceki; assembly: GCA_944452715.1. Taxonomy (NCBI): domain Eukaryota; kingdom Metazoa; phylum Arthropoda; class Insecta; order Hymenoptera; family Ichneumonidae; genus Ophion; species Ophion slaviceki. Next base: position 5,493,336 of record OX101794.1, on the reverse strand, counting down.
CAATTATTTGCTACGGTGCGGAGGCATTTTCCCGCTAAACCTCTTAAAAAAAAACCTAACCTACCTACCTACCTAACCTACCTACCTAACCTAACCTACCTAACCTAACCTACCTAACCTACCTACCTACCTACCTACCTACCTACATTTATGAATTTTGAAAATAGTTTTTTATTGTAGATATTATTGTAAAAGTTTGAACGTTTAATAAATAAATTTTCAAAATGTATAAGAAAAATGGTGATTTAAGTTGCTATTTATAGATGAAAATGGTGTGTTTGCGTTGGTGGTGAAATCTCGGAGATGGATGATCCGAAAGAAAAAAATGAAATGGTTTTAAATTATGTTAATGGTTATGCGCGTATTGTCAGATTTTTGCAAATGCGAAAATAGCGAAAAAAAGGGGGAACGGACAAATGCAGTGTAGTATCGATAGTGAAAGTTATGAAAAATAAAAAAGTATCCGAATAGCCACAGAATTGATAGGTAAAAAATGTAAATGGTTAAAAAAAGGTTCCGGGAAAGTTGTGTTGAGACGAAATGGTGTGATTGATACGAATGACAGGTATTTTGTCGACTTTTTATTATTGGATGCGATCGATGTAATTGTTTGTAATTTTGGAAGGACATAATTAGTTATGAAAAATGAAGAATTTGTATGGGGTTAAGATAAATGATTTGAAAGATTAAAACAATTGTATGGCACCAATAAAATAATTTTTTTGATGAAAGTGTATTGAATTTTTTGTTTGATTTACATGTGTAAAACATATAGAATAGGAAGCGCAAAAAATTTGAGGCACGAGGCCGCCTCGCCCCCACGCCCCTCAACGCCCGAGAGAAAAGCGGTAATTAGGAATGTGAGAAAAGAAATTGGGTTTCGAACTCGGTACGTCGAGTCTAGAAGCGGACACGCTTACCACTTGACCACGAGTGCATAAATAGATATTTATGCACACTGTTTATATGGTCGGTGTGAAAGGGACTTGTTTATGGGGCGTTTGTGAGTGAAAAAAATACGTGGACGAAGTGTGTATGATGCGTATATGTTCTAAGATGATGTTTTGGGTGTTGTACATTGGAGATGATAAGGTTTCCAATAGTTGATTTCGGTCGAGTTGAAGTTTTGCACGAATGTCTTTTTTTATATCCGAAGAGATGCATCAAAGACATGTTTTGTGAGTCGTAATAATTTAGTCGATATCGAATTTGAATGTAAATTATCTGCCTCCGTGCTGAGTATATATGTAATTGTTTTGTTTAAATGTATAAATTAGGATAATGATGGTTTGGTATTAAGTGGGAGTTGTTAGGTTGATTATTCGAATGCTAATGATCTCCGGGTGTTTTGAAGGGTGATTGGGTTTGATCGGGGTGGGGCTATAAATGATAAGGGTTTGAATATTCGAAACGAAGTTGAGAAAGATAAATTGAAGATGAAAGAGAGGGTAAAAGATATAAGAGAGGGTAAAAGAGTAAATTGAATACTGCATTGTAGTGGAAAAACGAATGATGAGCGTGGATTTGAGAATCCGCGAATGAATTTGACGATCCCAGCTAACCACGTACAGTAAATGTAGCCCTCAAGTGAAGTGAGCCGTACCGGTAAGCAGCAATCATATTTGCTGACTAAGAGGTATAGAAGATACCGTATCTACCGATCATACTCATGATCGAGAATAAATGAAATAATAATTTTTTTAACAATTATTTTTGTGTAATTTTTACCGTTATTTTTCGCAGTGCGTAAGCAGCAATCATATTTGCTGACTAAGAGATATAGAACATACTGTATCTACCGATCATACTCATGATCGAGAATAAATGCAAAAGTAATTGTTTAAATAATTATTGTTGGGTAAATTTTACCGTTGTTTTTTGTAGCGCGTAAGTAGCAATCATGTTTGGTGACTGAGAGGTATAGAACATACCGTGTCTACCGATCATACTCATGATCGAGTATAAATGCAACAATAATTTTTTTAACAATTATTTTTGTGTAATTTTTACCGTTACTTTTCGAAGCGCGTAAGCAGCAATCATATTTGCTGACTAAGAGGTATAGAACATATCGTATCTAACGATCATACTCATTATGGAGAATAAAAGCAAAAATAATTCTTTAATAATTACTGTTGCGTAAATTTTACCGTTGTTTTTTGCAGCGCGTAAGCAGTAATCATGTTTGCTGAATAAGAGGTAGAGAACATACTGTATCTACCGATCATACTCATGATCGAGAATAAATCGAAAAATAATTGTTTAAATAATTATTGGTGCGTAAATTTTACCGTTGTTTTTTGCAGCGCGTAAGCAGCAATCATGTTTCCTGACTGAGAGGTATAGAACATACCGTATCTACCGATCACACTCATGATCGAGAATAAATGCAAAAATAATTGTTTAAATAATTGTAGTTGCGTAAATTTTACCGTTGTTTTTTGCAGCGCGTAAGCAGCAATCATGTTTGCTGACCGACAGGTATAGAACATACCGTATGTACCGATCATACTCATCATCGAGAATAAATGCAGTAATAATTTTTTTAGCAATTATTTTTGTGTAATTTTTACCGTTATTTTTCGAAGTGCGTAAGCAGCAATCATATTTGCTGACTAAGAGGTATAGAAGATACCGTATCTAGCGATCATACTCATGATCGAGAGTAAATGCAATAATAATTTTTTTAACAATTCTTTTTGTGTAATTATTACCGTTATTTTTCGCAGTGCGTAAGCAGCTATCATATTTGCTGACTAAGAGGTATAGAACATACTGTATCTACCGATCATACTCATGATCGAGAACACATGCAAAAATAATTGTTTAAATAATTATTGTTGCGTAAATTTTACCGTTATTTTTTGTAGCGCGTAAGCAGCAATCATGTTTGGTGACTGAGAGGTATAGATCATACCGTATCTACCGATCATACTCATGATCGAGAATAAAAGCAAAAATAATTGTTTAATAATTATTGTTGCGTAAATTTTACCGTTGTTTTTTGCATCGCGTAAGCAGCAATCATGTTTGCTGCCTGAGAGGTATAGCACATACCGTATCTACCGATCAAACTCATGATCGTGAATAAATGCAAAAATAATTGTTTAAATAATTGTTGTTGCGTAAATTTTACCGTTGTTTTTTGCAGCGCGTAAGCAGCAATCATGTTTGCTGACTGAAAGGTAAAGAACATACCGCATCTACCGAAAATACTCATGATCGAGAATAAATGTCAAAATAACTGTTTAAATAATTATTGTTGCGTAAATTTTACCGTTGTTTTTTGCGGCGCGTAAGCAGCAATCATGTTTGCTGACTGAGAGGTCTAGATCATACCGTATCTACCGATCATACTCATGATCGAGAGTAAATGCAATAATAATTTTTTCAGCAATTATATTTGTGTAATTTTTACCGTTATTTTTCGCAGTGCGTAAGCAACAATCATATTTGCTGACGGAGAGGTATAGAAGATACCGTATCTACCGACCATACTCATGATCGAGAATAAAGGCAATAATAATTCTTTTAACAATTATTTTCTTACTTATTCAATTATTTTATTCTCTAACTTTAACAATTAAAATTTCGCGAATCATGCTCTCGGAGCAAGCGTTCTGTATGCGCACAACAAATTTCATTCCAATTGGTTGTTCCGTTCGGGAGAATTCCCATTTCAAAATTTCGAAGCGGTCGGAGGCGTGTGGCACATAGCCTTAAACGAAAAAAACCTGCGAGGGTATACGTTGGAAATCAGGAATTGGGACCTCAACAAAAATTAAAATAAGGGGCCAAGTTATGCATTTTTATATTTTTTTTACGTAAATAAGAAAAGAAAATTGTGTTACTATGAACTCGAAAAAGTATAACATTATCGATAATTATTATAGAAAAACTGTGTCAGCGAATGTTTGGTACAACTGAGAATGAAACTTTGAGTAACCTAACCTACCTAACCTACCTAACCTACCTACCCACCTACCTACCTACCTACCTAACCTACCGAACCTACCTATCTCTACTAACCTACCTACCTACCTAACCTACCTACCTACCTAACCTACCTAACCTACCTACCTAAATTAAAAAAAAAAAAAAACCTACCTACGTAACCTAACCTACCTACCTAACCTACCTAACCTACCTACCTAACCTAACCTACCTACCTAACCTACCTACCTAACCTACCTACCTAACCTACCTACCTACCGACCTAACCTAACCTACCTATAACCTACCTACCTACCTACCTACCTACCTACCTAACCTACCTACCTAACCTACCTAACCTACCAACCTAACGTACCTACCTACCTAACCTACGTACCTAACCTACCTAACCTACCTACCTAACCTACCTACATAACCTACCTAACCTACCTACCTACCTTTTTTTTTTTTTTTAATGAGGGGGAAAATCTTTTAAAGACACCGAAAGATGATGGTCGGTAGTGTGGGATTTCCACCCACTAAAGAACCCCCTCCTCTTATTCCCCGCGCGTGAGTGCAAGGAAGACTGGGTCGGAACCGCGTTAGCATTACTTCGACCCAGTCCGTTTTACGTCATACGACGTTTCTCTGCTGCCTTACTGGTCCCTCTCTAAGATCTTTTCTTTAAGGAGGCGCTGCGCGTAGGCTGCGATTTCTGTCCAGTTTTCTTCTCGCTGTAGCATATAGTTCACTAGGCTCGTAGGGTTGAGTGTTTTGCCTATGATTTCTTCGGTGTTGGCTCTGTAGTTCCTCCAGCGTTCGCACTCGAAGAACGTATGCTCGGCATCGTCGTTTTTATCCGGACAGTACTTGCACCTGGGGGTGCGAGATAGGCCCATTTTAAAGAGGTATGTGTTGAACGAGCCATGGCCCGTCAGCAATTGGGTCAGGAAGAAGTCCGTCTCGCAGTGATTTCGGGTGAGCCAGACTTTGATGTTCGGGATCAGGCGTGCTGTCCACCTACCCTTATCACACGTCTTCCATCTATCTTCCCACTCTTTTTGCGTTTCCGCCTTCACTCTTGCTCTGCCCTCATTTGTGTTGTTGCCTGTAGTTTTGAGGTCGTAGAGTTTTGAGAGTTCCGCTGCTAGTAGATCGATAGGTGGAGCCCCTGCTATGACCAGTACGGCTGCTTCGGAGACCGTGCGGTAAGCAGAGGTCACCCTGAGGGCCCCTCGCCGTTGGACTGCTGCTATCTTGCGCCGGTAGGTCTTTTGTTTCAGGATGTCTGCCCATATTTCTGCTCCATAGAGCAGGATTGAGTGGACTACTTCCAAAAGAACTCTTCTCTTCTTACTTCGTGGGCCCATTGTGTTGGTCATGATCCTCGATAGACTGGATACCGTTTTGCTGGCTTTTATGCATGCCCTTTCTAGGTGTTCGCGAAAGGACAGCTTTTCGTCTATCATCACTCCCAGATAGCGCAGTGCCCTTGTTGACGTCAATGTTGTCTCGTCGATGTCTACGTTGAAGGGTTTCGGAAACCATCTCTGACGCGTCAGCACCACCATCTCCGTTTTATGTTTGGCTAGTTTTAGCTGGCGTTCTTCAAGCCAGGTTTCGACAGCGTCAATGGTCGTTCGGACCAGGAGTTTTGCCTCCTCAACGCTGTCCGCCACTACTGTGGCCGCAACGTCATCAGCAAAGCCCGTTAGCTGTACTTGTTTCGGTAGATTGATCTCTAGCAGCTCGTCGTAATTTGCGTTCCATAGGTCAGGGCCCATGACTGAGCCCTGTGGTACGCCTGCTGCCATCTGGTACTCCTGTGTGCCTTCTGTGGTTTTCACTATTAGCGTTCTTCCGTCGAGATAATCGTCGACTATGGCCAAGTTTTCCTTTCTTATCTTGAATCGGTGCTCCAGTGCGTCCAGGATATCGTCCCATTTCGCGCTATTGAAGGCGTTCTTTACATCTAACGTGAGGAGGATGCAAACTTTGCGAGATCGGAGGTTACCAGACCACGCTTCGGCTGTAATCCCTATAATTTTTTTAATCGCGCCGATCGTCGATCGTCCTTTCCGGAAGCCGTGTTGACTTTCGGCGAAGCCACCGACGTGATCGATGTCGCTTCGAAGCCTCGTTTGTATTAGCTTTTCAAGCAGTTTACCGGCGATGTCTAGCATGCAGAGTGGCCTAAAGGACGAGGGGGTTAGGGGGGTTCCCTTCCCTTTATCCAGGAGGACCAGTCTCTGGCGCTTCCAGACGGTAGCAAACGTGCCGGTTTCAAGGCACGCGTTGTATGCATTCAGCAGTAGATCCGGGAATTCCTGGGCTATGGTCTTAATCACCGACGTTGGGATGCCGTCGGGGCCGGGTGCCTTCCCTGGTTTGAGGGTCCTGGCTGCATCCTGCAGCTCCTTGACTGTGAAAGGTGGAACTTCACCACTATTTGCGTAGTGCCTTTTTTCTCGCGGCGGGTGTTTGGGAAACAGCTCCGCAACAATGTTGTTCATTATGGCCGGGGGTTTTGGCGCTTCTGGTGAAACCTTTCCAAGTTTTTTTACGACAATTTGATAGGCTTTGCCCCAGATATCCTGGTCGAGGTCGTTGCAGATCTCTTTCCACAGTGTCGCTTTGCTTGCCTTGATGGTGCGATTCAGTTCCTTTTTGGCCTTCTTGTACTCGCTTGAGTATATGGCTAGGTCAGGGGTGCGTTTTGCGGCTCTCGTTGCTCTACGTCGAAGTTTATGACATCTCTTCCGGAGTGCCAAGATTTCTGATGTCCACCAATATACCGGCCTGTGCAAGACACGGTTTTTCAGGCGCGGCATGGATGCGTCACAAGAGGTGGTGATGGCCTTCATCGTTATCAGAACCATTTTGTCCGTCTCGCTACTGGTATTGGGAGTCGGGTGGGATTTGCGGGTTGACCAGCTTCGCGAAAGGGACGCTCGTAGAGCTTCTGGGTCGAGCTTTTTAGCGTTCCACCTCCGTTCTTCCGCGCCTTTTTGCGTTGCTGGAGTGGCAGGCACTTCGACACTGAATGTGATGTGTTGATGGTCGCTACCACTGTATTCTTCCGAAACTCTCCAGTTCTTGATCCTGCTCGCAGTTCTTGGGGTCCCCAGTGAGATGTCGAGGATAGACTCGTGGTATCCCGGTCTTCTGAAGGTCGAGGTGTTTCCAGTATTCAGAACTGTGAGGTCTTGCCTTGCTGCAAAATCTGCGATTTCGTTTCCTCTGGTGTCTGAGTAGTCTGCTCCCCATTCAGCCGATTTGGCGTTGAAATCGCCAGCTACGATGACTTCGCCCTGAAATTCGCTAATAGCGTTTTCAATACTGGCCAGCTTTTGGCGAAACACACTAATCCCTTCATTAGGTGATAGGTAGACGCTCATGAAGTAAGTCGTATGGGTTTTGATCCAGACATATCCTGCTCCGCTCCCGCTGTTGCAGGTGCTTTCTTTGCTCGGATTCACGACCCAGATCGCCGCAGTGCCAGATTCATCCGTGAACCATGTTCTGACAGTGGGGTTTGAGTGTTGCTCGCATATGATGCAGACGTCGATCTTGTCTTCAAAGACACGTTGACGTAGCAGGTTCTGCGCTAGCACACACCTGTTCAGGTTCCCTTGAAGTACGCGCGTCATTTCTGTGCTCTTGTAGCTTCTGTTAGTACAGCGCGGAATGCCTTACAAGCCCCCGAGCCGGAGATGTGGCGTAGGCCATCCTTGGTATCTTTATCTGGAGTGCATAAGAAGCATTTCGGCTGCTCAGTGCAGTCTACAGATTTGTGGTTTTCTCCGCCACATTTGTAGCAGCACTTGCTTCTATCCGGCCCTTTGCTGAAGCGTGTCATGTGCCCATATCCGAGGCATCTGAGGCAGCGAGTTACTCTCGCCACCGGCCGGATGCGACAGTTGACCCATCCGATTTTTATGCGTGCCTTCTCGAGGGCTTGAGTTGCGCTCGCCTCGTCGATCTCGCAAAAAGCTGCCCGTTGACCTCGCGGGGTAGTTTTTGTTAGGTTGACGCGTTTAATCTCCAGGCCGGTAGTAAAGTCGCGTTTGAGTGCTTCCCTTACATCGTCTTCGGTAGAAACTCCGTCCAGATCGAGAATTTCAATCGTCGTCGTGGGCGTCAGCGTTTTGACTGTACCAATGCTCGTGGTAGCTGCCCTGACCGCATCGGTGAAGGCGGTGCTGTCTTCGGTCTTGTGGCCCATTTCTAGTAGCACACCCCCGTTCTTTGTTTGTCTGATGGACTTGATGTCTACTCCAGTCTCCGTGGGGTTCACTTTCGTTTTGATCTCCTTAAGATCCGCGTATGTTCGCCCTTCGACTGGTTGAACGAGAACAGCCTTTGTTCGTGGCTTCTTCCTCTTTGTTTTCCGGTGGCTGTTTTTGGGATTGGAGCCATCGCTTGCCTGTGGCTTTTGAGCCTCGCCTAGTGCAGCCACTGTGTTGTCGGGTGTAAGCTTTTTATTACGCCTCCGCGTCACTTCCGTCCAAGGAGCATCCTTGGCTGGTGTTTTCGATGCCGGTGGGTCAGTGGCTGAAGTAGGGCTAGGTGTAGATAGTTGCCTTTTCCTCGGGTTGTTCATCTCCTGTGGTGTTGTTTTGGTGGGTCTGGGAGTAAACTGTGCCTCGGGTTGTGAAGTCAACCAGGGGGACGTTTGTGTGGTTGACACTGTCCTGCTTGGTGCCTCCTTCGGAGCAGCGTTGAAGCCTATGAGTGTCAGGTTATAGGCTGTTTCGATGGACCTCGCTAATTTTTTTATCTCGCCGTGTGCATTGGTTCTGCCCTTGATGTAGTTGGCTAACTCGTCAATCTTTGTACCGAGTCTCTCCATTGGTGTTTGGTGACCAGTATCGGTGGGCACGGAGTTGATTCGTCCTCGGTTGATGGAGAGAGGAGTGATTTGGCTTCCAGCTTTTGGGGAGGCATTGCTCGGCGGCTGCTCTACGTCCATGTGGACCTCAATTTGAACGTTTTCTTTGTTCGCTTGGTTGCGACGGTCGTTTGATAACGACGTCCCGGGGCCCGCGTAATCGCCCCCGACAGACGCCGGTACTGGGGATCCGACCCCCTGCACCGTAATTGGTTTTCCAGTAGTTGTACTTGCCATATTTGGTTTATTTTCGGGGTTCCTTCCCCTAGGTTTGTTGTAGGGGTGTCCTTCCCCTTCGCACCACTTTTGGTCCGCGGGGGTTGTTTTATTTCGTCTCAGTCCGCCAGTCGCTCCAACAGGGTCGGATCTTCTGGTGAGGACCTCTCCTATCCGCCACCTGGGGATGCGCTCCAGTCGGAGTTGGGTTTCTCCGCGGAGGTCACGTCCTGAAAAGGACATCGTCCCCCCTGAAGCTACCTACCTACCTACTAACCTACCTAACTAACCTACCTACCTACCTACCTAAGCTACCTACCTACCTACTAACCTATAACCTACCTACCTACCTCTACTAACCTACCTACCTACTAACCTATAACCTACCTACCTACCTCTACTAACCTACCTACCTAACTACCTATCAACCTAACCTACCTACCTACCTAACCTACCTACCTTCCTACCTAACCTACCTAACCTACCTACCTAACCTACCTACCTACATACCTAACCTACCTACCTACCTACCTAACCGACCTAACCTACCTACCTAACCTACCTACCTACCTACCTAACCTAACCTACCTATACCCTACCTACCTAACCTAACCTACCTATAACCTACTTATAACCTACCTACCTACCTACCTACCTACCTAACCTACCTACCTACCTAACCGACCTACCTAACCTACCTACCTAACCTACCTACCTAACCTACCTACCTACCTAACCGACCTACCTAACCTACCTACCTACCTACCTACATTTATGAATTTTGAAAATAGTTTTTTATTGTAGATATTATTGTAAAAGTTTGAACGTTTAATAAACGTTCACGTATTAAATAAAAAATTATTTAATAAATAAATAAAGTTGCTATTTATAAATGAAAATGGTGTGTTTGCGTTGGTGGTGAAATCTCGGAGATGGATGATCCGAAAGAAAAAAATGAAATGGTTTTAAATTATGTTAATGGTTATGCGCGTATTGTGAGATTTTTGCAAATGCGAAAATAGCGAAAAAAAGGGGGAACGGACAAATGCAGTGTAGTATCGATAGTAAAAGTTATGAAAAATAAAAAAGTATCCGAATAGCCACAGAATTGATAGGTAAAAAATGTAAATGGTTAAAAAAAGGTTCCGGGAAAGTTGTGTTGAGACGAAATGGTGTGATTGATACGAATGACAGGTATTTTGTCGACTTGTTATTATTGGATGCGATCGATGTAATTGTTTGTAATTTTGGAAGGACATAATTAGTTATGAAAAATGAAGAATTTGTATGGGGTTAAGATAAATGATTTGAAAGATTAAAACAATTGTATGGCACCAATAAAATAATTTTTTTGATGAAAGTGTATTGAATTTTTTGTTTGATTTACACGTGTAAAACATATAGAATAGGAAGCGCAAAAAATTTGAGGCACGAGGCCGCCTCGCCCCCACGCCCCTCAACGCCCGAGAGAAAAGCGGTAATTAGGAATGTGAGAAAAGAAATCGGGTTTCGAACTCGGTACGTCGAGTCTAGAAGCGGACACGCTTACCACTTGACCACGAGTGCATAAATAGATATTTATGCACACTGTGTATATGGTCGGTGTGAAAGGGACTTGTTTATGGGGCGTTTGTGAGTGAAAAAAATACGTGGACGAAGTGTGTATGATGCGTATATGTTCTAAGATGGTGTTTTGGGTGTTGTACATTGGAGATGATAAGGTTTCCAATAGTTGATTTCGGTCGAGTTGAAGTTTTGCACGAATGTCTTTTTTTATATCCGAAGAGATGCATCAAAGAAATGTTTTGTGAGTCGTAATAATTTAGTCGATATCGAATTTGAAAGTAAATTATCTGCCTCCGTGCTGAGTATATATGTAATTGTTTTGTTTAAATGTATAAATTAGGATAATGATGGTTTGGTATTAAGTGGGAGTTGTTAGGTTGATTATTCGAATGCTAATGATCTCCGGGTGTTTTGAAGGGTGATTGGGTTTGGTCGGGGTGGGGCTATAAATGATAAGGGTTTGAATATTCGAAACGAAGTTGAGAAAGATAAATTGAAGATGAAAGAGAGGGTAAAAGATAGTAAAAAAGAGTAAATTGAATACTGCATTGTAGTGGAAAAACGAATGATGATGAGCGTGGATTTGAGAATCCGCGAATGAATTTGACGATCCCAGCTAACCACGTACAGTAAATGGAGCCCTCATGTGGAGTGAGCCGTACCGGTAAGCAGCAATCATATTTGCTGACTAAGAGGTATAGAAGATACCGTATCTACCGATCATACTCATGATCGGAAATAAATGAAATAATAATTTTTTTTACAATTATTTTTGTGTAATTTTTACCGTTATTTTTCGCAGTGCGTAAGCAGCAATCATATTTGCTGACTAAGAGATATAGAACATACTGTATCTACCGATCATACTCATGATCGGAAATAAATGCAAAAGTAATTGTTTAAATAATTATTGTTGCGTAAATTTTATCGTTGTTTTTTGTAGCGCGTAAGTAGCAATCATGTTTGGTGACTGAGAGGTATAGAACATACCGTGTCTACCGATCATACTCATGATCGAGTATAAATGCAACAATAATTTTTTTAACAATTATTTTTGTGTAATTTTTACCGTTACTTTTCGAAGCGCGTAAGCAGCAATCATATTTGCTGACTAAGAGGTATAGAACATATCGTATCTAACGATCATACTCATTATGGAGAATAAAAGCAAAAATAATTCTTCAATAATTACTGTTGCGTAAATTTTACCGTTATTTTTTGTAGCGCGTAAGCAGCAATCATGTTTGGTGACTGAGAGGTATAGATCACACCGTATCTACCGATCATGCTCAGGATCGAGAATAAATGCAATAATAATTTTTTTAGCAGATATTTTTGTGTAATGTTTACCCTTATTTTTCGCAGTGCGTAAGCAGCAATCATATTTGCTGACTAAGAGGTATAGAAGATACCGTATCTACCGATCATACTCATGATCGAGAATAAATGCAATAATAATTTTTTTAACAATTATTTTTGCGTAATTTTTACCGTTATTTTTCGCAGTGCGTAAGCAGCAATCAAATTTGCTGACTAAGAGGTACAGAACATACTGTATCTACCGATCATACTCATGATCGAGAATAAATGCAAAAATAATTGTTTAAATAATTATTGTTGCGTAAATTTTACCGTTGTTATTTGTAGCAAGTAAGTAGCAATCATGTTTGGTGACTGAGAGGTATAGAACATACGGTATCTACCGATCATACTCATGATCGAGAATAAATGCAACAATAATTTTTGTAAGAATTATTTTTATGTAATTTTTACCGTTATTTTTCGCAGTGCGTAAGCAGCAATCATATTTGTTGACCAAGAGGTATACAACATACTGTATCTACCGATGATACTCATGATCGAGAATAAATGCAAAACATAATTGTTTAAATAATTATTGTTGCGTAAATTTTACCGTTGTTTTTTGTAGCGCGTAAGCAGCAATCATATTTGCTGACTAAGAGGTATAGAAGATACCGTATCTACCGATCATACTAATGATCGAGAATAAATGCAATAATAATTTTTTGAACAATTATTTTTGTGTAATTTTTACCGTTATTTTTCGCAGTTCGTAAGCAGCAATCATATTTGCTGACTAAGAGGTATAGAACATACTGTATCTACCGATCATACTCATGATCGAGAATAAATGTAAAAATAATTGTTTAAATAATTATTGTTGCGTAAATTGTACCGTTGTTTTTTGTAGGGCGTAAGCATCAATCATGTTTGGTGACTGAGAGGTATAGATCATACCGTATCTACCGATCATACTCATGATCGAGAATAAATGCAATAAAAATTTTTTTAACAATTATTTTTGTGTAATTTTTACCGTTATTTTTCGGAGTGCGTAAGCAGCAGTCATATTTGCTGACTAAAGGTATAGAAGATACCGTATCTACCGATCATACTCATGATCGAGAATAAATGGGTCATTCCATGTCAAATCGACAAATTTTTTACCTGACCCCCTTTGATTTCGCTGAAAATTTTCTATCTTTTTCTACCCCCCGAAAGTTATTTTTCAGAATTTTTTCAAATTTTTTTTCCCGACTCAAAAAAAGTTATGAATTTTTGAAAAAAACCGCTCTTTTATTTTTAAATTGCCAGAACTTTTTCAAAAATTGACCGTTTGGGAACTTTTTTTTCAAAATTTTTGTTTTTAAATGTAGTTTTCGAAAAAAAATATGAAAAATTTTTCAGAATCCCAGATATATGAAATATTTTAGTTTTTTTGAAAAAACCGTAATTTTCTCAAAGTCCGACCGTTTTTTTTTTTTTTTGCTCTAAAAATACTTCAACTAATTCTGCAATGATCCCCGTTAATCAAAAGATGTGACGACAATCGCTTCTAATTTTTTTTCTTGATTATAAAAAAATTTTTGTTGAATTTTTGCTTATTTTATATAACTTTGTTATGAAATTTTTTTTATTTCCTCGTGAAACCTCAAAAGTTGAAAAATAAAATTTTATTGGAGAATTTCAAGTGATTATCGTCCAAGAAATTGTTATTTAAAAAAAAAATAATTTTTTTCTCTCATTGACGTTATTTTGTCATGTTTCAGTACCAAAATGACGTTAAGTTGTCATATTTCAGTACCAAAAAAAAACGTCCATAAGAGTAAAAAAATTCTGCAATGATCCCCGTTAATCAAAAGATGTGACGACAATCGCTTCTAATTTTTATTCTTGATTATAAAAAAATTTTTGTTGAATTTTTGCTTATTTTATATAACTTTGTTATGAAATTTTTTTTATTTCCTCGTGAAACCTCAATAGTTGAAAAATAAAATTTTATTGGAGAATTTCAAGTGATTATCGTCCAAGAAATTGTTATTTAAAAAAAAAATAATTTTTTTCTCTCATTGACGTTATTTTGTCATGTTTCAGTACCAAAATGACGTTAAGTTGTCATATTTCAGTACCAAAAAAAAACGTCCATAAGAGTAAAAAAATAACGTCAATGAGAGAAAAAAATTATTTTTTTTTTTAAATAACAATTTCTTGGACGATAATCACTTGAAATTCTCCAATAAAATTTTATTTTTTAACTTTTGAGGTTTCACGAGGAAATAAAAAAAATTTCATAACAAAGTTATATAAAATCAGCAAAAATTCAACAAAAATTTTTTTATAATCAAGAAAAAAAATTAGAAGCGATTGTCGTCACATCTTTTGATTAACGGGGATCATTGCAGAATTAGTTGAAGTATTTTTAGAGCAAAAAAAAAAAAAAAAAAACGGTCGGACTTTGAGAAAATTACGGTTTTTTCAAAAAAACTAAAATATTTCATATATCTGGGATTCTGAAAATTTTTTCATATTTTTTTTCGAAAACTACATTTAAAAACAAAAATTTTGAAAAAAAAAGTTCCCAAACGGTCAATTTTTGAAAAAGTTCTGGCAATTTAAAAATAAAAGAGCGGTTTTTTTCAAAAATTCATAACTTTTTTTGAGTCGGGAAAAAAAATTTGAAAAAATTCTGAAAAATAACTTTCGGGGGGTAGAAAAAGATAGAAAATTTTCAGCGAAATCAAAGGGGGTCAGGTAAAAAATTTGTCGATTTGACATGGAATGACCCAAATGCAATAATAATTTTTTTAATAATTATTTTTGTGTAATTTTTACCGTTATATTTCGCAGTGCGTAAGCAGCAATCATATTTGCTGACTAAGAGGTATAGAACATACTGTATCTACCGATCTTACTCATGATTGAGAATAAATGCAAAAGTAATTGTTTAAATAATTATTGTTGCGTAAATTTTACCGTTGTTTCTTGTAGCGCGTAATTAGCAATCATGTTTGGTGACTGAGAGGTATAGAGCATACCGTATCTACCGATCATACTCATGATCGAGAATAAGTGTAACAATAATTTTTTAACAATTATTTTTGTGTATTTTTTACCGTTACTTTTCGAAGCGCGTAAGCAGCAATCATATTTGCTGACTAAGGGGTATAGAACCTATCGTATCTAACGATCATACTCATTATCGAGAATAAAAGCAAAAATAATTGTTTAATAATTACTGTTGCGTAAATTTTACCGTTGTTTTTTGCAGCGCGTAAGCAGTAATCATGATTGCTGACTAAGAGGTATAGAACATACTGTATCTACCGATCATACTCATGATCGAGAATATATGCAATAATAATTTTTTTAGCAATTATTTTTGTGTAATTTTTACCGTTATTTTTCGCAGTGCGTAAGCAGCAATCATATTTGCTGACTAAGAGGTAGAGAAGATACCGTATCTACCGATCATACTCATGATCGAGAATAAATAGAAAAATAATTGTTTAAATAATTAATGATGCGTAAATTTTACCGCTGTTTTCTGCAGCGCGCAAGCAGCAATCATGTTTCCTGACTGAGAGGTATAGAACATACCGTATCTACCGATCATACTCATGATCGAGAATATATACAATAATAATTTTTTTAGCAATTATTTTTGTGTAATTTTTACCGTTATTTTTCGCAGTGCGTAAGCAGCAATCATATTTGCTGACTAAGAGGTAGAGAAGATACCGTATCTACCGATCATACTCATGATCGAGAATAAATGCAATAATAATTTTTTTAGCAATTTTTTTTGTGTAATTTTTACCGTTATTTTTTGCAGTGCGTAAGCAGCAATCATATTTGCTGACTAAGAGGTATAGAAGATACCGAATCTACCGATCATACTCATGATCGAGAGTAAATGCAATGATAATTTTTTAAACAATTATTTATGTGTAGTAAATGTGTGTAAGCCCAAACAAACCCAAACAAGCCCAAACAAACAAACAAACAAACCCAAACAAACCCAAACTCAAACAAACAAACCCAAACGAACCCAAACGAACCAAAACGAACCCAAACAAACAAACAAACCCAAACCCAAACAAATAGTTTGCTGACTGAGAGGTATAGAACATACCGTATCTACCGATCATACTCATGATCGAGAATAAATGTAAAAATAATTCTTTAAATAATTATTGATCCGTAAATTTTACGCTTGTTTTTTGTAGCGCGTAAGCAGCAATCATGTTTGGTGACTGAGAGGTATAGATCATACCGTATCTACCGATCATACTCATGATCGAGAATAAATGCAATAATAATTTTTTTAGCAATTATTTTTGTGTAACGTTGACCGTTATTTTTTGCAGTGCGTAAGCACCAATCATATTTGCTGACTAAGAGGTATAGAACATACCGTATCTACCGATCATACACATGATCGAGAATAAAAGCAAAAATATTTGGTTAATAATTATTGTTGCGTAAATTTCACCGTTGTTTTTTGCAGCGCGTAAGCAGTAATCATGTTTGCTGACTAAGAGGTATAGAACATACTGTATCTACCGATCATACTCATGATCGAGAATAAATGCAAAAATAATTGTTTAAATAATTATTGTTGCGTAAATGTGAACGTTGTTTTTTCTAGCGCGTATGTACCAATCATGTTTGGTGACTGAGAGGTATAGAACATACCGTATCTACCGATCATACTCATGATCGAGAATTAATGCAGCAATAATTTTTTTAACAATTATTTTTCCGTAATAATTACGGTTATTTTTCGTAGCGCGTAAGCAGCAATCATATTTGCTGACTAAGAGGTATAGAACATACTGTATCTACCGATCATACTCATGATCGAGAATAAAAGCAAAAATAATTGTTTAATCATTATTGTTGCGTAAATTTTACCGTTGTTTTTTGCAGCGCGTAAGCGGTAATCATGTTTGCTGACTGAGAGGTATATAACATACCGTATCTACCGATCATATCATAATCGAGAACAAATGCAATAATAATTCTTTAAATAATTATTTTTTGCATAAATGTTACCGTTTTTTTTTGCAGCGCGTAAGCAGCAATCATATTTGCTGACTAAGAGGTATAGAACATACTGTATCTACCGATCATACTCATGATCGAGAATAAATGCAAAAATAATTGTTTAAATAATTATTGTTGCGTAAATTTTACCGTTGTTATTTGTAGCAAGTAAGTAGCAATCATGTTTGGTGACTGAGAGGTATAGAACATACCGTATCTACCGATCATACTCATGATCGAGAATAAATGCAACAATAATTTTTGTAAGAATTATTTTTATGTAATTTTTACCGTTATTTTTCGCAGTGCGTAAGCAGCAATCATATTTGTTGACCAAGAGGTATACAACATACTGTATCTACCGATGATACTCATGATCGAGAATAAATGCAAAAAATAATTGTTTAAATAATTATTGTTGCGTAAATTTTACCGGTTTTTTGTAGCGCGTAAGCAGCAATCATATTTGCTGACTAAGAGGTATAGAAGATACCGTATCTACCGATCATACTAATGATCGAGAATAAATGCAATAATAATTTTTTGAACAATTATTTTTGTGTAATTTTTACCGTTATTTTTCGCAGTTCGTAAGCAGCAATCATATTTGCTGACTAAGAGGTATAGAACATACTGGATCTACCGATCATACTCATGATCGAGAATAAATGTAAAAATAATTGTTTAAATAATTATTGTTGCGTAACTTGTACCGTTGTTTTTTGTAGGGCGTAAGCATCAATCATGTTTGGTGACTGAGAGGTATAGATCATACCGTATCTACCGATCATACTCATGATCGAGAATAAATGCAATAATAATTTTTCTAACAATTATTTTTGTGTAATTTTTACCGTTATTTTTCGGAGTGCGTAAGCAGCAGTCATATTTGCTGACTAAAAGATATAGAAGATACCGTATCTACCGATCATACTCATGATCGAGAATAAATGCAATAATAATTTTTTTAATAATTATTTTTGTGTAATTTTTACCGTTATATTTCGCAGTGCGTAAGCAGCAATCATATTTGCTGACTAAGAGGTATAGAACATACTGTATCTACCGATCTTACTCATGATCGAGAATAAATGCAAAAGTAATTGTTTAAATAATTATTGTTGCGTAAATTTTACCGTTGTTTCTTGTAGCGCGTAATTAGCAATCATGTTTGGTGACTGAGAGGTATAGAACATACCGTATCTACCGATCATACTCATGATCGAGAATAAATGTAACAATAATTCTTTAACAATTATTTTTGTGTATTTTTTAAAGTTACTTTTCGAAGCGCGTAAGCAGCAATCATATTTGCTGACTAAGAGGTATAGAACCTATCGTATCAAACGATCGTACTCATTATCGAGAATAAAAGCAAAAATAATTGTTTAATAATTACTGTTGCGTAAATTTTACCGTTGTTTTTTGCAGCGCGTAAGCAGTAATCATGATTGCTGACTAAGAGGTATAGAACATACTGTATCTACCGATCATACCTCATGATCGAGAATAAATAGAAAAATAATTGTTTAAATAATTAATGGTGCGTAAATTTTACCGCCGTTTTTTGCAGCGCGCAAGCAGCAATCATGTTTCCTGACTGAGAGGTATAGAACATACCGTATCTACGGATCATACTCATGATCGAGAATATATGCAATAATAATTTTTTTAGCAATTATTTTTGTGTAATTTTTACCGTTATTTTTCGCAGTGCGTAAGCAGCAATCATATTTGCTGACTAAGAGGTATAGAAGATACCGTATCTACCGATCATACTCATGATCGAGAATAAATGCAATAAAAATTTTTTTAGCAATTATTTTTGTGTAATTTTTACCGTTATTTTTTGCAGTGCGTAAGCAGCAATCATATTTGCTGACTAAGAGGTATAGAAGATACCGAATCTACCGATCATACTCATGATCGAGAGTAAATGCAATGATAATTTTTTAAACAATTATTTATGTGTAGTAAATGTGTGTAAGCCCAAACAAACCCAAACAAGCCCAAACAAACAAACCCAAACAAACCCAAACTCAAACAAACAAACCCAAACGAACCCAAACAAACCCAAACAAACAAACCCAAACCCAAACAAATAGTTTACTGACTGAGAGGTATAGAACATACCGTATCTACCGATCATACTCATGATCCAGAATTAATGCAGCAATAATTTTTTTAACAATTATTTTTCCGTAATTTTTACGGTTATTTTTCGTAGCGCGTAAGCAGCAATCATATTTGCTGACTAAGAGGTATAGAACATACTGTATCTACCGATCATACTCATGATCGAGAATAAAAGCGAAAATAATTGTTTAATCATTATTGTTGCGTAAATTTTACCGTTGTTTTTTGCAGCGCGTAAGCGGTAATCATGTTTGCTGACTGAGAGGTATATAACATACCGTATCTACCGATCATATCATAATCGAGAACAAATGCAATAATAATTCTTTAAATAATTATTTTGTGCATAAATGTTACCGTTTTTTTTGCAGCGCGTAAGCAGCAATCATATTTGCTGACTAAGAGGTATAGAACATACTGTATCTACCGATCATACTCATGATCGAGAATAAAAGCAAAAATAATTGTTTAATCATTACTGTTGCGTAAATTTTACCGTTGTTTTTTGCAGCGCGTAAGCAGTAATCATGTTTGCTGAATAAGAGGTATAGAACATACTGTATCTACCGATCATACTCATGATCGAGAATAAATCAAAAAATAATTGTTTAAATAATTATTGGTGCGTAAATTTTACCGTTGTTTTTTGCAGCGCGTAAGCAGCAATCATGTTTCCTGACTGAGAGGTATAGAACATACCGTATCTACCGATCACACTCATGATCGAGAATAAATGCAAAAATAATTGTTTAAATAATTGTAGTTGCGTAAATTTTACCGTTGTTTTTTGCAGCGCGTAAGCAGCAATCATGTTTGCTGACCGACAGGTATAGAACATACCGTATGTACCGATCATACTCATCATCGAGAATAAATGCAATAATAATTTTTTTAGCAATTATTTTTGTGTAATTTTTACCGTTATTTTTCGAAGTGCGTAAGCAGCAATCATATTTGCTGACTAAGAGGTATAGAAGATACCGTATCTAGCGATCATACTCATGATCGAGAGTAAATGCAATAATAATTTTTTTAACAATTCTTTTTGTGTAATTTTTACCGTTATTATTCGCAGTGCGTAAGCAGCAATCATATTTGCTGACTAAGAGATATAGAACATACTGTATCTACCGATCATACTCATGATCGAGAATACATGCAAAAATAATGGTTTAAATAATTATTGTTGCGTAAATTTTACCGTTATTTTTTGTAGCGCGTAAGCAGCAATCATGTTTGGTGACTGAGAGGTATAGATCACACCGTATCTACCGATCATACTCAGGATCGAGAATAAATGCAATAATAATTTTTTTAGCAATTATTTTTGTGTAATGTTTACCCTTATTTTTCGCAGTGCGTAAGCAGCAATCATATTTGCTGACTAAGAGGTATAGAAGATACCGTATCTATCGACCATACTCATGATCGAGAATAAATGCAATAATAATTTTTTAACAATTATTTTTGCGTAATTTTTACCGTTATTTTTCGCAGTGCGTAAGCAGCAATCAAATTTGCTGAATAAGAGGTATAGAACATACTGTATCTACCGATCATACTCATGATCAAGAATAAATGCAAAAATAATTGTTTAAATAATTATTGTTGCGTAAATTTTACCGTTGTTATTTGTAGCAAGTAAGTAGCAATCATGTTTGGCGACTGAGAGGTATAGAACATACCGTATCTACCGATCATACTCATGATCGAGAATAAATGCAACAATAATTTTTGTAAGAATTATTTTTATGTAATTTTTACCGTTATTTTTCGCAGTGCGTAAGCAGCAATCATATTTGTTGACCAAGAGGTATACAACATACTGTATCTACCGATGATACTCATGATCGAGAATAAATGCAAAAAATAATTGTTTAAATAATTATTGTTGCGTAAATTTTACCGTTGTTTTTTGTAGCGCGTTAGCAGCAATCATATTTGCTGACTAAGAGGTATAGAAGATACCGTATCTACCGATCATACTAATGATCGAGAATAAATGCAATAATAATTTTTTGAACAATTATTTTTGTGTAATTTTTACCGTTATTTTTCGCAGTTCGTAAGCAGCAATCATATTTGCTGACTAAGAGGTATAGAACATACTGTATCTACGGACCATACTCATGATCGAGAATAAATGTAAAAATAATTGTTTAAATAATTATTGTTGCGTAAATTGTACCGATGTTTTTTGTAGTGCGTAAGCATCAATCATGTTTGGTGACTGAGAGGTATAGATCATACCGTATTTACCGATCATACTCATGATCGAGAATAAATGCAATAATAATTTTTCTAACAATTATTTTTGTGTAATTTTTACCGTTATTTTTCGGAGTGCGGAAGCAGCAGTCATATTTGCTGACTAAAAGATATAGAAGATACCGTATCTACCGATCATACGCATGATCGAGAATAAATGCAATCATAATTTTTTTAATAATTATTTTTGTGTAATTTTTACCGTTATATTTCGCAGTGCGTAAGCAGCAATCATATTTGCTGACTAAGAGGTATAGAACATACTGTATCTACCGATCTTACTCATGATCGAGAATAAATGCAAAAGTAATTGTTTAAATAATTATTGTTGCGTAAATTTTACCGTTGTTTCTTGTAGCGCGTAATTAGCAATCATGTTTGGTGACTGATAGGTATAGAACATACCGTATCTACCGATCATACTCATGATCGAGAATAAATGTAACAATAATTTTTGAACAATTATTTTTGTGTATTTTTTACCGTTACTTTTCGAAGCGCGTAAGCAGCAATCATATTTGCTGACTAAGAGGTATAGAACCTATCGTATCTAACGATCATACTCATTATCGAGAATAAAAGCAAAAATAATTGTTTAATAATTACTGTTGCGTAAATTTTACCGTTGTTTTTTGCAGCGCGTAAGCAGTAATCATGATTGCTGACTAAGAGGTTTAGAACATACTGTATCTACCGATCATACCTCATGATCGAGAATAAATAGAAAAATAATTGTTTAAATAATTAATGGTGCGTAAATTTTACCGCTGTTTTTTGCAGCGCGCAAGCAGCAATCATGTTTCCTGACTGAGAGGTATAGAACATACCGTATCTACCGATCATACTCATGATCGAGAATATATGCAATAATAATTTTTTTAGTAATTATTTTTGTGTAATTTTTACCGTTATTTTTCGCAGTGCGTAAGCAGCAATCATATTTGCTGACTAAGAGGTATAGAAGATACCGTATCTACCGATCATACTCATGATCGAGAATAAATGCAATAATAATTTTTTTAGCAATTATTTTTGTGTAATTTTTACCGTTATTTTTCGCAGTGCGTAAGCAGCAATCATATTTGCTGACTAAGAGGTATAGAAGATACCGAATCTACCGATCATACTCATGATCGAGAGTAAATGCAATAATAATTTTTTAAACAATTATTTATGTGTAGTAAATGTGAGTAAGCCCAAACAAACCCAAACAAACCCAAATAAACAAACAAACCCAAACAAACCCAAACTCAAACAAACAAACCCAAACGAACCAAAACGAACCCAAACAAACAAACAAACCCAAACCAAAACAAATAGTTTGCTGACTGAGAGGTATAGAACATACCGTATCTACCGATCATACTCATGATCGAGAATAAATGTAAAAATAATTCTTTAAATAATTATTGAACCGTAAATTTTACGCTTGTTTTTTGTAGCGCGTAAGCAGCAATCATGTTTGGTGACTGAGAGGGATAGATCATACCGTATCTACCGATCATACTCATGATCGAGAATAAATGCAATAATAATTTTTTTAGCAATTATTTTTGTGTAACGTTGACCGTTATTTTTTGCAGTGCGTAAGCACCAATCATACTTGCTGACTAAGAGGTATAGAACATACTGTATCTACCGATCATACTCATGATCGAGAATAAATACAAAAATAATTGTTTAAATAATTATTGTTGCGTAAATGTGACCGTTGTTTTTTGTAGCGCGTATGTAGCAATCATGTTTGGTGACTGAGAGGTATAGAACATACCGTATCTACCGATCATACTCATGATCGAGAATAAATGCAGCAATAATTTTTTTAACAATTATTTTTCCGTAATTTTTACCGTTATTTTTCGTAGCGCGTAAGCAGCAATCATATTTGCTGACTAAGAGGTATAGAACATACTGTATCTACCGATCATACTCATGATCGAGAATAAAAGCAAAAATAATAGTTTAATCATTATTGTTGCGTAAATTTTACCGTTGTTTTTTGCAGCGCGTAAGCGGTAATCATGTTTCCTGACTGAGAGGTATATAACATACCGTATCTACCGATCATATCATAATCGAGAACAAATGCAATAATAATTGTTTAAATAATTATTTTTTGCATAAATGTTACCGTTGTTTTTTGCAGCGCGTAAGGAGCAATCATGTATGCTGACTGAGAGGTATAGAACATACCGTATCTACCGATCATACTCATGATCGTGAATAAATGCAAAAATAATTGTTTAAATAATTGTTGTTGCGTAAATGTTACCGTTGTTTTTTGCAGCGCGTAAGCAGCAATCATATTTGTTGACTGAGAGGTAAAGAACATACCGCATCTACCGATCATACGCATGATCGAGAATAAATGTACAAATAATTGTTTAAATAATTATTGTTGCGTAAATTTTACCGTTACTTTTCGCAGTGCGTAAGCAGTAATCATGTTTGCTGACTAAGAGGTATAGAACATACTGTATCTACCGATCATACTCATGATCAAGAATAAATGCAAAAATAATTGTTTAAATAATTATTGTTGCGTAAATGTGACCGTTGTTTGGGTTTGTTTGCGTTCAAAACAATGATCGAGAATAAATGCAAAAACAATTGTTTAAATAATTATTGTTGCGTAAATTTAACCGTTGTTTTTTGTAGCGCGTAAGTAGCAATCATGTTTGGTGACTGAGAGGTATAGAGCATACCGTATCTACCGATCATACACATGATCGAGAATAAATGCAAAAATAATTGTTTGAATATCTATTGTTGCGTAAATTTTACCGTTGTTTTTTGTAGCGCGTAAGCAGCAATCATGTTTGCTGACTAAGAGGTATAGAAGATACTGTATCTACCGATCATACTCATGATCCAGAATAAATGCAATAATAATTTATTTAACAATTATTTTTGTGTAATTTTTACCGTTATTTTTCGCAGTGCGTAAGCAGCAATCATATTTGATGACTAAGAAGTATAGAACATACTGTATCTACCGATCATACTCATGATCGAGAATAAATGCAAAAGTAATTGTTTAAATAATTATTGTTGCGCAAATTTTACCGTTGTTTTTTGTAGCGCGTAAGAAGCAATCATGATTGGTGACTGAGAGGTATAGAACATACCGTATCTACCGATGATACTCATGATCGAGAATAAATGCAACAATAATTTTTTTAACAATTATTTTTGTGTAATTTTTACCGTTACTTTTCGAAGCGCGTAAGCAGCAATCATATTTGCTGACTAAGAGGCATAGAACACACCGTATGGAACGATCATACTCATTATCGAGAATAAAAGACAAAATAATTGTTTAATAATTATTGTTGCGTAAATTTTACCGTTGTTTTTTGCAGCGCGAAAGAAGTAATCATGTTTGCTGACTAAGAGGTATAGAACATACTGTATCTACCGATCATACTCATGATCGAGAATAAATACAAAAATAATTGTTTAAATATTTATTGGTGCGTAAATTCTACCGTTGTTTTTTGCAGCGCGTAAGCAGGATTCGTGTTTCCTGACTGAGACGTGTAGAACATACCTTATCTACCGATCACACTCATGATCGAGAATAAATGCAAAAACAATTGTTTAAATAATTATTGTTGCGTAAATTTTACCGATGTTTTTCGCAGCGCGTAAGCAGCAATCATGTTTGCTGACCGAGAGGTATAGAACATACCGTATCTACCGATCATACTCATGATCGAGAATAAATGCAATAATAAATTTTTTAGCAATTATTTTTTTGCAATTTTTACCGTTATTTTTCGCAGTGCGTAAGCAGCAATCATATTTGCTGACTAAGAGGTATAGAAGGTACCGTATCTACCGATCATACTCATGATCGAGAATAAATGCAATAATAATTTTTTTTAACAATTATTTTTGTGTAATTTTTACCGTTATTTTTCGCAGTGCGTAAGCAGCAATCATATTTGCCGACTAACAGGTATAGAACATACTGTATCTACCGATCATACTCATGATCGAGAATAAATGCAATAATAATTGTTTGAATAATTATTTTTGCATAAATGTTACCGTGGTTTTTTGCAGCGCGTAAGCAGCAATCATATTTGCTGACTAAGAGGTATAGAACATACCGTAGCTAACGATCATACTCATTATCGAGAATAAAAGCAAACATAATTGTTTAATAATTATTGTTGCGTAAATTTTACCGTTGTTTTTTGCAGCGCGTAAGCAGTAATCATGTTTGCTTACTAAGAGGTATAGAACATACTGTGTCTACCGATCATACGCATGATCGAGAATAAATCAAAAAATAATTGGTTAAATAATTATTGGTGCGTAAATTTTACCGTTGTTTTTTGCAGCGCGCAAGCAGCAATCATGTTTCCTGACTGAGAGGTATAGAACATACCGTATCAACCGATCACACCCATGATCGAGAATAAATGAAAAATAATTGTTTAAATAATTGTTGTTGCGTAAATTTTACCGTTTCTTTTTGCAGCGCGTAAGCAGCAATCATGTTTGCTGATCGAGAGGTATAGAACATACCGTATCTACCGATCATACTCATGATCGATAAAAAATGCAATAATTTTTTTTAAAATTATTTTTGTGTAATTTTAACCGTTATTTTTCGCAGTGCGTAAGCAGCAATCATATTTGCTGACTAAGACGTATAGAACATACCGTATCTACCGATCATACTCATGATCGAGAATAAAAGCAAAAATAATTGTTTAATAATTATTGTTGCGTGAATTTTACCGTTGTTTTTTGCAGCGCGTAAGCAGTAATCATGTTTGCTGACTAAGAGGTATAGAACATACTGTATCTACCGATCATACTCATGATCGAGAATAAATGCAAAAATAATTGTTTAAATAATTATTGTTGCGTAAATTTTACCGTTGTTTTTTGTAGCGCGTATCTTGTTTGGTGACTGAGAGGTATAGAACATACCGTATCTACCAATCATACTCATGGTCGAGAATAAATGCAGCAATAATTTTTTTAACAATTATTTTTGTGTAATTTTTACCGTTACTTTTCGTAGCGCGTAAGCAGCAATCATATTTGCTGACTAAGAGGTATAGAACATACTGAATTTACCGATCATACTCATGATCGAGAATAAAAGCAAAAATAATTGTTTAATCATTATTGTTGCGTAAATTTTGCCGTTGTTTTTTGCAGCGCGTAAGCAGTAATCATGTTTGCTGACTGAGAGATATATAACATACCGTATCTACCGATCATACTCATAATCGAGAACAAATGCCATAATAATTGTTTGAATAATTATTTTTCGCATAAATGTTACCGTTGTTTTTTGCCGCGGGTAAGCAGCAATCATGTATGCTGACTGAGAGGTATAGAACATACCGTAGCTACCGATCATACTCATGATCAAGAATAAATGCAAAAATAATGGTTTGAATAATTATTGTTGCGTAAATTTTACCGTTGTTTTTTGTAGCGCGTAAGCAGCAATCATCTTTGGTGACTGAGAGGTATAGATCATACCGTATCTTCCGATCACACTATTGGTCTAGAATAAATGCAATAATAATTTTTTTAACAATTATTTTTGTGTCGTTTTTACCGTTATTTTTCGCAGTGCGTAAGCAGTAATCATATTTGCTGACTAAGAGGAATAGAAGATACCGTATCTACCCATCATACTCATGATCGAGAATAAATGCAATAATAATTTTTTTAACAATTATTTTTGTGTAATTTTAACCGTTATTTTTCGCAGTTCATAAGCAGCAATCATGTTTGCTGACTAAGAGGTATAGAACATACTGTATCTACCGATCATACTCATGATCGAGAATAAATGCAAAAATAATTGTTTAAATAATTATTGTTGCGTAAATTTTACCGTTGTTTTTTGTAGCGCGTATCTTGTTTGGTGACTGAGAGGTATAGAACATACCGTATCTACCAATCATACTCATGGTCGAGAATAAATGCAGCAATAATTTTTTTAACAATTATTTTTGTGTAATTTTTACCGTTACTTTTCGTAGCGCGTAAGCAGCAATCATATTTGCTGACTAAGAGGTATAGAACATACTGAATTTACCGATCATACTCATGATCGAGAATAAAAGCAAAAATAATTGTTTAATCATTATTGTTGCGTAAATTTTGCCGTTGTTTTTTGCAGCGCGTAAGCAGTAATCATGTTTGCTGACTGAGAGATATATAACATACCGTATCTACCGATCATACTCATAATCGAGAACAAATGCCATAATAATTGTTTGAATAATTATTTTTCGCATAAATGTTACCGTTGTTTTTTGCCGCGGGTAAGCAGCAATCATGTATGCTGACTGAGAGGTATAGAACATACCGTAGCTACCGATCATACTCATGATCAAGAATAAATGCAAAAATAATGGTTTGAATAATTATTGTTGCGTAAATTTTACCGTTGTTTTTTGTAGCGCGTAAGCAGCAATCATCTTTGGTGACTGAGAGGTATAGATCATACCGTATCTTCCGATCACACTATTGGTCTAGAATAAATGCAATAATAATTTTTTTAACAATTATTTTTGTGTCGTTTTTACCGTTATTTTTCGCAGTGCGTAAGCAGTAATCATATTTGCTGACTAAGAGGAATAGAAGATACCGTATCTACCCATCATACTCATGATCGAGAATAAATGCAATAATAATTTTTTTAACAATTATTTTTGTGTAATTTTAACCGTTATTTTTCGCAGTTCATAAGCAGCAATCATATTTGCTGACTAAGAGGTATAGAACATACTGTATCTACCGATCATACTCATGATCGAGAATAAATGTAAAAATAATTGTTTAAATAATTATTGTTGCGTAAATTTTACCGTTGTTTTTTGTAGCGCGTAAGTAGCAATCATGTTTGGTGACTGAGAGGTATAGAACATACCGTATCTACCGATCATACTCATGATCGAGAATAAATGCAACAATAATTTTTTTAACAAGTATTTTTGTGTAATTTTTACCGTTACTTTTCGTAGCGCGAAAGCAGCAATCATACTTGCTGACTATGAGGTATAGAACATACCGTGTCTACCGATCATACTCATGATCGAGAAGAAAAGCAAAAATAATTGTTTAATAATTATTGTTGCGTAAATTTTACCGTTGTTTTTTGCAGCGCGTAAGCAGTAAACATGTTTGCTGACTAAGAGGTATAGAACATACTGTATCTACCGATCATCCTCATGATCGAGAGTAAATAAAAAAATAATTGTTTCAATAATTATTGTTGCGTAAATTTTACCGTTGTTTTTTGCATCGCGTAAGCAGCAATCATGTTTGCTGCCTGAGAGGTATAGCACATACCGTATCTACCGATCATACTCATGATCGTGAATAAATGCAAAAATAATTGTTTAAATAATTGTTGTTGCGTAAATTGTACCGTAGTTTTTTGCAGCGCGTTATCAGCAATCATGTTTGCTGATTGAGAGGTAAAGAACATACCGCATCTACCGATCATACTCATGATCGAGAATAAATGTAAAAATAATTGTTTAAATAATTATTGTTGCGTAAATTTTACCGTTGTTTTTTGCAGCGCGTAAGCAGCAATCATGTTTGCTGACTGAGAGGTATAGATCATACCGTATTTACCGATCACACCCATGATCGATAATAAATCCAAAAATAATTGTTTAAATAATTGTTGTTGCGTAAATTTTACCGTTGTTTTTTGCAGCGCGTAAGCAGCAATCATGTTTGCTGACCGAGAGGTATAGAACATACCGTATCTACCGATCATACTCATGATCGAAAAAAAATGCAATAATTTTTTTATGAATTATTTTTGGGTAATTTTTACCGTGATTTTTCGCAGTGCGTAAGCAGCAATCATATTTGCTCACTAAGACGTATAGAACATACCGTATCTACCGATCATACTCATGATCGAGAATAAATGCAGAAAAAAATTGTTGAATAATTATTGTTTCGTAAATTTTACCGTTGTTTTTTGCAGCGCGTAAGCAGTAATCATGTTTAATGACTAAGAGGTATAGAACATACTGTATCTACCGATTATACTCATGGTCGAGAATAAATGCAAAAATAATTGTTTAAATAATTATTGTTGCGTAAATTTTACCGTTGTTTTTTGTAGCGCGTATCATGTTTGGTGACTGAGAGGTATAGAACATACTGTATCTACCAATCATACTCATGATCGAGAATAAATGCAGCAAAAATTTTTTTAACAATTATTTTTGTGTAATTTTTACCGTTACTTTTCGTAGCGCGTAAGCAGCAATCATATTTGCTGACTAAGAGGTATAGAACATACTGTATTTACCGATCATACTCATGATCGAGAATAAAAGCAAAAATTATTGTTTAATCATTATTGTTGCGTAAATTTGGCTGTTGTTTTTTGCAGCGCGTAAGCAGTAATCATGTTTGCTGACTGAGAGGAATATCACATACCGTATCTACCGATCATACTCATAATCGAGAACAAATGCAATAATAATTGTTTGAATAATTATTTTTTGCATAAATGTTACCGTTGTTTTTTGCCGCGGGTAAGCAGCAATCATGTATGCTGACTGAGAGGTATAGAACATACCGTAGCTACCGATCATACTCATGATCAAGAATATATGCAAAAATAATTGTTTGAATAATTATTGTTGCGTAAATTTTACCGTTGTTTTTTGTAGCGCGTAATCAGCAATCATGTTTGGTGACTGAGAGGTATAGATCATACCGTATCTACCGATCACACTATTGGTCTAGAATAAATGCAATAATAATTTTTTTAACAATTATTTTTGTGTCGTTTTTACCGTTATCTTTATCAGTGCGTAAGCAGCAATCATATTTGCTGACTACGAGGAATAGAACATACCATATCTACCGATCGTACTCATGATCGAGAATAAAGGCAATAATAATTTTTTTAACAATTATTTTCGTGCAATTTTTACCGTTATTTTTCGCAGGGCGTAAGCAGCAATCATATTTGCTGACTAAGACGTATAAAACATACTGTATCTACCGATCATACTCATGATCGAGAATAAATGCAAAAGTAATTGTTTAAATAATTATTGTTGCGTAAATTTTACCGTAGTTTTTTGTAGCGCCTAAGTAGCAATCATGTTTGGTGACTGAGAGGAATAGAACATACCGTATCTACCGATCATACTCATGATCGAGAATAAATGGAACAATAATTTTTTTAACAATTATTTTTGTGTAATTTTTACCGTTACTTTTCGAAGCGCGTAAGCAGCAATCATATTTGCTGACTAAGAGGTATAGAACATACCGTATATAACGATCATACTCATTATCGAGAGTAAAAGCAAAAATAATTGTTTAATAATTATTGTTGCGAAAATTTTACCGTTGTTTTTTGCAGCGCGTAAGCAGTAATCATGTTTGCTGACTAAGAGGTATACAACATACTGTATCTACCGATCATACTCATGATCGAGAATAAATAAAAAAATAATTGTTTAAATAAATATTGTTGCGTAAATTTTACCGTTGTTTTTTGCAGCGCGGAAGCAGCAATCATGTTTGCTGACTGAGAGGTATAGAACATACCGTATCTACCGATCACACTCATGATCGAGAATAAATGCAAAAATAATTGTTTAAATAATTGTTGTTGCGTAAATTTTACCGTCGTTTTTTGCAGCGCATAAGCAGCAATCATGTTTGCTGACTGAGAGGTATAGAACATACCGTATCTACCGATCATACTCATGATCGAGAATAGATGTAAAATCAATTGTATAAATAATTATTGTGGCGTAAATTTTACCGTTGTTTTTTGTAGCGCGTAAGCAGCAATCATGTTTGGTGACTGAGAGGTATGGATCATACCCTATCTACCGATCGTACTCATGATCGAGCATAAATGCAATAATAATTTTTTGATCAATTATTTTTGTGTAATTTTTACCGTTATTTTCCGCAGTGCGTAAGCAGCCATCATATTTGCTGACTAAGAGGTATAGAACATACTGGATCTACCGATTATACTCATGAGCGAGAATAAATGCAAAAATAATTGTTTGAATAATTTTTTTTCGTAAATTTTACCGTTATTTTTTGTAGCGCGTAAGCAGCAATCATGTTTGGTGACTGAGAGGTATAGATCATACCGTATCTAACTATCGTACTCATGATCGAGAATAAATGCAACAATTATTTTTTTAACAATTATTTTTGTGAAATTTTTACCGTTACTTTTCGTAGCGCATAAGCAGCAATCATATTTGCTGACTAAGAGGTATAGAACATACCGTATCTACCGATCATACACATGATCGAGAATAAAAGAAAAAATAATTGTTTAATAATTATTGTTGCGAAAATTTTACCGTTGTTTTTTGCAGCGCGTAAGCAGTAATCATGTTTGCTGACTAAGAGGTATACAACATACTGTATCTACCGATCATACTCATGATCGAGAATAAATAAAAAAATAATTGTTTAAATAAATATTGTTGCGTAAATTTTACCGTTGTTTTTTGCAGCGCGGAAGCAGCAATCATGTTTGCTGACTGAGAGGTATAGAACATACCGTATCTACCGATCACACTCATGATCGAGAATAAATGCAAAAATAATTGTTTAAATAATTGTTGTTGCGTAAATTTTACCGTCGTTTTTTGCAGTGCATAAGCAGCAATCATGTTTGCTGACTGAGAGGTATAGAACATACCGTATCTACCGATCATACTCATGATCGAGAATAGATGTAAAAATAATTGTATAAATAATTATTGCGGCGTAAATTTTACCGTTGTTTTTTGTAGCGCGTAAGCAGCAATCATGTTTGGTGACTGAGAGGTATGGATCATACCCTATCTACCGATCGTACTCATGATCGAGCATAAATGCAATAATAATTTTTTGATCAATTATTTTTGTGTAATTTTTACCGTTATTTTCCGCAGTGCGTAAGCAGCCATCATATTTGCTGACTAAGAGGTATAGAACATACTGGATCTACCGATTATACTCATGAGCGAGAATAAATGCAAAAATAATTTTTTGAATAATTTTTTTTCGTAAATTTTACCGTTATTTTTTGTAGCGCGTAAGCAGCAATCATGTTTGGTGACTGAGAGGTATAGATCATACCGTATCTAACTATCATACTCATGATCGAGAATAAATGCAACAATTATTTTTTTAACAATTATTTTTGTGAAATTTTCACCGTTACTTTTCGTAGCGCATAAGCAGCAATCATATTTGCTGACTAAGAGGTATAGAACATACCGTATCTACCGATCATACACATGATCGAGAATAAAAGAAAAAATAATTGTTTAATAATTATTGTTGCGTAAATTTTACCGTTGTTTTTGGCAGCGCGTAAGCAGTAATCATGTTTGCTGACTAAGACGTATAGAACATACTGTATCTACCGATCATAATCATGATCGAGAATAAATGGTAAAATAATTGATTAAATAATTATTGTTGCGTAAATTTTACCGTTGTTTTTTGTAGCGCGTAAGTAGCAATCATGTGTGGTGACTGAGAGGTATAGAACATACCGTATCTACCGATCATACTCATGATCGAGAATAAATGCAACAATAATTTTTTTAACAATTATTTTTGTGTAATTTTTACCGTTACATTTCGTAGCGCGTAAGCAGCAATCATATTTGCTGACTAAGAGGTATAGAACATACCGTATCTACCGATCATACACATGATCGAGAATGAAAGCCAAAATAATTGTTTAATAATTATTGTTGCGTAAAGTTTACCGTTGTTTTTTGCAGCGCGTAAGCAGTAATCATGTTTGCTGACTAAGAGGTATAGAACATACTGTATCTACCGATCATACTCATGATCGAGAATAAATGCAAAAATAATTGTTTAAATAATTGTTGTTGCGTAAATTTTACCGTTGTTTTTTGCAGCGCGTAAACAACAATCATGACTGCTGACTGAGAGGTATAGAACATACCGTATCTACCGATCATACTCATGATCGAGAATAAATGGAAAAGTCATTGTTATAATAATTGTTTTTGCGTAAATTTTACCGTTGTTTTTTGTAGCGCGTAAGCAGCAATCATATTTGCTGACTAAGAGGTATAGAAGATACCGTATCTACCTATCATACTCATGATCGAGAATAAATGCAATAATAATTTTTTTAACAATTATTTTTGTGTAATTTTTACCGTTATTTTTCGCAGTGCGTAAGCAGCAATCATATTGGCTGACTAAGAGGTATAGATCATACTGTATCTACCGATCATACTCATGATCGAGAATAAATGCAAAAATAATTGGTTAAATAATTATTGTTGCGTAAATTTTACCGTTGTTTTTTGTAGCGCGTCAGTAGCAATCATGTTTGGTGACTGAGAGGTATAGAACATACCGTATCTACTGATCATACTCGTGATCGAGAATAAATGCAACAATAATTTTTTTAACAATTATTTTTGTGTAATTGTTACCGTTACTGTTCGTAGCGCGTCAGCAGCAATCATATTTGCTGAGTAAGAGGTATAGAACATACCGTATCTACCGATCATACACATGATCGAGAATAAAAGCAAAATCAATTGTTTAATAATTATTGTTGCGTAAATTTTACCGTTGTTTTTTGCAGCGCGTAAGCAGTAATCATGTTTGCTGACTAAGAGGTATAGAACGTACTGTATCTATCGATCATACTCATGATCGAGAATAAATAAAAAAATAATTGTTTAAATAATTATTGTTGCGTAAATTTTACCGTTGTTTTTTGCAGCGCGTAAGCAGCAATCATGTTTGCTGACTGAGAGGTATAGAACATACCGTATCTACCGATCATACTCATGATCGAGAATAAATGTAAAAATAGTTCTTTAAATAATCATTGATGCGTAAATTTTACGCTTGTTTTTTGTAGCGCGTAAGCAGCAATCATGTTTGGTGACTGAGAGGTATAGATCATACCGTATCTACCGATCATACTCATGATCGAGAATAATTGCAATAATAATTTTTTTAGCAATTATTTTTGTGTAATGTTGACCGTTGTTTTTTGCAGTGCGTAAGCAGCAATCATATTTGCTGAGTAAGAGGTATAGAACATACCGTATCTACCGATCATACACATGATCGAGAATAAAACCAAAAATATTCGTTTAATAATCATTGTTGCGTAAATTTTACCGTTGTTTTTTGCAGCGCGTAAGCAGTAATCATGTTTGCTGACTAAGAGGTATAGAACATACTGTATCTACCGATCATACTCATGATCGAGAATAAATGCAAAAATACTTGTTTAAATAATTATTGTTTCGTAAATGTTACCGGTATTTTTCGTAGCGCGTATGTAGCAATCATGTTTGGTGACTGAGAGGTATAGAACATACCATATCTACCGATCACACTCATGATCGCGAATAAATGCAGCAATAATTTTTTTAACAATTATTTTTGCGTAATTTTTACCGTTACTTTTCGTAGCGCGTATGCAGCAATCATATTTGCTGACTAAGAGGTATAGAACATACTGTATCTACCGATCATACTCATGATCGAGAATACAAGCAAAAATAATTGTTTAATCATTATTGTTGCGTAAATTTTACCGTTGTTTTTTGCAGCGCGTAAGCAGTAATCATGTTTGCTGACTGAGAGGTATATAACATACCGTATCTACCGATCATATCATAATCGAGAACAAATGCAATAATAATTGTTTAAATAATTATTTTTTGCATAAATGTTACCGTTGTTTTTTGCAGCGCGTAAGGAGCAATCATGTATGCTGACTGAGAGGTATAGAACATACCGTATCTACCGATCATACTCATGATCGTGAATAAATGCAAAAATAATTGTTTAAATAATTGTTGTTGCGTAAATATTACCGTTGTTTTTTGCAGCCCGTAAACAGCAATCATGTTTGCTGACTGAGAGGTAAAGAACATACCGCATCTACCGATCATACTCATGATCGAGAATAAATGTACAAATAATTGTTTAAATAATTATTGTTGCGTAAATTTTACCGTCATTTTTCGCAGTGCGTAAGCAGCAATCATATTTGCTGATTAAGAGGTATAGAACATACTGTATCTACCGATCATACTCATGATCGAGAATAAATGCAAAAATAATTGTTTAAATAATTATTGTTGCGTAAATTTAACCGTTGTTTTTTGTAGCGCGTAAGTAGCAATCATGTTTGGTGACTGAAAGGTATAGAACATACCGTATCTACCGATCATACACATGATCGAGAATAAATGCAAAAATAATTGTTTGAATAATTATTGTTGCGTAAATTTTACCGTTGTTTTTTGTAGCGCGTAAGCAGCAATCATATTTGATGACTAAGAGGTATAGAACATAGTGTATCTACAGATCATACTCATGATCGAGAATAAATGCAAAAGTAATTGTTTAAATAATTATTGTTGCGCAAATTTTACCGGTATTTTTTGTAGCGCGTAAGAAGCAATCATGATTGGTGACTGAGAGGTATAGAACATACCGTATCTACCGATCATACTTATGATCGAGAATAAATGCAACAATAATTTTTTTAACAATTATTTTTGTGTTATTTTTACCGTTACTTTTCGAAGCGCGTAAGCAGCAATCATATTTCCTGACTAAGAGGCGTAGAACATACCGTATGTAACGATCATACTCATTATCGAGAATAAAAGCAAAAATAATTGTTTAATAATTAATGTTGCGTAAATTTTACCGTTGTTTTTTGCAGCGTGTAAGCAGTAATCATGTTTGCTGACTAAGAGGTATAGAACATACTGTATCTACCGATCATACTCATGATCGAGAATAAATGCAAAAGTAATTGTTTAAATAATTATTGTTGCGCAAATTTTACCGTTATTTTTTGTAGCGCGTAAGAAGCAATCATGATTGGTGACTGAGAGGTATAGAACATACCGTATCTACCGATCATACTTATGATCGAGAATAAATGCCACAATAATTTTTTTAACAATTATTTTTGTGTAATTTTTACCGTTACTTTTCGAAGCGCGTAAGCAGCAATCATATTTGCTGACTAAGAGGCATAGAACATACCGTATGTAACGATCATACTCATTATCGAGAATAGAAGCAAAAATCATTGTTTAATAATTATTATTGCGTAAATTTTACCGTTGTTTTTTGCAGCGCGTAAGCAGTAATCATGTTTGCTGACTAAGAGGTATAGAACATACTGTATCTACCCATCATACTCATGATCGAGAATAAATAAAAAAATAATTGTTTAAATAATTATTGGTGCGTAAATTCTACCGTTGTTTTTTGCAGCGCGTAAGCAGGAATCGTGTTTCCTGACTGAGACGTATAGAACATACCGTATCTACCGATCACACTCATGATCGAGAATAACTGCAAAAATAATTGTTGTTGCCTAAATTTTACCGATGTTTTTTGCAGCGCGTAAGCAGCAATCATCTTTGCTGACCGAGAGGTATAGAACATACCGTATCTACCGATCATACTCATGATCGAGAATAAATGCAATAATATTTTTTTTTTGCAATTATTTTTGTGTAATTTTTACCGTTATTTTTCGCAGTGCGTAAGCAGCAATCATATTTGCTGACTAAGAGGTATAGAACATACCGTATCTACCGATCATACTCATGATCGAGAATAAATTAAAAAATAATTGTTTAAATAATTATTGTTGCGTAAATTTTACCGTTGTTTTTTGTAGCGCGTAAGTAGCAATCATGTTTGGTGACTGAGAGGTATAGAACATACCGTATCTACCGATCATACTCATGATCGTGAATATATGCAAAAATAATTGTTTAAATAATTGTTGTTGCGTAAATATTACCGTTGTTTTTTGCAGCGCGTAAACAGCAATCATGTTTGCTGACTGAGAGGTAAAGAACATACCGCATCTACCGATCATACTCATGATCGAGAATAAATGTACAAATAATTGTTTAAATAATTATTGTTGCGTAAATTTTACCGTCATTTTTCGCAGTGCGTAAGCAGCAATCATATTTGCTGATTAAGAGGTATAGAACATACTGTATCTACCGATCATACTCATGATCGAGAATAAATGCAAAAATAATTGTTTAAATAATTATTGTTGCGTAAATTTAACCGTTGTTTTTTGTAGCGCGTAAGTAGCAATCATGTTTGGTGACTGAAAGGTATAGAACATACCGTATCTACCGATCATACACATGATCGAGAATAAATGCAAAAATAATTGTTTGAATAATTATTGTTGCGTAAATTTTACCGTTGTTTTTTGTAGCGCGTAAGCAGCAATCATTTGATGACTAAGAGGTATAGAACATACTGTATCTACCGATCATACTCATGATCGAGAATAAATGCAAAAGTAATTGTTTAAATAATTATTGTTGCGCAAATTTTACCGGTATTTTTTGTAGCGCGTAAGAAGCAATCATGATTGGTGACTGAGAGGTATAGAACATACCGTATCTACCGATCATACTTATGATCGAGAATAAATGCAACAATAATTTTTTTAACAATTATTTTTGTGTTATTTTTACCGTTACTTTTCGAAGCGCGTAAGCAGCAATCATATTTGCTGACTAAGAGGCATAGAACATACCGTATGTAACGATCATACTCATTATCGAGAATAAAAGCAAAAATAATTGTTTAATAATTAATGTTGCGTAAATTTTACCGTTGTTTTTTGCAGCGTGTAAGCAGTAATCATGTTTGCTGACTAAGAGGTATCGAACATACTGTATCTACCGATCATACTCATGATCGAGAATAAATGCAAAAGTAATTGTTTAAATAATTATTGTTGCGCAAATTTTACCGTTATTTTTTGTAGCGCGTAAGAAGCAATCATGATTGGTGACTGAGAGGTATAGAACATACCGTATCTACCGATCATACTTATGATCGAGAATAAATGCCACAATAATTTTTTTAACAATTATTTTTCTGTAATTTTTACCGTTACTTTTCGAAGCGCGTAAGCAGCAATCATATTTGCTGACTAAGAGGCATAGAACATACCGTATGTAACGATCATACTCATTATCGAGAATAAAAGCAAAAATAATTGTTTAATAATTATTATTGCGTAAATTTTACCGTTGTTTTTTGCAGCGCGTATGCAGTAATCATGTTTGCTGACTAAGAGGTATAGAACATACTGTATCTACCCATCATACTCATGATCGAGAATAAATAAAAAAATAATTGTTTAAATAATTATTGGTGCGTAAATTCTACCGTTGTTTTTTGCAGCGCGTAAGCAGGAATCGTGTTTCCTGACTGAGACGTATAGAACATACCGTATCTACCGATCACACTCATGATCGAGAATAACTGCAAAAATAATTGTTGTTGCCTAAATTTTACCGATGTTTTTTGCAGCGCGTAAGCAGCAATCATCTTTGCTGACTAAGAGGTATAGACGATACCGTATCTACCGATCATACTCATGATCGAGAATAAATGCAATAATAATTTTTTTAACAATTATTTATGTGTAATTTTTACCTTTATTTTTCGCAGTGCGTAAGCAGCAATCATATTTGCTGACTAAGAGGTATAGAACATACCGTATCTACCGATCATACTCATGATCGAGAATAAATTAAAAAATAATTGTTTAAATAATTATTGTTGCGTAAATTTTACCGTTGTTTTTTGTAGCGCGTAAGTAGCAATCATGTTTGGTGACTGAGAGGTATAGAACATACCGTATCTACTGATCATACGCCTGATCGGGAATAAATGCAACAATAATTTTTTTAACAATTATTTTTGTGTAATTTTTGACCTTACTTTTCGTAGCGCGTAAGCAGCAGTCATATTTGCTGACTAAGAGGTATAGAACATACCGTATCTACCGATCATACACATGATCGAGAATAAAAGCAAAAATAATTGTTTAAATAATTGTTGTTGCGTAAATTTTACCGTTGTTTTTTGCAGCGCGTAAGCAGCAATCGTGTTTGCTGACTGAGAGGTATATAACATACCGTATCTACCGATCATACTCATGGCCGAGAATAAATGTAAAAATAATTGTTTAAATAATTATTGTTGCGTAAATTTTACCGTTGTTTTTTGTAGCGCGTAAGTAGCAATCATGTTTGGTGACTGAGAGGTATAGAACATACCGTATCTACCGATCATACTCATGATCGTGAATAAATGCAAAAATAATTGTTTAAATAATTGTTGTTGCGTAAATATTACCGTTGTTTTTTGCAGTGCGTAAACAGCAATCATGTTTGCTGACTGAGAGGTAAAGAACATACCGCATCTACCGATCATACTCATGATCGAGAATAAATGTACAAATAATTGTTTAAATAATTATTGTTGCGTAAATTTTACCGTCATTTTTCGCAGTGCGTAAGCAGCAATCATATTTGCTGATTAAGAGGTATAGAACATACTGTATCTACCGATCATACTCATGATCGAGAATAAATGCAAAAATAATTGTTTAAATAATTATTGTTGCGTAAATTTAACCGTTGTTTTTTGTAGCGCGTAAGTAGCAATCATGTTTGGTGACTGAAAGGTATAGGACATACCGTATCTACCGATCATACACATGATCGAGAATAAATGCAAAAATAATTGTTTGAATAATTATTGTTGCGTAAATTTTACCGTTGTTTTTTGTAGCGCGTAAGCAGCAATCATTTGATGACTAAGAGGTATAGAACATACTGTATCTACCGATCATACTCATGATCGAGAATAAATGCAAAAGTAATTGTTTAAATAATTATTGTTGCGCAAATTTTACCGGTATTTTTTGTAGCGCGTAAGAAGCAATCATGATTGGTGACTGAGAGGTATAGAACATACCGTATCTACCGATCATACTTATGATCGAGAATAAATGCAACAATAATTTTTTTAACAATTATTTTTGTGTTATTTTTACCGTTACTTTTCGAAGCGCGTAAGCAGCAATCATATTTGCTGACTAAGAGGCATAGAACATACCGTATGTAACGATCATACTCATTATCGAGAATAAAAGCAAAAATAATTGTTTAATAATTAATGTTGCGTAAATTTTACCGTTGTTTTTTGCAGCGTGTAAGCAGTAATCATGTTTGCTGACTAAGAGGTATCGAACATACTGTATCTACCGATCATACTCATGATCGAGAATAAATGCAAAAGTAATTGTTTAAATAATTATTGTTGCGCAAATTTTACCGTTATTTTTTGTAGCGCGTAAGAAGCAATCATGATTGGTGACTGAGAGGTATAGAACATACCGTATCTACCGATCATACTTATGATCGATAATAAATGCCACAATAATTTTTTTAACAATTATTTTTCTGTAATTTTTACCGTTACTTTTCGAAGCGCGTAAGCAGCAATCATATTTGCTGACTAAGAGGCATAGAACATACCGTATGTAACGATCATACTCATTATCGAGAATAAAAGCAAAAATAATTGTTTAATAATTATTATTGCGTAAATTTTACCGTTGTTTTTTGCAGCGCGTATGCAGTAATCATGTTTGCTGACTAAGAGGTATAGAACATACTGTATCTACCCATCATACTCATGATCGAGAATAAATAAAAAAATAATTGTTTAAATAATTATTGGTGCGTAAATTCTACCGTTGTTTTTTGCAGCGCGTAAGCAGGAATCGTGTTTCCTGACTGAGACGTATAGAACATACCGTATCTACCGATCACACTCATGATCGAGAATAACTGCAAAAATAATTGTTGTTGCCTAAATTTTACCGATGTTTTTTGCAGCGCGTAAGCAGCAATCATCTTTGCTGACTAAGAGGTATAGACGATACCGTATCTACCGATCATACTCATGATCGAGAATAAATGCAATAATAATTTTTTTAACAATTATTTATGTGTAATTTTTACCTTTATTTTTCGCAGTGCGTAAGCAGCAATCATATTTGCTGACTAAGAGGTATAGAACATACCGTATCTACCGATCATACTCATGATCGAGAATAAATTAAAAAATAATTGTTTAAATAATTATTGTTGCGTAAATTTTACCGTTGTTTTTTGTAGCGCGTAAGTAGCAATCATGTTTGGTGACTGAGAGGTATAGAACATACCGTATCTACCGATCATACGCCTGATCGGGAATAAATGCAACAATAATTTTTTTAACAATTATTTTTGTGTAATTTTTGACCTTACTTTTCGTAGCGCGTAAGCAGCAGTCATATTTGCTGACTAAGAGGTATAGAACATACCGTATCTACCGATCATACACATGATCGAGAATAAAAGCAAAAATAATTGTTTAAATAATTGTTGTTGCGTAAATTTTACCGTTGTTTTTTGCAGCGCGTAAGCAGCAATCGTGTTTGCTGACTGAGAGGTATATAACATACCGTATCTACCGATCATACTCATGACCGAGAATAAATGTAAAAATAATTGTTTAAATAATTATTGTTGCGCATATTTTACCGTTTTTTTTTGTAGCGCGTAAGCAGCAATCATATTTGCTGACTAAGAGGTATAGAAGATTCCGTATCTACCTATCATACTCATGATCGAGAATAAATGCAATAATAATTTTTTTAACAATTATTTTTGTGTAATTTTTACCGTTATTTTTCGCAGTGCGTAAGCAGCAATCATATTGGCTGACTAAGAGGTATAGATCATACTGTATCTACCGATCATACTCATGATCGAGAATAAATGCAAAAATAATTGGTTAAATAATTATTGTTGCGTAAATTTTACCTTTGTTTTTTGTAGCGCGTCAGTAGCAATCATGTTTGGTGACTGAGAGGTATAGAACATACCGTATCTACTGATCATACTCATGATCGAGAATAAATGCAACAATAATTTTTTTAACAATTATTTTTGTGTAATTGTTACCGTTACTGTTCGTAGCGCGTCAGCAGCACTCATATTTGCTGACTAAGAGGTATAGAACATACCATATCTACCGATCCTACACATGATCGAGAATAAAAGCAAAATCAATTGTTTAATAATTATTGTTGCGTAAATTTTACCGTTGTTTTTTGCAGCGCGTAAGCAGTAATCATGTTTGCTGACTAAGAGGTATAGAACGTACTGTATCTATCGATCATACTCATGATCGAGAATAAATAAAAAAATAATGTTTTAAGTAATTATTGTTGCGTAAATTTTACCGTTGTTTTTTGCAGCGCGTAAGCAGCAATCATGTTTGCTGACTGAGAGGTATAGAACATACCGTATCTGCCGATCATACTCATGATCGAGAATAAATGTAAAAATAATTCTTTAAATAATTATTGATGCGTAAATTTTACGCTTGTTTTTTGTAGCGCGTAAGCAGCAATCATGTTTGGTGACTGAGAGGTATAGAACATACTGTATCTACCGATCATACTCATGATCGAGAATACAAGCAAAAATAATTGTTTAATCATTATTGTTGCGTAAATTTTACCGTTGTTTTTTGCAGCGCGTAAGCAGTAATCATGTTTGCTGACTGAGAGGTATATAACATACCGTATCTACCGATCATATCATAATCGAGAACAAATGCAATAATAATTGTTTAAATAATTATTTTTTGCATAAATGTTACCGTTGTTTTTTGCAGCGCGTAAGGAGCAAT
Source organism: Ophion slaviceki (assembly GCA_944452715.1). NCBI lineage: Eukaryota > Metazoa > Arthropoda > Insecta > Hymenoptera > Ichneumonidae > Ophion > Ophion slaviceki. Next base: position 5,450,360 of record OX101794.1, on the reverse strand, counting down.
CATGTATGCTGACTGAGAGGTATAGAACATACCGTATCTACCGATCATACTCATGATCGTGAATAAATGCAAAAATAATTGTTTAAATAATTGTTGTTGCGTAAATATTACCGTTGTTTTTTGCAGCGCGTAAACAGCAATCGTGTTTGCTGACTCAGAGGTAAAGAACATACCGTATCTACCGATCATACACATGATCGAGAATAAATGCAAAAATAATTGTTTGAATAATTATTGTTGCGTAAATTTTACCGTTGTTTTTTGTAGCGCGTAAGCAGCAATCATATTTGATGACTAAGAGGTATAGAACATACTGTATCTACCGATCATACTCATGATCGAGAATAAATGCAAAAGTAATTGTTTAAATAATTATTGTTGCGCAAATTTTACCGTTATTTTTTGTAGCGCGTAAGAAGCAATCATGATTGGTGACTGAGAGGTATAGAACATACCGTATCTACCGATCATACTTATGATCGAGAATAAATGCTACAATAATTTTTTTAACAATTATTTTTGTGTAATTTTTACCGTTACTTTTCGAAGCGCGTAAGCAGCAATCATATTTGCTGACTAAGAGGCATAGAACATACCGTATGTAACGATCATACTCATTATCGAGAATAAAAGCAAAAATAATTGTTTAATAATTATTGTTGCGTAAATTTTACCGTTGTTTTTTGCAGCGTGTAAGCAGTATTCATGTTTGCTGACTAAGAGGTATAGAACATACTGTATCTACCGATCATACTCATGATCGAGAATAAATAAAAAAATAATTGTTTAAATAATTATTGGTGCGTAAATTCTACCGTTGTTTTTTGCAGCGCGTAAGCAGGAATCGTGTTTCCTGACTGAGACGTATAGAACATACCGTATCTACCGATCACACTCATGATCGAGAATAAATGCAAAAATAATTGTTGTTGCCTAAATTTTACCGATGTTTTTTGCAGCGCGTAAGCAGCAATCATCTTTCTGACCGATAGGTATAGAACATACCGTATCTACCGATCATACTCATGATCGAGAATAAATGCAATAATAATTTTTTAGCAATTATTTTTGTGTAATTTTTACCGTTATTTTTCGCATTGCGTAAGCAGCAATCATATTTGCTGACTAAGAGGTATAGACGATACCGTATCTACCGATCATACTCATGGTCGAGAATAAATGCAATAATAATTTTTTTAACAATTATTTTTGTGTAATTTTTACCGTTACTTTTCGAAGCGCGTAAGCAGCAATCATATTTGCTGACTAAGAGGTATAGAACATATCGTATCTAACGATCATACTCATTATGGAGAATAAAAGCAAAAATAATTCTTTAATAATTACTGTTGCGTAAATTTTACCGTTGTTTTTTGCAGCGCGTAAGCAGTAATCATGTTTGCTGAATAAGAGGTAGAGAACATACTGTATCTACCGATCATACTCATGATCGAGAATAAATCGAAAAATAATTGTTTAAATAATTATTGGTGCGTAAATTTTACCGTTGTTTTTTGCAGCGCGTAAGCAGCAATCATGTTTCCTGACTGAGAGGTATAGAACATACCGTATCTACCGATCACACTCATGATCGAGAATAAATGCAAAAATAATTGTTTAAATAATTGTAGTTGCGTAAATTTTACCGTTGTTTTTTGCAGCGCGTAAGCAGCAATCATGTTTGCTGACCGACAGGTATAGAACATACCGTATGTACCGATCATACTCATCATCGAGAATAAATGCAGTAATAATTTTTTTAGCAATTATTTTTGTGTAATTTTTACCGTTATTTTTCGAAGTGCGTAAGCAGCAATCATATTTGCTGACTAAGAGGTATAGAAGATACCGTATCTAGCGATCATACTCATGATCGAGAGTAAATGCAATAATAATTTTTTTAACAATTCTTTTTGTGTAATTATTACCGTTATTTTTCGCAGTGCGTAAGCAGCTATCATATTTGCTGACTAAGAGGTATAGAACATACTGTATCTACCGATCATACTCATGATCGAGAACACATGCAAAAATAATTGTTTAAATAATTATTGTTGCGTAAATTTTACCGTTATTTTTTGTAGCGCGTAAGCAGCAATCATGTTTGGTGACTGAGAGGTATAGATCATACCGTATCTACCGATCATACTCATGATCGAGAATAAAAGCAAAAATAATTGTTTAATAATTATTGTTGCGTAAATTTTACCGTTGTTTTTTGCATCGCGTAAGCAGCAATCATGTTTGCTGCCTGAGAGGTATAGCACATACCGTATCTACCGATCAAACTCATGATCGTGAATAAATGCAAAAATAATTGTTTAAATAATTGTTGTTGCGTAAATTTTACCGTTGTTTTTTGCAGCGCGTAAGCAGCAATCATGTTTGCTGACTGAAAGGTAAAGAACATACCGCATCTACCGAAAATACTCATGATCGAGAATAAATGTCAAAATAACTGTTTAAATAATTATTGTTGCGTAAATTTTACCGTTGTTTTTTGCGGCGCGTAAGCAGCAATCATGTTTGCTGACTGAGAGGTCTAGATCATACCGTATCTACCGATCATACTCATGATCGAGAGTAAATGCAATAATAATTTTTTCAGCAATTATATTTGTGTAATTTTTACCGTTATTTTTCGCAGTGCGTAAGCAACAATCATATTTGCTGACGGAGAGGTATAGAAGATACCGTATCTACCGACCATACTCATGATCGAGAATAAAGGCAATAATAATTCTTTTAACAATTATTTTCTTACTTATTCAATTATTTTATTCTCTAACTTTAACAATTAAAATTTCGCGAATCATGCTCTCGGAGCAAGCGTTCTGTATGCGCACAACAAATTTCATTCCAATTGGTTGTTCCGTTCGGGAGAATTCCCATTTCAAAATTTCGAAGCGGTCGGAGGCGTGTGGCACATAGCCTTAAACGAAAAAAACCTGCGAGGGTATACGTTGGAAATCAGGAATTGGGACCTCAACAAAAATTAAAATAAGGGGCCAAGTTATGCATTTTTATATTTTTTTTACGTAAATAAGAAAAGAAAATTGTGTTACTATGAACTCGAAAAAGTATAACATTATCGATAATTATTATAGAAAAACTGTGTCAGCGAATGTTTGGTACAACTGAGAATGAAACTTTGAGTAACCTAACCTACCTAACCTACCTAACCTACCTACCCACCTACCTACCTACCTACCTAACCTACCGAACCTACCTATCTCTACTAACCTACCTACCTACCTAACCTACCTACCTACCTAACCTACCTAACCTACCTACCTAAATTAAAAAAAAAAAAAAACCTACCTACGTAACCTAACCTACCTACCTAACCTACCTAACCTACCTACCTAACCTAACCTACCTACCTAACCTACCTACCTAACCTACCTACCTAACCTACCTACCTACCGACCTAACCTAACCTACCTATAACCTACCTACCTACCTACCTACCTACCTACCTAACCTACCTACCTAACCTACCTAACCTACCAACCTAACGTACCTACCTACCTAACCTACGTACCTAACCTACCTAACCTACCTACCTAACCTACCTACATAACCTACCTAACCTACCTACCTACCTTTTTTTTTTTTTTTAATGAGGGGGAAAATCTTTTAAAGACACCGAAAGATGATGGTCGGTAGTGTGGGATTTCCACCCACTAAAGAACCCCCTCCTCTTATTCCCCGCGCGTGAGTGCAAGGAAGACTGGGTCGGAACCGCGTTAGCATTACTTCGACCCAGTCCGTTTTACGTCATACGACGTTTCTCTGCTGCCTTACTGGTCCCTCTCTAAGATCTTTTCTTTAAGGAGGCGCTGCGCGTAGGCTGCGATTTCTGTCCAGTTTTCTTCTCGCTGTAGCATATAGTTCACTAGGCTCGTAGGGTTGAGTGTTTTGCCTATGATTTCTTCGGTGTTGGCTCTGTAGTTCCTCCAGCGTTCGCACTCGAAGAACGTATGCTCGGCATCGTCGTTTTTATCCGGACAGTACTTGCACCTGGGGGTGCGAGATAGGCCCATTTTAAAGAGGTATGTGTTGAACGAGCCATGGCCCGTCAGCAATTGGGTCAGGAAGAAGTCCGTCTCGCAGTGATTTCGGGTGAGCCAGACTTTGATGTTCGGGATCAGGCGTGCTGTCCACCTACCCTTATCACACGTCTTCCATCTATCTTCCCACTCTTTTTGCGTTTCCGCCTTCACTCTTGCTCTGCCCTCATTTGTGTTGTTGCCTGTAGTTTTGAGGTCGTAGAGTTTTGAGAGTTCCGCTGCTAGTAGATCGATAGGTGGAGCCCCTGCTATGACCAGTACGGCTGCTTCGGAGACCGTGCGGTAAGCAGAGGTCACCCTGAGGGCCCCTCGCCGTTGGACTGCTGCTATCTTGCGCCGGTAGGTCTTTTGTTTCAGGATGTCTGCCCATATTTCTGCTCCATAGAGCAGGATTGAGTGGACTACTTCCAAAAGAACTCTTCTCTTCTTACTTCGTGGGCCCATTGTGTTGGTCATGATCCTCGATAGACTGGATACCGTTTTGCTGGCTTTTATGCATGCCCTTTCTAGGTGTTCGCGAAAGGACAGCTTTTCGTCTATCATCACTCCCAGATAGCGCAGTGCCCTTGTTGACGTCAATGTTGTCTCGTCGATGTCTACGTTGAAGGGTTTCGGAAACCATCTCTGACGCGTCAGCACCACCATCTCCGTTTTATGTTTGGCTAGTTTTAGCTGGCGTTCTTCAAGCCAGGTTTCGACAGCGTCAATGGTCGTTCGGACCAGGAGTTTTGCCTCCTCAACGCTGTCCGCCACTACTGTGGCCGCAACGTCATCAGCAAAGCCCGTTAGCTGTACTTGTTTCGGTAGATTGATCTCTAGCAGCTCGTCGTAATTTGCGTTCCATAGGTCAGGGCCCATGACTGAGCCCTGTGGTACGCCTGCTGCCATCTGGTACTCCTGTGTGCCTTCTGTGGTTTTCACTATTAGCGTTCTTCCGTCGAGATAATCGTCGACTATGGCCAAGTTTTCCTTTCTTATCTTGAATCGGTGCTCCAGTGCGTCCAGGATATCGTCCCATTTCGCGCTATTGAAGGCGTTCTTTACATCTAACGTGAGGAGGATGCAAACTTTGCGAGATCGGAGGTTACCAGACCACGCTTCGGCTGTAATCCCTATAATTTTTTTAATCGCGCCGATCGTCGATCGTCCTTTCCGGAAGCCGTGTTGACTTTCGGCGAAGCCACCGACGTGATCGATGTCGCTTCGAAGCCTCGTTTGTATTAGCTTTTCAAGCAGTTTACCGGCGATGTCTAGCATGCAGAGTGGCCTAAAGGACGAGGGGGTTAGGGGGGTTCCCTTCCCTTTATCCAGGAGGACCAGTCTCTGGCGCTTCCAGACGGTAGCAAACGTGCCGGTTTCAAGGCACGCGTTGTATGCATTCAGCAGTAGATCCGGGAATTCCTGGGCTATGGTCTTAATCACCGACGTTGGGATGCCGTCGGGGCCGGGTGCCTTCCCTGGTTTGAGGGTCCTGGCTGCATCCTGCAGCTCCTTGACTGTGAAAGGTGGAACTTCACCACTATTTGCGTAGTGCCTTTTTTCTCGCGGCGGGTGTTTGGGAAACAGCTCCGCAACAATGTTGTTCATTATGGCCGGGGGTTTTGGCGCTTCTGGTGAAACCTTTCCAAGTTTTTTTACGACAATTTGATAGGCTTTGCCCCAGATATCCTGGTCGAGGTCGTTGCAGATCTCTTTCCACAGTGTCGCTTTGCTTGCCTTGATGGTGCGATTCAGTTCCTTTTTGGCCTTCTTGTACTCGCTTGAGTATATGGCTAGGTCAGGGGTGCGTTTTGCGGCTCTCGTTGCTCTACGTCGAAGTTTATGACATCTCTTCCGGAGTGCCAAGATTTCTGATGTCCACCAATATACCGGCCTGTGCAAGACACGGTTTTTCAGGCGCGGCATGGATGCGTCACAAGAGGTGGTGATGGCCTTCATCGTTATCAGAACCATTTTGTCCGTCTCGCTACTGGTATTGGGAGTCGGGTGGGATTTGCGGGTTGACCAGCTTCGCGAAAGGGACGCTCGTAGAGCTTCTGGGTCGAGCTTTTTAGCGTTCCACCTCCGTTCTTCCGCGCCTTTTTGCGTTGCTGGAGTGGCAGGCACTTCGACACTGAATGTGATGTGTTGATGGTCGCTACCACTGTATTCTTCCGAAACTCTCCAGTTCTTGATCCTGCTCGCAGTTCTTGGGGTCCCCAGTGAGATGTCGAGGATAGACTCGTGGTATCCCGGTCTTCTGAAGGTCGAGGTGTTTCCAGTATTCAGAACTGTGAGGTCTTGCCTTGCTGCAAAATCTGCGATTTCGTTTCCTCTGGTGTCTGAGTAGTCTGCTCCCCATTCAGCCGATTTGGCGTTGAAATCGCCAGCTACGATGACTTCGCCCTGAAATTCGCTAATAGCGTTTTCAATACTGGCCAGCTTTTGGCGAAACACACTAATCCCTTCATTAGGTGATAGGTAGACGCTCATGAAGTAAGTCGTATGGGTTTTGATCCAGACATATCCTGCTCCGCTCCCGCTGTTGCAGGTGCTTTCTTTGCTCGGATTCACGACCCAGATCGCCGCAGTGCCAGATTCATCCGTGAACCATGTTCTGACAGTGGGGTTTGAGTGTTGCTCGCATATGATGCAGACGTCGATCTTGTCTTCAAAGACACGTTGACGTAGCAGGTTCTGCGCTAGCACACACCTGTTCAGGTTCCCTTGAAGTACGCGCGTCATTTCTGTGCTCTTGTAGCTTCTGTTAGTACAGCGCGGAATGCCTTACAAGCCCCCGAGCCGGAGATGTGGCGTAGGCCATCCTTGGTATCTTTATCTGGAGTGCATAAGAAGCATTTCGGCTGCTCAGTGCAGTCTACAGATTTGTGGTTTTCTCCGCCACATTTGTAGCAGCACTTGCTTCTATCCGGCCCTTTGCTGAAGCGTGTCATGTGCCCATATCCGAGGCATCTGAGGCAGCGAGTTACTCTCGCCACCGGCCGGATGCGACAGTTGACCCATCCGATTTTTATGCGTGCCTTCTCGAGGGCTTGAGTTGCGCTCGCCTCGTCGATCTCGCAAAAAGCTGCCCGTTGACCTCGCGGGGTAGTTTTTGTTAGGTTGACGCGTTTAATCTCCAGGCCGGTAGTAAAGTCGCGTTTGAGTGCTTCCCTTACATCGTCTTCGGTAGAAACTCCGTCCAGATCGAGAATTTCAATCGTCGTCGTGGGCGTCAGCGTTTTGACTGTACCAATGCTCGTGGTAGCTGCCCTGACCGCATCGGTGAAGGCGGTGCTGTCTTCGGTCTTGTGGCCCATTTCTAGTAGCACACCCCCGTTCTTTGTTTGTCTGATGGACTTGATGTCTACTCCAGTCTCCGTGGGGTTCACTTTCGTTTTGATCTCCTTAAGATCCGCGTATGTTCGCCCTTCGACTGGTTGAACGAGAACAGCCTTTGTTCGTGGCTTCTTCCTCTTTGTTTTCCGGTGGCTGTTTTTGGGATTGGAGCCATCGCTTGCCTGTGGCTTTTGAGCCTCGCCTAGTGCAGCCACTGTGTTGTCGGGTGTAAGCTTTTTATTACGCCTCCGCGTCACTTCCGTCCAAGGAGCATCCTTGGCTGGTGTTTTCGATGCCGGTGGGTCAGTGGCTGAAGTAGGGCTAGGTGTAGATAGTTGCCTTTTCCTCGGGTTGTTCATCTCCTGTGGTGTTGTTTTGGTGGGTCTGGGAGTAAACTGTGCCTCGGGTTGTGAAGTCAACCAGGGGGACGTTTGTGTGGTTGACACTGTCCTGCTTGGTGCCTCCTTCGGAGCAGCGTTGAAGCCTATGAGTGTCAGGTTATAGGCTGTTTCGATGGACCTCGCTAATTTTTTTATCTCGCCGTGTGCATTGGTTCTGCCCTTGATGTAGTTGGCTAACTCGTCAATCTTTGTACCGAGTCTCTCCATTGGTGTTTGGTGACCAGTATCGGTGGGCACGGAGTTGATTCGTCCTCGGTTGATGGAGAGAGGAGTGATTTGGCTTCCAGCTTTTGGGGAGGCATTGCTCGGCGGCTGCTCTACGTCCATGTGGACCTCAATTTGAACGTTTTCTTTGTTCGCTTGGTTGCGACGGTCGTTTGATAACGACGTCCCGGGGCCCGCGTAATCGCCCCCGACAGACGCCGGTACTGGGGATCCGACCCCCTGCACCGTAATTGGTTTTCCAGTAGTTGTACTTGCCATATTTGGTTTATTTTCGGGGTTCCTTCCCCTAGGTTTGTTGTAGGGGTGTCCTTCCCCTTCGCACCACTTTTGGTCCGCGGGGGTTGTTTTATTTCGTCTCAGTCCGCCAGTCGCTCCAACAGGGTCGGATCTTCTGGTGAGGACCTCTCCTATCCGCCACCTGGGGATGCGCTCCAGTCGGAGTTGGGTTTCTCCGCGGAGGTCACGTCCTGAAAAGGACATCGTCCCCCCTGAAGCTACCTACCTACCTACTAACCTACCTAACTAACCTACCTACCTACCTACCTAAGCTACCTACCTACCTACTAACCTATAACCTACCTACCTACCTCTACTAACCTACCTACCTACTAACCTATAACCTACCTACCTACCTCTACTAACCTACCTACCTAACTACCTATCAACCTAACCTACCTACCTACCTAACCTACCTACCTTCCTACCTAACCTACCTAACCTACCTACCTAACCTACCTACCTACATACCTAACCTACCTACCTACCTACCTAACCGACCTAACCTACCTACCTAACCTACCTACCTACCTACCTAACCTAACCTACCTATACCCTACCTACCTAACCTAACCTACCTATAACCTACTTATAACCTACCTACCTACCTACCTACCTACCTAACCTACCTACCTACCTAACCGACCTACCTAACCTACCTACCTAACCTACCTACCTAACCTACCTACCTACCTAACCGACCTACCTAACCTACCTACCTACCTACCTACATTTATGAATTTTGAAAATAGTTTTTTATTGTAGATATTATTGTAAAAGTTTGAACGTTTAATAAACGTTCACGTATTAAATAAAAAAATTATTTAATAAATAAATAAAGTTGCTATTTATAAATGAAAATGGTGTGTTTGCGTTGGTGGTGAAATCTCGGAGATGGATGATCCGAAAGAAAAAAATGAAATGGTTTTAAATTATGTTAATGGTTATGCGCGTATTGTGAGATTTTTGCAAATGCGAAAATAGCGAAAAAAAGGGGGAACGGACAAATGCAGTGTAGTATCGATAGTAAAAGTTATGAAAAATAAAAAAGTATCCGAATAGCCACAGAATTGATAGGTAAAAAATGTAAATGGTTAAAAAAAGGTTCCGGGAAAGTTGTGTTGAGACGAAATGGTGTGATTGATACGAATGACAGGTATTTTGTCGACTTGTTATTATTGGATGCGATCGATGTAATTGTTTGTAATTTTGGAAGGACATAATTAGTTATGAAAAATGAAGAATTTGTATGGGGTTAAGATAAATGATTTGAAAGATTAAAACAATTGTATGGCACCAATAAAATAATTTTTTTGATGAAAGTGTATTGAATTTTTTGTTTGATTTACACGTGTAAAACATATAGAATAGGAAGCGCAAAAAATTTGAGGCACGAGGCCGCCTCGCCCCCACGCCCCTCAACGCCCGAGAGAAAAGCGGTAATTAGGAATGTGAGAAAAGAAATCGGGTTTCGAACTCGGTACGTCGAGTCTAGAAGCGGACACGCTTACCACTTGACCACGAGTGCATAAATAGATATTTATGCACACTGTGTATATGGTCGGTGTGAAAGGGACTTGTTTATGGGGCGTTTGTGAGTGAAAAAAATACGTGGACGAAGTGTGCATGATGCGTATATGTTCTAAGATGGTGTTTTGGGTGTTGTACATTGGAGATGATAAGGTTTCCAATAGTTGATTTCGGTCGAGTTGAAGTTTTGCACGAATGTCTTTTTTTATATCCGAAGAGATGCATCAAAGAAATGTTTTGTGAGTCGTAATAATTTAGTCGATATCGAATTTGAAAGTAAATTATCTGCCTCCGTGCTGAGTATATATGTAATTGTTTTGTTTAAATGTATAAATTAGGATAATGATGGTTTGGTATTAAGTGGGAGTTGTTAGGTTGATTATTCGAATGCTAATGATCTCCGGGTGTTTTGAAGGGTGATTGGGTTTGGTCGGGGTGGGGCTATAAATGATAAGGGTTTGAATATTCGAAACGAAGTTGAGAAAGATAAATTGAAGATGAAAGAGAGGGTAAAAGATAGTAAAAAAGAGTAAATTGAATACTGCATTGTAGTGGAAAAACGAATGATGATGAGCGTGGATTTGAGAATCCGCGAATGAATTTGACGATCCCAGCTAACCACGTACAGTAAATGGAGCCCTCATGTGGAGTGAGCCGTACCGGTAAGCAGCAATCATATTTGCTGACTAAGAGGTATAGAAGATACCGTATCTACCGATCATACTCATGATCGGAAATAAATGAAATAATAATTTTTTTTACAATTATTTTTGTGTAATTTTTACCGTTATTTTTCGCAGTGCGTAAGCAGCAATCATATTTGCTGACTAAGAGATATAGAACATACTGTATCTACCGATCATACTCATGATCGGAAATAAATGCAAAAGTAATTGTTTAAATAATTATTGTTGCGTAAATTTTATCGTTGTTTTTTGTAGCGCGTAAGTAGCAATCATGTTTGGTGACTGAGAGGTATAGAACATACCGTGTCTACCGATCATACTCATGATCGAGTATAAATGCAACAATAATTTTTTTAACAATTATTTTTGTGTAATTTTTACCGTTACTTTTCGAAGCGCGTAAGCAGCAATCATATTTGCTGACTAAGAGGTATAGAACATATCGTATCTAACGATCATACTCATTATGGAGAATAAAAGCAAAAATAATTCTTCAATAATTACTGTTGCGTAAATTTTACCGTTATTTTTTGTAGCGCGTAAGCAGCAATCATGTTTGGTGACTGAGAGGTATAGATCACACCGTATCTACCGATCATGCTCAGGATCGAGAATAAATGCAATAATAATTTTTTTAGCAGATATTTTTGTGTAATGTTTACCCTTATTTTTCGCAGTGCGTAAGCAGCAATCATATTTGCTGACTAAGAGGTATAGAAGATACCGTATCTACCGATCATACTCATGATCGAGAATAAATGCAATAATAATTTTTTTAACAATTATTTTTGCGTAATTTTTACCGTTATTTTTCGCAGTGCGTAAGCAGCAATCAAATTTGCTGACTAAGAGGTACAGAACATACTGTATCTACCGATCATACTCATGATCGAGAATAAATGCAAAAATAATTGTTTAAATAATTATTGTTGCGTAAATTTTACCGTTGTTATTTGTAGCAAGTAAGTAGCAATCATGTTTGGTGACTGAGAGGTATAGAACATACGGTATCTACCGATCATACTCATGATCGAGAATAAATGCAACAATAATTTTTGTAAGAATTATTTTTATGTAATTTTTACCGTTATTTTTCGCAGTGCGTAAGCAGCAATCATATTTGTTGACCAAGAGGTATACAACATACTGTATCTACCGATGATACTCATGATCGAGAATAAATGCAAAACATAATTGTTTAAATAATTATTGTTGCGTAAATTTTACCGTTGTTTTTTGTAGCGCGTAAGCAGCAATCATATTTGCTGACTAAGAGGTATAGAAGATACCGTATCTACCGATCATACTAATGATCGAGAATAAATGCAATAATAATTTTTTGAACAATTATTTTTGTGTAATTTTTACCGTTATTTTTCGCAGTTCGTAAGCAGCAATCATATTTGCTGACTAAGAGGTATAGAACATACTGTATCTACCGATCATACTCATGATCGAGAATAAATGTAAAAATAATTGTTTAAATAATTATTGTTGCGTAAATTGTACCGTTGTTTTTTGTAGGGCGTAAGCATCAATCATGTTTGGTGACTGAGAGGTATAGATCATACCGTATCTACCGATCATACTCATGATCGAGAATAAATGCAATAAAAATTTTTTTAACAATTATTTTTGTGTAATTTTTACCGTTATTTTTCGGAGTGCGTAAGCAGCAGTCATATTTGCTGACTAAAGGTATAGAAGATACCGTATCTACCGATCATACTCATGATCGAGAATAAATGGGTCATTCCATGTCAAATCGACAAATTTTTTACCTGACCCCCTTTGATTTCGCTGAAAATTTTCTATCTTTTTCTACCCCCCGAAAGTTATTTTTCAGAATTTTTTCAAATTTTTTTTCCCGACTCAAAAAAAGTTATGAATTTTTGAAAAAAACCGCTCTTTTATTTTTAAATTGCCAGAACTTTTTCAAAAATTGACCGTTTGGGAACTTTTTTTTCAAAATTTTTGTTTTTAAATGTAGTTTTCGAAAAAAAATATGAAAAATTTTTCAGAATCCCAGATATATGAAATATTTTAGTTTTTTTGAAAAAACCGTAATTTTCTCAAAGTCCGACCGTTTTTTTTTTTTTTTTGCTCTAAAAATACTTCAACTAATTCTGCAATGATCCCCGTTAATCAAAAGATGTGACGACAATCGCTTCTAATTTTTTTTCTTGATTATAAAAAAATTTTTGTTGAATTTTTGCTTATTTTATATAACTTTGTTATGAAATTTTTTTTATTTCCTCGTGAAACCTCAAAAGTTGAAAAATAAAATTTTATTGGAGAATTTCAAGTGATTATCGTCCAAGAAATTGTTATTTAAAAAAAAAATAATTTTTTTCTCTCATTGACGTTATTTTGTCATGTTTCAGTACCAAAATGACGTTAAGTTGTCATATTTCAGTACCAAAAAAAAACGTCCATAAGAGTAAAAAAATTCTGCAATGATCCCCGTTAATCAAAAGATGTGACGACAATCGCTTCTAATTTTTTTTCTTGATTATAAAAAAATTTTTGTTGAATTTTTGCTTATTTTATATAACTTTGTTATGAAATTTTTTTTATTTCCTCGTGAAACCTCAATAGTTGAAAAATAAAATTTTATTGGAGAATTTCAAGTGATTATCGTCCAAGAAATTGTTATTTAAAAAAAAAATAATTTTTTTCTCTCATTGACGTTATTTTGTCATGTTTCAGTACCAAAATGACGTTAAGTTGTCATATTTCAGTACCAAAAAAAAACGTCCATAAGAGTAAAAAAATAACGTCAATGAGAGAAAAAAATTATTTTTTTTTTTAAATAACAATTTCTTGGACGATAATCACTTGAAATTCTCCAATAAAATTTTATTTTTTAACTTTTGAGGTTTCACGAGGAAATAAAAAAAATTTCATAACAAAGTTATATAAAATCAGCAAAAATTCAACAAAAATTTTTTTATAATCAAGAAAAAAAATTAGAAGCGATTGTCGTCACATCTTTTGATTAACGGGGATCATTGCAGAATTAGTTGAAGTATTTTTAGAGCAAAAAAAAAAAAAAAAAAACGGTCGGACTTTGAGAAAATTACGGTTTTTTCAAAAAAACTAAAATATTTCATATATCTGGGATTCTGAAAATTTTTTCATATTTTTTTTCGAAAACTACATTTAAAAACAAAAATTTTGAAAAAAAAAGTTCCCAAACGGTCAATTTTTGAAAAAGTTCTGGCAATTTAAAAATAAAAGAGCGGTTTTTTTTCAAAAATTCATAACTTTTTTTGAGTCGGGAAAAAAAATTTGAAAAAATTCTGAAAAATAACTTTCGGGGGGTAGAAAAAGATAGAAAATTTTCAGCGAAATCAAAGGGGGTCAGGTAAAAAATTTGTCGATTTGACATGGAATGACCCAAATGCAATAATAATTTTTTTAATAATTATTTTTGTGTAATTTTTACCGTTATATTTCGCAGTGCGTAAGCAGCAATCATATTTGCTGACTAAGAGGTATAGAACATACTGTATCTACCGATCTTACTCATGATTGAGAATAAATGCAAAAGTAATTGTTTAAATAATTATTGTTGCGTAAATTTTACCGTTGTTTCTTGTAGCGCGTAATTAGCAATCATGTTTGGTGACTGAGAGGTATAGAGCATACCGTATCTACCGATCATACTCATGATCGAGAATAAGTGTAACAATAATTTTTTAACAATTATTTTTGTGTATTTTTTACCGTTACTTTTCGAAGCGCGTAAGCAGCAATCATATTTGCTGACTAAGGGGTATAGAACCTATCGTATCTAACGATCATACTCATTATCGAGAATAAAAGCAAAAATAATTGTTTAATAATTACTGTTGCGTAAATTTTACCGTTGTTTTTTGCAGCGCGTAAGCAGTAATCATGATTGCTGACTAAGAGGTATAGAACATACTGTATCTACCGATCATACTCATGATCGAGAATATATGCAATAATAATTTTTTTAGCAATTATTTTTGTGTAATTTTTACCGTTATTTTTCGCAGTGCGTAAGCAGCAATCATATTTGCTGACTAAGAGGTAGAGAAGATACCGTATCTACCGATCATACTCATGATCGAGAATAAATAGAAAAATAATTGTTTAAATAATTAATGATGCGTAAATTTTACCGCTGTTTTCTGCAGCGCGCAAGCAGCAATCATGTTTCCTGACTGAGAGGTATAGAACATACCGTATCTACCGATCATACTCATGATCGAGAATATATACAATAATAATTTTTTTAGCAATTATTTTTGTGTAATTTTTACCGTTATTTTTCGCAGTGCGTAAGCAGCAATCATATTTGCTGACTAAGAGGTAGAGAAGATACCGTATCTACCGATCATACTCATGATCGAGAATAAATGCAATAATAATTTTTTTAGCAATTTTTTTTGTGTAATTTTTACCGTTATTTTTTGCAGTGCGTAAGCAGCAATCATATTTGCTGACTAAGAGGTATAGAAGATACCGAATCTACCGATCATACTCATGATCGAGAGTAAATGCAATGATAATTTTTTAAACAATTATTTATGTGTAGTAAATGTGTGTAAGCCCAAACAAACCCAAACAAGCCCAAACAAACAAACAAACAAACCCAAACAAACCCAAACTCAAACAAACAAACCCAAACGAACCCAAACGAACCAAAACGAACCCAAACAAACAAACAAACCCAAACCCAAACAAATAGTTTGCTGACTGAGAGGTATAGAACATACCGTATCTACCGATCATACTCATGATCGAGAATAAATGTAAAAATAATTCTTTAAATAATTATTGATCCGTAAATTTTACGCTTGTTTTTTGTAGCGCGTAAGCAGCAATCATGTTTGGTGACTGAGAGGTATAGATCATACCGTATCTACCGATCATACTCATGATCGAGAATAAATGCAATAATAATTTTTTTAGCAATTATTTTTGTGTAACGTTGACCGTTATTTTTTGCAGTGCGTAAGCACCAATCATATTTGCTGACTAAGAGGTATAGAACATACCGTATCTACCGATCATACACATGATCGAGAATAAAAGCAAAAATATTTGGTTAATAATTATTGTTGCGTAAATTTCACCGTTGTTTTTTGCAGCGCGTAAGCAGTAATCATGTTTGCTGACTAAGAGGTATAGAACATACTGTATCTACCGATCATACTCATGATCGAGAATAAATGCAAAAATAATTGTTTAAATAATTATTGTTGCGTAAATGTGAACGTTGTTTTTTCTAGCGCGTATGTACCAATCATGTTTGGTGACTGAGAGGTATAGAACATACCGTATCTACCGATCATACTCATGATCGAGAATTAATGCAGCAATAATTTTTTTAACAATTATTTTTCCGTAATAATTACGGTTATTTTTCGTAGCGCGTAAGCAGCAATCATATTTGCTGACTAAGAGGTATAGAACATACTGTATCTACCGATCATACTCATGATCGAGAATAAAAGCAAAAATAATTGTTTAATCATTATTGTTGCGTAAATTTTACCGTTGTTTTTTGCAGCGCGTAAGCGGTAATCATGTTTGCTGACTGAGAGGTATATAACATACCGTATCTACCGATCATATCATAATCGAGAACAAATGCAATAATAATTCTTTAAATAATTATTTTTTGCATAAATGTTACCGTTTTTTTTTGCAGCGCGTAAGCAGCAATCATATTTGCTGACTAAGAGGTATAGAACATACTGTATCTACCGATCATACTCATGATCGAGAATAAATGCAAAAATAATTGTTTAAATAATTATTGTTGCGTAAATTTTACCGTTGTTATTTGTAGCAAGTAAGTAGCAATCATGTTTGGTGACTGAGAGGTATAGAACATACCGTATCTACCGATCATACTCATGATCGAGAATAAATGCAACAATAATTTTTGTAAGAATTATTTTTATGTAATTTTTACCGTTATTTTTCGCAGTGCGTAAGCAGCAATCATATTTGTTGACCAAGAGGTATACAACATACTGTATCTACCGATGATACTCATGATCGAGAATAAATGCAAAAAATAATTGTTTAAATAATTATTGTTGCGTAAATTTTACCGGTTTTTTGTAGCGCGTAAGCAGCAATCATATTTGCTGACTAAGAGGTATAGAAGATACCGTATCTACCGATCATACTAATGATCGAGAATAAATGCAATAATAATTTTTTGAACAATTATTTTTGTGTAATTTTTACCGTTATTTTTCGCAGTTCGTAAGCAGCAATCATATTTGCTGACTAAGAGGTATAGAACATACTGGATCTACCGATCATACTCATGATCGAGAATAAATGTAAAAATAATTGTTTAAATAATTATTGTTGCGTAACTTGTACCGTTGTTTTTTGTAGGGCGTAAGCATCAATCATGTTTGGTGACTGAGAGGTATAGATCATACCGTATCTACCGATCATACTCATGATCGAGAATAAATGCAATAATAATTTTTCTAACAATTATTTTTGTGTAATTTTTACCGTTATTTTTCGGAGTGCGTAAGCAGCAGTCATATTTGCTGACTAAAAGATATAGAAGATACCGTATCTACCGATCATACTCATGATCGAGAATAAATGCAATAATAATTTTTTTAATAATTATTTTTGTGTAATTTTTACCGTTATATTTCGCAGTGCGTAAGCAGCAATCATATTTGCTGACTAAGAGGTATAGAACATACTGTATCTACCGATCTTACTCATGATCGAGAATAAATGCAAAAGTAATTGTTTAAATAATTATTGTTGCGTAAATTTTACCGTTGTTTCTTGTAGCGCGTAATTAGCAATCATGTTTGGTGACTGAGAGGTATAGAACATACCGTATCTACCGATCATACTCATGATCGAGAATAAATGTAACAATAATTCTTTAACAATTATTTTTGTGTATTTTTTAAAGTTACTTTTCGAAGCGCGTAAGCAGCAATCATATTTGCTGACTAAGAGGTATAGAACCTATCGTATCAAACGATCGTACTCATTATCGAGAATAAAAGCAAAAATAATTGTTTAATAATTACTGTTGCGTAAATTTTACCGTTGTTTTTTGCAGCGCGTAAGCAGTAATCATGATTGCTGACTAAGAGGTATAGAACATACTGTATCTACCGATCATACCTCATGATCGAGAATAAATAGAAAAATAATTGTTTAAATAATGAATGGTGCGTAAATTTTACCGCCGTTTTTTGCAGCGCGCAAGCAGCAATCATGTTTCCTGACTGAGAGGTATAGAACATACCGTATCTACGGATCATACTCATGATCGAGAATATATGCAATAATAATTTTTTTAGCAATTATTTTTGTGTAATTTTTACCGTTATTTTTCGCAGTGCGTAAGCAGCAATCATATTTGCTGACTAAGAGGTATAGAAGATACCGTATCTACCGATCATACTCATGATCGAGAATAAATGCAATAAAAATTTTTTTAGCAATTATTTTTGTGTAATTTTTACCGTTATTTTTTGCAGTGCGTAAGCAGCAATCATATTTGCTGACTAAGAGGTATAGAAGATACCGAATCTACCGATCATACTCATGATCGAGAGTAAATGCAATGATAATTTTTTAAACAATTATTTATGTGTAGTAAATGTGTGTAAGCCCAAACAAACCCAAACAAGCCCAAACAAACAAACCCAAACAAACCCAAACTCAAACAAACAAACCCAAACGAACCCAAACAAACCCAAACAAACAAACCCAAACCCAAACAAATAGTTTACTGACTGAGAGGTATAGAACATACCGTATCTACCGATCATACTCATGATCCAGAATTAATGCAGCAATAATTTTTTTAACAATTATTTTTCCGTAATTTTTACGGTTATTTTTCGTAGCGCGTAAGCAGCAATCATATTTGCTGACTAAGAGGTATAGAACATACTGTATCTACCGATCATACTCATGATCGAGAATAAAAGCGAAAATAATTGTTTAATCATTATTGTTGCGTAAATTTTACCGTTGTTTTTTGCAGCGCGTAAGCGGTAATCATGTTTGCTGACTGAGAGGTATATAACATACCGTATCTACCGATCATATCATAATCGAGAACAAATGCAATAATAATTCTTTAAATAATTATTTTGTGCATAAATGTTACCGTTTTTTTTTGCAGCGCGTAAGCAGCAATCATATTTGCTGACTAAGAGGTATAGAACATACTGTATCTACCGATCATACTCATGATCGAGAATAAAAGCAAAAATAATTGTTTAATCATTACTGTTGCGTAAATTTTACCGTTGTTTTTTGCAGCGCGTAAGCAGTAATCATGTTTGCTGAATAAGAGGTATAGAACATACTGTATCTACCGATCATACTCATGATCGAGAATAAATCAAAAAATAATTGTTTAAATAATTATTGGTGCGTAAATTTTACCGTTGTTTTTTGCAGCGCGTAAGCAGCAATCATGTTTCCTGACTGAGAGGTATAGAACATACCGTATCTACCGATCACACTCATGATCGAGAATAAATGCAAAAATAATTGTTTAAATAATTGTAGTTGCGTAAATTTTACCGTTGTTTTTTGCAGCGCGTAAGCAGCAATCATGTTTGCTGACCGACAGGTATAGAACATACCGTATGTACCGATCATACTCATCATCGAGAATAAATGCAATAATAATTTTTTTAGCAATTATTTTTGTGTAATTTTTACCGTTATTTTTCGAAGTGCGTAAGCAGCAATCATATTTGCTGACTAAGAGGTATAGAAGATACCGTATCTAGCGATCATACTCATGATCGAGAGTAAATGCAATAATAATTTTTTTAACAATTCTTTTTGTGTAATTTTTACCGTTATTATTCGCAGTGCGTAAGCAGCAATCATATTTGCTGACTAAGAGATATAGAACATACTGTATCTACCGATCATACTCATGATCGAGAATACATGCAAAAATAATGGTTTAAATAATTATTGTTGCGTAAATTTTACCGTTATTTTTTGTAGCGCGTAAGCAGCAATCATGTTTGGTGACTGAGAGGTATAGATCACACCGTATCTACCGATCATACTCAGGATCGAGAATAAATGCAATAATAATTTTTTTAGCAATTATTTTTGTGTAATGTTTACCCTTATTTTTCGCAGTGCGTAAGCAGCAATCATATTTGCTGACTAAGAGGTATAGAAGATACCGTATCTATCGACCATACTCATGATCGAGAATAAATGCAATAATAATTTTTTAACAATTATTTTTGCGTAATTTTTACCGTTATTTTTCGCAGTGCGTAAGCAGCAATCAAATTTGCTGAATAAGAGGTATAGAACATACTGTATCTACCGATCATACTCATGATCAAGAATAAATGCAAAAATAATTGTTTAAATAATTATTGTTGCGTAAATTTTACCGTTGTTATTTGTAGCAAGTAAGTAGCAATCATGTTTGGCGACTGAGAGGTATAGAACATACCGTATCTACCGATCATACTCATGATCGAGAATAAATGCAACAATAATTTTTGTAAGAATTATTTTTATGTAATTTTTACCGTTATTTTTCGCATTGCGTAAGCAGCAATCATATTTGTTGACCAAGAGGTATACAACATACTGTATCTACCGATGATACTCATGATCGAGAATAAATGCAAAAAATAATTGTTTAAATAATTATTGTTGCGTAAATTTTACCGTTGTTTTTTGTAGCGCGTTAGCAGCAATCATATTTGCTGACTAAGAGGTATAGAAGATACCGTATCTACCGATCATACTAATGATCGAGAATAAATGCAATAATAATTTTTTGAACAATTATTTTTGTGTAATTTTTACCGTTATTTTTCGCAGTTCGTAAGCAGCAATCATATTTGCTGACTAAGAGGTATAGAACATACTGTATCTACGGACCATACTCATGATCGAGAATAAATGTAAAAATAATTGTTTAAATAATTATTGTTGCGTAAATTGTACCGATGTTTTTTGTAGTGCGTAAGCATCAATCATGTTTGGTGACTGAGAGGTATAGATCATACCGTATTTACCGATCATACTCATGATCGAGAATAAATGCAATAATAATTTTTCTAACAATTATTTTTGTGTAATTTTTACCGTTATTTTTCGGAGTGCGGAAGCAGCAGTCATATTTGCTGACTAAAAGATATAGAAGATACCGTATCTACCGATCATACGCATGATCGAGAATAAATGCAATCATAATTTTTTTAATAATTATTTTTGTGTAATTTTTACCGTTATATTTCGCAGTGCGTAAGCAGCAATCATATTTGCTGACTAAGAGGTATAGAACATACTGTATCTACCGATCTTACTCATGATCGAGAATAAATGCAAAAGTAATTGTTTAAATAATTATTGTTGCGTAAATTTTACCGTTGTTTCTTGTAGCGCGTAATTAGCAATCATGTTTGGTGACTGATAGGTATAGAACATACCGTATCTACCGATCATACTCATGATCGAGAATAAATGTAACAATAATTTTTGAACAATTATTTTTGTGTATTTTTTACCGTTACTTTTCGAAGCGCGTAAGCAGCAATCATATTTGCTGACTAAGAGGTATAGAACCTATCGTATCTAACGATCATACTCATTATCGAGAATAAAAGCAAAAATAATTGTTTAATAATTACTGTTGCGTAAATTTTACCGTTGTTTTTTGCAGCGCGTAAGCAGTAATCATGATTGCTGACTAAGAGGTTTAGAACATACTGTATCTACCGATCATACCTCATGATCGAGAATAAATAGAAAAATAATTGTTTAAATAATTAATGGTGCGTAAATTTTACCGCTGTTTTTTGCAGCGCGCAAGCAGCAATCATGTTTCCTGACTGAGAGGTATAGAACATACCGTATCTACCGATCATACTCATGATCGAGAATATATGCAATAATAATTTTTTTAGTAATTATTTTTGTGTAATTTTTACCGTTATTTTTCGCAGTGCGTAAGCAGCAATCATATTTGCTGACTAAGAGGTATAGAAGATACCGTATCTACCGATCATACTCATGATCGAGAATAAATGCAATAATAATTTTTTTAGCAATTATTTTTGTGTAATTTTTACCGTTATTTTTCGCAGTGCGTAAGCAGCAATCATATTTGCTGACTAAGAGGTATAGAAGATACCGAATCTACCGATCATACTCATGATCGAGAGTAAATGCAATAATAATTTTTTAAACAATTATTTATGTGTAGTAAATGTGAGTAAGCCCAAACAAACCCAAACAAACCCAAATAAACAAACAAACCCAAACAAACCCAAACTCAAACAAACAAACCCAAACGAACCAAAACGAACCCAAACAAACAAACAAACCCAAACCAAAACAAATAGTTTGCTGACTGAGAGGTATAGAACATACCGTATCTACCGATCATACTCATGATCGAGAATAAATGTAAAAATAATTCTTTAAATAATTATTGAACCGTAAATTTTACGCTTGTTTTTTGTAGCGCGTAAGCAGCAATCATGTTTGGTGACTGAGAGGGATAGATCATACCGTATCTACCGATCATACTCATGATCGAGAATAAATGCAATAATAATTTTTTTAGCAATTATTTTTGTGTAACGTTGACCGTTATTTTTTGCAGTGCGTAAGCACCAATCATACTTGCTGACTAAGAGGTATAGAACATACTGTATCTACCGATCATACTCATGATCGAGAATAAATACAAAAATAATTGTTTAAATAATTATTGTTGCGTAAATGTGACCGTTGTTTTTTGTAGCGCGTATGTAGCAATCATGTTTGGTGACTGAGAGGTATAGAACATACCGTATCTACCGATCATACTCATGATCGAGAATAAATGCAGCAATAATTTTTTTAACAATTATTTTTCCGTAATTTTTACCGTTATTTTTCGTAGCGCGTAAGCAGCAATCATATTTGCTGACTAAGAGGTATAGAACATACTGTATCTACCGATCATACTCATGATCGAGAATAAAAGCAAAAATAATAGTTTAATCATTATTGTTGCGTAAATTTTACCGTTGTTTTTTGCAGCGCGTAAGCGGTAATCATGTTTCCTGACTGAGAGGTATATAACATACCGTATCTACCGATCATATCATAATCGAGAACAAATGCAATAATAATTGTTTAAATAATTATTTTTTGCATAAATGTTACCGTTGTTTTTTGCAGCGCGTAAGGAGCAATCATGTATGCTGACTGAGAGGTATAGAACATACCGTATCTACCGATCATACTCATGATCGTGAATAAATGCAAAAATAATTGTTTAAATAATTGTTGTTGCGTAAATGTTACCGTTGTTTTTTGCAGCGCGTAAGCAGCAATCATATTTGTTGACTGAGAGGTAAAGAACATACCGCATCTACCGATCATACGCATGATCGAGAATAAATGTACAAATAATTGTTTAAATAATTATTGTTGCGTAAATTTTACCGTTACTTTTCGCAGTGCGTAAGCAGTAATCATGTTTGCTGACTAAGAGGTATAGAACATACTGTATCTACCGATCATACTCATGATCAAGAATAAATGCAAAAATAATTGTTTAAATAATTATTGTTGCGTAAATGTGACCGTTGTTTGGGTTTGTTTGCGTTCAAAACAATGATCGAGAATAAATGCAAAAACAATTGTTTAAATAATTATTGTTGCGTAAATTTAACCGTTGTTTTTTGTAGCGCGTAAGTAGCAATCATGTTTGGTGACTGAGAGGTATAGAGCATACCGTATCTACCGATCATACACATGATCGAGAATAAATGCAAAAATAATTGTTTGAATATCTATTGTTGCGTAAATTTTACCGTTGTTTTTTGTAGCGCGTAAGCAGCAATCATGTTTGCTGACTAAGAGGTATAGAAGATACTGTATCTACCGATCATACTCATGATCCAGAATAAATGCAATAATAATTTATTTAACAATTATTTTTGTGTAATTTTTACCGTTATTTTTCGCAGTGCGTAAGCAGCAATCATATTTGATGACTAAGAAGTATAGAACATACTGTATCTACCGATCATACTCATGATCGAGAATAAATGCAAAAGTAATTGTTTAAATAATTATTGTTGCGCAAATTTTACCGTTGTTTTTTGTAGCGCGTAAGAAGCAATCATGATTGGTGACTGAGAGGTATAGAACATACCGTATCTACCGATGATACTCATGATCGAGAATAAATGCAACAATAATTTTTTTAACAATTATTTTTGTGTAATTTTTACCGTTACTTTTCGAAGCGCGTAAGCAGCAATCATATTTGCTGACTAAGAGGCATAGAACACACCGTATGGAACGATCATACTCATTATCGAGAATAAAAGACAAAATAATTGTTTAATAATTATTGTTGCGTAAATTTTACCGTTGTTTTTTGCAGCGCGAAAGAAGTAATCATGTTTGCTGACTAAGAGGTATAGAACATACTGTATCTACCGATCATACTCATGATCGAGAATAAATACAAAAATAATTGTTTAAATATTTATTGGTGCGTAAATTCTACCGTTGTTTTTTGCAGCGCGTAAGCAGGATTCGTGTTTCCTGACTGAGACGTGTAGAACATACCTTATCTACCGATCACACTCATGATCGAGAATAAATGCAAAAACAATTGTTTAAATAATTATTGTTGCGTAAATTTTACCGATGTTTTTCGCAGCGCGTAAGCAGCAATCATGTTTGCTGACCGAGAGGTATAGAACATACCGTATCTACCGATCATACTCATGATCGAGAATAAATGCAATAATAAATTTTTTAGCAATTATTTTTTTGCAATTTTTACCGTTATTTTTCGCAGTGCGTAAGCAGCAATCATATTTGCTGACTAAGAGGTATAGAAGGTACCGTATCTACCGATCATACTCATGATCGAGAATAAATGCAATAATAATTTTTTTTAACAATTATTTTTGTGTAATTTTTACCGTTATTTTTCGCAGTGCGTAAGCAGCAATCATATTTGCCGACTAACAGGTATAGAACATACTGTATCTACCGATCATACTCATGATCGAGAATAAATGCAATAATAATTGTTTGAATAATTATTTTTGCATAAATGTTACCGTGGTTTTTTGCAGCGCGTAAGCAGCAATCATATTTGCTGACTAAGAGGTATAGAACATACCGTAGCTAACGATCATACTCATTATCGAGAATAAAAGCAAACATAATTGTTTAATAATTATTGTTGCGTAAATTTTACCGTTGTTTTTTGCAGCGCGTAAGCAGTAATCATGTTTGCTTACTAAGAGGTATAGAACATACTGTGTCTACCGATCATACGCATGATCGAGAATAAATCAAAAAATAATTGGTTAAATAATTATTGGTGCGTAAATTTTACCGTTGTTTTTTGCAGCGCGCAAGCAGCAATCATGTTTCCTGACTGAGAGGTATAGAACATACCGTATCAACCGATCACACCCATGATCGAGAATAAATGAAAAATAATTGTTTAAATAATTGTTGTTGCGTAAATTTTACCGTTTCTTTTTGCAGCGCGTAAGCAGCAATCATGTTTGCTGATCGAGAGGTATAGAACATACCGTATCTACCGATCATACTCATGATCGATAAAAAATGCAATAATTTTTTTAAAAATTATTTTTGTGTAATTTTAACCGTTATTTTTCGCAGTGCGTAAGCAGCAATCATATTTGCTGACTAAGACGTATAGAACATACCGTATCTACCGATCATACTCATGATCGAGAATAAAAGCAAAAATAATTGTTTAATAATTATTGTTGCGTGAATTTTACCGTTGTTTTTTGCAGCGCGTAAGCAGTAATCATGTTTGCTGACTAAGAGGTATAGAACATACTGTATCTACCGATCATACTCATGATCGAGAATAAATGCAAAAATAATTGTTTAAATAATTATTGTTGCGTAAATTTTACCGTTGTTTTTTGTAGCGCGTATCTTGTTTGGTGACTGAGAGGTATAGAACATACCGTATCTACCAATCATACTCATGGTCGAGAATAAATGCAGCAATAATTTTTTTAACAATTATTTTTGTGTAATTTTTACCGTTACTTTTCGTAGCGCGTAAGCAGCAATCATATTTGCTGACTAAGAGGTATAGAACATACTGAATTTACCGATCATACTCATGATCGAGAATAAAAGCAAAAATAATTGTTTAATCATTATTGTTGCGTAAATTTTGCCGTTGTTTTTTGCAGCGCGTAAGCAGTAATCATGTTTGCTGACTGAGAGATATATAACATACCGTATCTACCGATCATACTCATAATCGAGAACAAATGCCATAATAATTGTTTGAATAATTATTTTTCGCATAAATGTTACCGTTGTTTTTTGCCGCGGGTAAGCAGCAATCATGTATGCTGACTGAGAGGTATAGAACATACCGTAGCTACCGATCATACTCATGATCAAGAATAAATGCAAAAATAATGGTTTGAATAATTATTGTTGCGTAAATTTTACCGTTGTTTTTTGTAGCGCGTAAGCAGCAATCATCTTTGGTGACTGAGAGGTATAGATCATACCGTATCTTCCGATCACACTATTGGTCTAGAATAAATGCAATAATAATTTTTTTAACAATTATTTTTGTGTCGTTTTTACCGTTATTTTTCGCAGTGCGTAAGCAGTAATCATATTTGCTGACTAAGAGGAATAGAAGATACCGTATCTACCCATCATACTCATGATCGAGAATAAATGCAATAATAATTTTTTTAACAATTATTTTTGTGTAATTTTAACCGTTATTTTTCGCAGTTCATAAGCAGCAATCATGTTTGCTGACTAAGAGGTATAGAACATACTGTATCTACCGATCATACTCATGATCGAGAATAAATGCAAAAATAATTGTTTAAATAATTATTGTTGCGTAAATTTTACCGTTGTTTTTTGTAGCGCGTATCTTGTTTGGTGACTGAGAGGTATAGAACATACCGTATCTACCAATCATACTCATGGTCGAGAATAAATGCAGCAATAATTTTTTTAACAATTATTTTTGTGTAATTTTTACCGTTACTTTTCGTAGCGCGTAAGCAGCAATCATATTTGCTGACTAAGAGGTATAGAACATACTGAATTTACCGATCATACTCATGATCGAGAATAAAAGCAAAAATAATTGTTTAATCATTATTGTTGCGTAAATTTTGCCGTTGTTTTTTGCAGCGCGTAAGCAGTAATCATGTTTGCTGACTGAGAGATATATAACATACCGTATCTACCGATCATACTCATAATCGAGAACAAATGCCATAATAATTGTTTGAATAATTATTTTTCGCATAAATGTTACCGTTGTTTTTTGCCGCGGGTAAGCAGCAATCATGTATGCTGACTGAGAGGTATAGAACATACCGTAGCTACCGATCATACTCATGATCAAGAATAAATGCAAAAATAATGGTTTGAATAATTATTGTTGCGTAAATTTTACCGTTGTTTTTTGTAGCGCGTAAGCAGCAATCATCTTTGGTGACTGAGAGGTATAGATCATACCGTATCTTCCGATCACACTATTGGTCTAGAATAAATGCAATAATAATTTTTTTAACAATTATTTTTGTGTCGTTTTTACCGTTATTTTTCGCAGTGCGTAAGCAGTAATCATATTTGCTGACTAACAGGAATAGAAGATACCGTATCTACCCATCATACTCATGATCGAGAATAAATGCAATAATAATTTTTTTAACAATTATTTTTGTGTAATTTTAACCGTTATTTTTCGCAGTTCATAAGCAGCAATCATATTTGCTGACTAAGAGGTATAGAACATACTGTATCTACCGATCATACTCATGATCGAGAATAAATGTAAAAATAATTGTTTAAATAATTATTGTTGCGTAAATTTTACCGTTGTTTTTTGTAGCGCGTAAGTAGCAATCATGTTTGGTGACTGAGAGGTATAGAACATACCGTATCTACCGATCATACTCATGATCGAGAATAAATGCAACAATAATTTTTTTAACAAGTATTTTTGTGTAATTTTTACCGTTACTTTTCGTAGCGCGAAAGCAGCAATCATACTTGCTGACTATGAGGTATAGAACATACCGTGTCTACCGATCATACTCATGATCGAGAAGAAAAGCAAAAATAATTGTTTAATAATTATTGTTGCGTAAATTTTACCGTTGTTTTTTGCAGCGCGTAAGCAGTAAACATGTTTGCTGACTAAGAGGTATAGAACATACTGTATCTACCGATCATCCTCATGATCGAGAGTAAATAAAAAAATAATTGTTTCAATAATTATTGTTGCGTAAATTTTACCGTTGTTTTTTGCATCGCGTAAGCAGCAATCATGTTTGCTGCCTGAGAGGTATAGCACATACCGTATCTACCGATCATACTCATGATCGTGAATAAATGCAAAAATAATTGTTTAAATAATTGTTGTTGCGTAAATTGTACCGTAGTTTTTTGCAGCGCGTTATCAGCAATCATGTTTGCTGATTGAGAGGTAAAGAACATACCGCATCTACCGATCATACTCATGATCGAGAATAAATGTAAAAATAATTGTTTAAATAATTATTGTTGCGTAAATTTTACCGTTGTTTTTTGCAGCGCGTAAGCAGCAATCATGTTTGCTGACTGAGAGGTATAGATCATACCGTATTTACCGATCACACCCATGATCGATAATAAATCCAAAAATAATTGTTTAAATAATTGTTGTTGCGTAAATTTTACCGTTGTTTTTTGCAGCGCGTAAGCAGCAATCATGTTTGCTGACCGAGAGGTATAGAACATACCGTATCTACCGATCATACTCATGATCGAAAAAAAATGCAATAATTTTTTTATGAATTATTTTTGGGTAATTTTTACCGTGATTTTTCGCAGTGCGTAAGCAGCAATCATATTTGCTCACTAAGACGTATAGAACATACCGTATCTACCGATCATACTCATGATCGAGAATAAATGCAGAAAAAAATTGTTGAATAATTATTGTTTCGTAAATTTTACCGTTGTTTTTTGCAGCGCGTAAGCAGTAATCATGTTTAATGACTAAGAGGTATAGAACATACTGTATCTACCGATTATACTCATGGTCGAGAATAAATGCAAAAATAATTGTTTAAATAATTATTGTTGCGTAAATTTTACCGTTGTTTTTTGTAGCGCGTATCATGTTTGGTGACTGAGAGGTATAGAACATACTGTATCTACCAATCATACTCATGATCGAGAATAAATGCAGCAAAAATTTTTTTAACAATTATTTTTGTGTAATTTTTACCGTTACTTTTCGTAGCGCGTAAGCAGCAATCATATTTGCTGACTAAGAGGTATAGAACATACTGTATTTACCGATCATACTCATGATCGAGAATAAAAGCAAAAATTATTGTTTAATCATTATTGTTGCGTAAATTTGGCTGTTGTTTTTTGCAGCGCGTAAGCAGTAATCATGTTTGCTGACTGAGAGGAATATCACATACCGTATCTACCGATCATACTCATAATCGAGAACAAATGCAATAATAATTGTTTGAATAATTATTTTTTGCATAAATGTTACCGTTGTTTTTTGCCGCGGGTAAGCAGCAATCATGTATGCTGACTGAGAGGTATAGAACATACCGTAGCTACCGATCATACTCATGATCAAGAATATATGCAAAAATAATTGTTTGAATAATTATTGTTGCGTAAATTTTACCGTTGTTTTTTGTAGCGCGTAATCAGCAATCATGTTTGGTGACTGAGAGGTATAGATCATACCGTATCTACCGATCACACTATTGGTCTAGAATAAATGCAATAATAATTTTTTTAACAATTATTTTTGTGTCGTTTTTACCGTTATCTTTATCAGTGCGTAAGCAGCAATCATATTTGCTGACTACGAGGAATAGAACATACCATATCTACCGATCGTACTCATGATCGAGAATAAAGGCAATAATAATTTTTTTAACAATTATTTTCGTGCAATTTTTACCGTTATTTTTCGCAGGGCGTAAGCAGCAATCATATTTGCTGACTAAGACGTATAAAACATACTGTATCTACCGATCATACTCATGATCGAGAATAAATGCAAAAGTAATTGTTTAAATAATTATTGTTGCGTAAATTTTACCGTAGTTTTTTGTAGCGCCTAAGTAGCAATCATGTTTGGTGACTGAGAGGAATAGAACATACCGTATCTACCGATCATACTCATGATCGAGAATAAATGGAACAATAATTTTTTTAACAATTATTTTTGTGTAATTTTTACCGTTACTTTTCGAAGCGCGTAAGCAGCAATCATATTTGCTGACTAAGAGGTATAGAACATACCGTATATAACGATCATACTCATTATCGAGAGTAAAAGCAAAAATAATTGTTTAATAATTATTGTTGCGAAAATTTTACCGTTGTTTTTTGCAGCGCGTAAGCAGTAATCATGTTTGCTGACTAAGAGGTATACAACATACTGTATCTACCGATCATACTCATGATCGAGAATAAATAAAAAAATAATTGTTTAAATAAATATTGTTGCGTAAATTTTACCGTTGTTTTTTGCAGCGCGGAAGCAGCAATCATGTTTGCTGACTGAGAGGTATAGAACATACCGTATCTACCGATCACACTCATGATCGAGAATAAATGCAAAAATAATTGTTTAAATAATTGTTGTTGCGTAAATTTTACCGTCGTTTTTTGCAGCGCATAAGCAGCAATCATGTTTGCTGACTGAGAGGTATAGAACATACCGTATCTACCGATCATACTCATGATCGAGAATAGATGTAAAATCAATTGTATAAATAATTATTGTGGCGTAAATTTTACCGTTGTTTTTTGTAGCGCGTAAGCAGCAATCATGTTTGGTGACTGAGAGGTATGGATCATACCCTATCTACCGATCGTACTCATGATCGAGCATAAATGCAATAATAATTTTTTGATCAATTATTTTTGTGTAATTTTTACCGTTATTTTCCGCAGTGCGTAAGCAGCCATCATATTTGCTGACTAAGAGGTATAGAACATACTGGATCTACCGATTATACTCATGAGCGAGAATAAATGCAAAAATAATTGTTTGAATAATTTTTTTTCGTAAATTTTACCGTTATTTTTTGTAGCGCGTAAGCAGCAATCATGTTTGGTGACTGAGAGGTATAGATCATACCGTATCTAACTATCGTACTCATGATCGAGAATAAATGCAACAATTATTTTTTTAACAATTATTTTTGTGAAATTTTTACCGTTACTTTTCGTAGCGCATAAGCAGCAATCATATTTGCTGACTAAGAGGTATAGAACATACCGTATCTACCGATCATACACATGATCGAGAATAAAAGAAAAAATAATTGTTTAATAATTATTGTTGCGAAAATTTTACCGTTGTTTTTTGCAGCGCGTAAGCAGTAATCATGTTTGCTGACTAAGAGGTATACAACATACTGTATCTACCGATCATACTCATGATCGAGAATAAATAAAAAAATAATTGTTTAAATAAATATTGTTGCGTAAATTTTACCGTTGTTTTTTGCAGCGCGGAAGCAGCAATCATGTTTGCTGACTGAGAGGTATAGAACATACCGTATCTACCGATCACACTCATGATCGAGAATAAATGCAAAAATAATTGTTTAAATAATTGTTGTTGCGTAAATTTTACCGTCGTTTTTTGCAGTGCATAAGCAGCAATCATGTTTGCTGACTGAGAGGTATAGAACATACCGTATCTACCGATCATACTCATGATCGAGAATAGATGTAAAAATAATTGTATAAATAATTATTGCGGCGTAAATTTTACCGTTGTTTTTTGTAGCGCGTAAGCAGCAATCATGTTTGGTGACTGAGAGGTATGGATCATACCCTATCTACCGATCGTACTCATGATCGAGCATAAATGCAATAATAATTTTTTGATCAATTATTTTTGTGTAATTTTTACCGTTATTTTCCGCAGTGCGTAAGCAGCCATCATATTTGCTGACTAAGAGGTATAGAACATACTGGATCTACCGATTATACTCATGAGCGAGAATAAATGCAAAAATAATTTTTTGAATAATTTTTTTTCGTAAATTTTACCGTTATTTTTTGTAGCGCGTAAGCAGCAATCATGTTTGGTGACTGAGAGGTATAGATCATACCGTATCTAACTATCATACTCATGATCGAGAATAAATGCAACAATTATTTTTTTAACAATTATTTTTGTGAAATTTTCACCGTTACTTTTCGTAGCGCATAAGCAGCAATCATATTTGCTGACTAAGAGGTATAGAACATACCGTATCTACCGATCATACACATGATCGAGAATAAAAGAAAAAATAATTGTTTAATAATTATTGTTGCGTAAATTTTACCGTTGTTTTTGGCAGCGCGTAAGCAGTAATCATGTTTGCTGACTAAGACGTATAGAACATACTGTATCTACCGATCATAATCATGATCGAGAATAAATGGTAAAATAATTGATTAAATAATTATTGTTGCGTAAATTTTACCTCTGTTTTTTGTAGCGCGTAAGTAGCAATCATGTGTGGTGACTGAGAGGTATAGAACATACCGTATCTACCGATCATACTCATGATCGAGAATAAATGCAACAATAATTTTTTTAACAATTATTTTTGTGTAATTTTTACCGTTACATTTCGTAGCGCGTAAGCAGCAATCATATTTGCTGACTAAGAGGTATAGAACATACCGTATCTACCGATCATACACATGATCGAGAATGAAAGCCAAAATAATTGTTTAATAATTATTGTTGCGTAAAGTTTACCGTTGTTTTTTGCAGCGCGTAAGCAGTAATCATGTTTGCTGACTAAGAGGTATAGAACATACTGTATCTACCGATCATACTCATGATCGAGAATAAATGCAAAAATAATTGTTTAAATAATTGTTGTTGCGTAAATTTTACCGTTGTTTTTTGCAGCGCGTAAACAACAATCATGACTGCTGACTGAGAGGTATAGAACATACCGTATCTACCGATCATACTCATGATCGAGAATAAATGGAAAAGTCATTGTTATAATAATTGTTTTTGCGTAAATTTTACCGTTGTTTTTTGTAGCGCGTAAGCAGCAATCATATTTGCTGACTAAGAGGTATAGAAGATACCGTATCTACCTATCATACTCATGATCGAGAATAAATGCAATAATAATTTTTTTAACAATTATTTTTGTGTAATTTTTACCGTTATTTTTCGCAGTGCGTAAGCAGCAATCATATTGGCTGACTAAGAGGTATAGATCATACTGTATCTACCGATCATACTCATGATCGAGAATAAATGCAAAAATAATTGGTTAAATAATTATTGTTGCGTAAATTTTACCGTTGTTTTTTGTAGCGCGTCAGTAGCAATCATGTTTGGTGACTGAGAGGTATAGAACATACCGTATCTACTGATCATACTCGTGATCGAGAATAAATGCAACAATAATTTTTTTAACAATTATTTTTGTGTAATTGTTACCGTTACTGTTCGTAGCGCGTCAGCAGCAATCATATTTGCTGAGTAAGAGGTATAGAACATACCGTATCTACCGATCATACACATGATCGAGAATAAAAGCAAAATCAATTGTTTAATAATTATTGTTGCGTAAATTTTACCGTTGTTTTTTGCAGCGCGTAAGCAGTAATCATGTTTGCTGACTAAGAGGTATAGAACGTACTGTATCTATCGATCATACTCATGATCGAGAATAAATAAAAAAATAATTGTTTAAATAATTATTGTTGCGTAAATTTTACCGTTGTTTTTTGCAGCGCGTAAGCAGCAATCATGTTTGCTGACTGAGAGGTATAGAACATACCGTATCTACCGATCATACTCATGATCGAGAATAAATGTAAAAATAGTTCTTTAAATAATCATTGATGCGTAAATTTTACGCTTGTTTTTTGTAGCGCGTAAGCAGCAATCATGTTTGGTGACTGAGAGGTATAGATCATACCGTATCTACCGATCATACTCATGATCGAGAATAATTGCAATAATAATTTTTTTAGCAATTATTTTTGTGTAATGTTGACCGTTGTTTTTTGCAGTGCGTAAGCAGCAATCATATTTGCTGAGTAAGAGGTATAGAACATACCGTATCTACCGATCATACACATGATCGAGAATAAAACCAAAAATATTCGTTTAATAATCATTGTTGCGTAAATTTTACCGTTGTTTTTTGCAGCGCGTAAGCAGTAATCATGTTTGCTGACTAAGAGGTATAGAACATACTGTATCTACCGATCATACTCATGATCGAGAATAAATGCAAAAATACTTGTTTAAATAATTATTGTTTCGTAAATGTTACCGGTATTTTTCGTAGCGCGTATGTAGCAATCATGTTTGGTGACTGAGAGGTATAGAACATACCATATCTACCGATCACACTCATGATCGCGAATAAATGCAGCAATAATTTTTTTAACAATTATTTTTGCGTAATTTTTACCGTTACTTTTCGTAGCGCGTATGCAGCAATCATATTTGCTGACTAAGAGGTATAGAACATACTGTATCTACCGATCATACTCATGATCGAGAATACAAGCAAAAATAATTGTTTAATCATTATTGTTGCGTAAATTTTACCGTTGTTTTTTGCAGCGCGTAAGCAGTAATCATGTTTGCTGACTGAGAGGTATATAACATACCGTATCTACCGATCATATCATAATCGAGAACAAATGCAATAATAATTGTTTAAATAATTATTTTTTGCATAAATGTTACCGTTGTTTTTTGCAGCGCGTAAGGAGCAATCATGTATGCTGACTGAGAGGTATAGAACATACCGTATCTACCGATCATACTCATGATCGTGAATAAATGCAAAAATAATTGTTTAAATAATTGTTGTTGCGTAAATATTACCGTTGTTTTTTGCAGCCCGTAAACAGCAATCATGTTTGCTGACTGAGAGGTAAAGAACATACCGCATCTACCGATCATACTCATGATCGAGAATAAATGTACAAATAATTGTTTAAATAATTATTGTTGCGTAAATTTTACCGTCATTTTTCGCAGTGCGTAAGCAGCAATCATATTTGCTGATTAAGAGGTATAGAACATACTGTATCTACCGATCATACTCATGATCGAGAATAAATGCAAAAATAATTGTTTAAATAATTATTGTTGCGTAAATTTAACCGTTGTTTTTTGTAGCGCGTAAGTAGCAATCATGTTTGGTGACTGAAAGGTATAGAACATACCGTATCTACCGATCATACACATGATCGAGAATAAATGCAAAAATAATTGTTTGAATAATTATTGTTGCGTAAATTTTACCGTTGTTTTTTGTAGCGCGTAAGCAGCAATCATATTTGATGACTAAGAGGTATAGAACATAGTGTATCTACAGATCATACTCATGATCGAGAATAAATGCAAAAGTAATTGTTTAAATAATTATTGTTGCGCAAATTTTACCGGTATTTTTTGTAGCGCGTAAGAAGCAATCATGATTGGTGACTGAGAGGTATAGAACATACCGTATCTACCGATCATACTTATGATCGAGAATAAATGCAACAATAATTTTTTTAACAATTATTTTTGTGTTATTTTTACCGTTACTTTTCGAAGCGCGTAAGCAGCAATCATATTTCCTGACTAAGAGGCGTAGAACATACCGTATGTAACGATCATACTCATTATCGAGAATAAAAGCAAAAATAATTGTTTAATAATTAATGTTGCGTAAATTTTACCGTTGTTTTTTGCAGCGTGTAAGCAGTAATCATGTTTGCTGACTAAGAGGTATAGAACATACTGTATCTACCGATCATACTCATGATCGAGAATAAATGCAAAAGTAATTGTTTAAATAATTATTGTTGCGCAAATTTTACCGTTATTTTTTGTAGCGCGTAAGAAGCAATCATGATTGGTGACTGAGAGGTATAGAACATACCGTATCTACCGATCATACTTATGATCGAGAATAATTGCCACAATAATTTTTTTAACAATTATTTTTGTGTAATTTTTACCGTTACTTTTCGAAGCGCGTAAGCAGCAATCATATTTGCTGACTAAGAGGCATAGAACATACCGTATGTAACGATCATACTCATTATCGAGAATAGAAGCAAAAATCATTGTTTAATAATTATTATTGCGTAAATTTTACCGTTGTTTTTTGCAGCGCGTAAGCAGTAATCATGTTTGCTGACTAAGAGGTATAGAACATACTGTATCTACCCATCATACTCATGATCGAGAATAAATAAAAAAATAATTGTTTAAATAATTATTGGTGCGTAAATTCTACCGTTGTTTTTTGCAGCGCGTAAGCAGGAATCGTGTTTCCTGACTGAGACGTATAGAACATACCGTATCTACCGATCACACTCATGATCGAGAATAACTGCAAAAATAATTGTTGTTGCCTAAATTTTACCGATGTTTTTTGCAGCGCGTAAGCAGCAATCATCTTTGCTGACCGAGAGGTATAGAACATACCGTATCTACCGATCATACTCATGATCGAGAATAAATGCAATAATATTTTTTTTTTGCAATTATTTTTGTGTAATTTTTACCGTTATTTTTCGCAGTGCGTAAGCAGCAATCATATTTGCTGACTAAGAGGTATAGAACATACCGTATCTACCGATCATACTCATGATCGAGAATAAATTAAAAAATAATTGTTTAAATAATTATTGTTGCGTAAATTTTACCGTTGTTTTTTGTAGCGCGTAAGTAGCAATCATGTTTGGTGACTGAGAGGTATAGAACATACCGTATCTACCGATCATACTCATGATCGTGAATATATGCAAAAATAATTGTTTAAATAATTGTTGTTGCGTAAATATTACCGTTGTTTTTTGCAGCGCGTAAACAGCAATCATGTTTGCTGACTGAGAGGTAAAGAACATACCGCATCTACCGATCATACTCATGATCGAGAATAAATGTACAAATAATTGTTTAAATAATTATTGTTGCGTAAATTTTACCGTCATTTTTCGCAGTGCGTAAGCAGCAATCATATTTGCTGATTAAGAGGTATAGAACATACTGTATCTACCGATCATACTCATGATCGAGAATAAATGCAAAAATAATTGTTTAAATAATTATTGTTGCGTAAATTTAACCGTTGTTTTTTGTAGCGCGTAAGTAGCAATCATGTTTGGTGACTGAAAGGTATAGAACATACCGTATCTACCGATCATACACATGATCGAGAATAAATGCAAAAATAATTGTTTGAATAATTATTGTTGCGTAAATTTTACCGTTGTTTTTTGTAGCGCGTAAGCAGCAATCATTTGATGACTAAGAGGTATAGAACATACTGTATCTACCGATCATACTCATGATCGAGAATAAATGCAAAAGTAATTGTTTAAATAATTATTGTTGCGCAAATTTTACCGGTATTTTTTGTAGCGCGTAAGAAGCAATCATGATTGGTGACTGAGAGGTATAGAACATACCGTATCTACCGATCATACTTATGATCGAGAATAAATGCAACAATAATTTTTTTAACAATTATTTTTGTGTTATTTTTACCGTTACTTTTCGAAGCGCGTAAGCAGCAATCATATTTGCTGACTAAGAGGCATAGAACATACCGTATGTAACGATCATACTCATTATCGAGAATAAAAGCAAAAATAATTGTTTAATAATTAATGTTGCGTAAATTTTACCGTTGTTTTTTGCAGCGTGTAAGCAGTAATCATGTTTGCTGACTAAGAGGTATCGAACATACTGTATCTACCGATCATACTCATGATCGAGAATAAATGCAAAAGTAATTGTTTAAATAATTATTGTTGCGCAAATTTTACCGTTATTTTTTGTAGCGCGTAAGAAGCAATCATGATTGGTGACTGAGAGGTATAGAACATACCGTATCTACCGATCATACTTATGATCGAGAATAAATGCCACAATAATTTTTTTAACAATTATTTTTCTGTAATTTTTACCGTTACTTTTCGAAGCGCGTAAGCAGCAATCATATTTGCTGACTAAGAGGCATAGAACATACCGTATGTAACGATCATACTCATTATCGAGAATAAAAGCAAAAATAATTGTTTAATAATTATTATTGCGTAAATTTTACCGTTGTTTTTTGCAGCGCGTATGCAGTAATCATGTTTGCTGACTAAGAGGTATAGAACATACTGTATCTACCCATCATACTCATGATCGAGAATAAATAAAAAAATAATTGTTTAAATAATTATTGGTGCGTAAATTCTACCGTTGTTTTTTGCAGCGCGTAAGCAGGAATCGTGTTTCCTGACTGAGACGTATAGAACATACCGTATCTACCGATCACACTCATGATCGAGAATAACTGCAAAAATAATTGTTGTTGCCTAAATTTTACCGATGTTTTTTGCAGCGCGTAAGCAGCAATCATCTTTGCTGACTAAGAGGTATAGACGATACCGTATCTACCGATCATACTCATGATCGAGAATAAATGCAATAATAATTTTTTTAACAATTATTTATGTGTAATTTTTACCTTTATTTTTCGCAGTGCGTAAGCAGCAATCATATTTGCTGACTAAGAGGTATAGAACATACCGTATCTACCGATCATACTCATGATCGAGAATAAATTAAAAAATAATTGTTTAAATAATTATTGTTGCGTAAATTTTACCGTTGTTTTTTGTAGCGCGTAAGTAGCAATCATGTTTGGTGACTGAGAGGTATAGAACATACCGTATCTACTGATCATACGCCTGATCGGGAATAAATGCAACAATAATTTTTTTAACAATTATTTTTGTGTAATTTTTGACCTTACTTTTCGTAGCGCGTAAGCAGCAGTCATATTTGCTGACTAAGAGGTATAGAACATACCGTATCTACCGATCATACACATGATCGAGAATAAAAGCAAAAATAATTGTTTAAATAATTGTTGTTGCGTAAATTTTACCGTTGTTTTTTGCAGCGCGTAAGCAGCAATCGTGTTTGCTGACTGAGAGGTATATAACATACCGTATCTACCGATCATACTCATGGCCGAGAATAAATGTAAAAATAATTGTTTAAATAATTATTGTTGCGTAAATTTTACCGTTGTTTTTTGTAGCGCGTAAGTAGCAATCATGTTTGGTGACTGAGAGGTATAGAACATACCGTATCTACCGATCATACTCATGATCGTGAATAAATGCAAAAATAATTGTTTAAATAATTGTTGTTGCGTAAATATTACCGTTGTTTTTTGCAGTGCGTAAACAGCAATCATGTTTGCTGACTGAGAGGTAAAGAACATACCGCATCTACCGATCATACTCATGATCGAGAATAAATGTACAAATAATTGTTTAAATAATTATTGTTGCGTAAATTTTACCGTCATTTTTCGCAGTGCGTAAGCAGCAATCATATTTGCTGATTAAGAGGTATAGAACATACTGTATCTACCGATCATACTCATGATCGAGAATAAATGCAAAAATAATTGTTTAAATAATTATTGTTGCGTAAATTTAACCGTTGTTTTTTGTAGCGCGTAAGTAGCAATCATGTTTGGTGACTGAAAGGTATAGGACATACCGTATCTACCGATCATACACATGATCGAGAATAAATGCAAAAATAATTGTTTGAATAATTATTGTTGCGTAAATTTTACCGTTGTTTTTTGTAGCGCGTAAGCAGCAATCATTTGATGACTAAGAGGTATAGAACATACTGTATCTACCGATCATACTCATGATCGAGAATAAATGCAAAAGTAATTGTTTAAATAATTATTGTTGCGCAAATTTTACCGGTATTTTTTGTAGCGCGTAAGAAGCAATCATGATTGGTGACTGAGAGGTATAGAACATACCGTATCTACCGATCATACTTATGATCGAGAATAAATGCAACAATAATTTTTTTAACAATTATTTTTGTGTTATTTTTACCGTTACTTTTCGAAGCGCGTAAGCAGCAATCATATTTGCTGACTAAGAGGCATAGAACATACCGTATGTAACGATCATACTCATTATCGAGAATAAAAGCAAAAATAATTGTTTAATAATTAATGTTGCGTAAATTTTACCGTTGTTTTTTGCAGCGTGTAAGCAGTAATCATGTTTGCTGACTAAGAGGTATCGAACATACTGTATCTACCGATCATACTCATGATCGAGAATAAATGCAAAAGTAATTGTTTAAATAATTATTGTTGCGCAAATTTTACCGTTATTTTTTGTAGCGCGTAAGAAGCAATCATGATTGGTGACTGAGAGGTATAGAACATACCGTATCTACCGATCATACTTATGATCGATAATAAATGCCACAATAATTTTTTTAACAATTATTTTTCTGTAATTTTTACCGTTACTTTTCGAAGCGCGTAAGCAGCAATCATATTTGCTGACTAAGAGGCATAGAACATACCGTATGTAACGATCATACTCATTATCGAGAATAAAAGCAAAAATAATTGTTTAATAATTATTATTGCGTAAATTTTACCGTTGTTTTTTGCAGCGCGTATGCAGTAATCATGTTTGCTGACTAAGAGGTATAGAACATACTGTATCTACCCATCATACTCATGATCGAGAATAAATAAAAAAATAATTGTTTAAATAATTATTGGTGCGTAAATTCTACCGTTGTTTTTTGCAGCGCGTAAGCAGGAATCGTGTTTCCTGACTGAGACGTATAGAACATACCGTATCTACCGATCACACTCATGATCGAGAATAACTGCAAAAATAATTGTTGTTGCCTAAATTTTACCGATGTTTTTTGCAGCGCGTAAGCAGCAATCATCTTTGCTGACTAAGAGGTATAGACGATACCGTATCTACCGATCATACTCATGATCGAGAATAAATGCAATAATAATTTTTTTAACAATTATTTATGTGTAATTTTTACCTTTATTTTTCGCAGTGCGTAAGCAGCAATCATATTTGCTGACTAAGAGGTATAGAACATACCGTATCTACCGATCATACTCATGATCGAGAATAAATTAAAAAATAATTGTTTAAATAATTATTGTTGCGTAAATTTTACCGTTGTTTTTTGTAGCGCGTAAGTAGCAATCATGTTTGGTGACTGAGAGGTATAGAACATACCGTATCTACCGATCATACGCCTGATCGGGAATAAATGCAACAATAATTTTTTTAACAATTATTTTTGTGTAATTTTTGACCTTACTTTTCGTAGCGCGTAAGCAGCAGTCATATTTGCTGACTAAGAGGTATAGAACATACCGTATCTACCGATCATACACATGATCGAGAATAAAAGCAAAAATAATTGTTTAAATAATTGTTGTTGCGTAAATTTTACCGTTGTTTTTTGCAGCGCGTAAGCAGCAATCGTGTTTGCTGACTGAGAGGTATATAACATACCGTATCTACCGATCATACTCATGACCGAGAATAAATGTAAAAATAATTGTTTAAATAATTATTGTTGCGCATATTTTACCGTTTTTTTTTGTAGCGCGTAAGCAGCAATCATATTTGCTGACTAAGAGGTATAGAAGATTCCGTATCTACCTATCATACTCATGATCGAGAATAAATGCAATAATAATTTTTTTAACAATTATTTTTGTGTAATTTTTACCGTTATTTTTCGCAGTGCGTAAGCAGCAATCATATTGGCTGACTAAGAGGTATAGATCATACTGTATCTACCGATCATACTCATGATCGAGAATAAATGCAAAAATAATTGGTTAAATAATTATTGTTGCGTAAATTTTACCTTTGTTTTTTGTAGCGCGTCAGTAGCAATCATGTTTGGTGACTGAGAGGTATAGAACATACCGTATCTACTGATCATACTCATGATCGAGAATAAATGCAACAATAATTTTTTTAACAATTATTTTTGTGTAATTGTTACCGTTACTGTTCGTAGCGCGTCAGCAGCACTCATATTTGCTGACTAAGAGGTATAGAACATACCATATCTACCGATCCTACACATGATCGAGAATAAAAGCAAAATCAATTGTTTAATAATTATTGTTGCGTAAATTTTACCGTTGTTTTTTGCAGCGCGTAAGCAGTAATCATGTTTGCTGACTAAGAGGTATAGAACGTACTGTATCTATCGATCATACTCATGATCGAGAATAAATAAAAAAATAATGTTTTAAGTAATTATTGTTGCGTAAATTTTACCGTTGTTTTTTGCAGCGCGTAAGCAGCAATCATGTTTGCTGACTGAGAGGTATAGAACATACCGTATCTGCCGATCATACTCATGATCGAGAATAAATGTAAAAATAATTCTTTAAATAATTATTGATGCGTAAATTTTACGCTTGTTTTTTGTAGTGCGTAAGCAGCAATCATGTTTGGTGACTGAGAGGTATAGAACATACTGTATCTACCGATCATACTCATGATCGAGAATACAAGCAAAAATAATTGTTTAATCATTATTGTTGCGTAAATTTTACCGTTGTTTTTTGCAGCGCGTAAGCAGTAATCATGTTTGCTGACTGAGAGGTATATAACATACCGTATCTACCGATCATATCATAATCGAGAACAAATGCAATAATAATTGTTTAAATAATTATTTTTTGCATAAATGTTACCGTTGTTTTTTGCAGCGCGTAAGGAGCAATCATGTATGCTGACTGAGAGGTATAGAACATACCGTATCTACCGATCATACTCATGATCGTGAATAAATGCAAAAATAATTGTTTAAATAATTGTTGTTGCGTAAATATTACCGTTGTTTTTTGCAGCGCGTAAACAGCAATCGTGTTTGCTGACTCAGAGGTAAAGAACATACCGTATCTACCGATCATACACATGATCGAGAATAAATGCAAAAATAATTGTTTGAATAATTATTGTTGCGTAAATTTTACCGTTGTTTTTTGTAGCGCGTAAGCAGCAATCATATTTGATGACTAAGAGGTATAGAACATACTGTATCTACCGATCATACTCATGATCGAGAATAAATGCAAAAGTAATTGTTTAAATAATTATTGTTGCGCAAATTTTACCGTTATTTTTTGTAGCGCGTAAGAAGCAATCATGATTGGTGACTGAGAGGTATAGAACATACCGTATCTACCGATCATACTTATGATCGAGAATAAATGCTACAATAATTTTTTTAACAATTATTTTTGTGTAATTTTTACCGTTACTTTTCGAAGCGCGTAAGCAGCAATCATATTTGCTGACTAAGAGGCATAGAACATACCGTATGTAACGATCATACTCATTATCGAGAATAAAAGCAAAAATAATTGTTTAATAATTATTGTTGCGTAAATTTTACCGTTGTTTTTTGCAGCGTGTAAGCAGTATTCATGTTTGCTGACTAAGAGGTATAGAACATACTGTATCTACCGATCATACTCATGATCGAGAATAAATAAAAAAATAATTGTTTAAATAATTATTGGTGCGTAAATTCTACCGTTGTTTTTTGCAGCGCGTAAGCAGGAATCGTGTTTCCTGACTGAGACGTATAGAACATACCGTATCTACCGATCACACTCATGATCGAGAATAAATGCAAAAATAATTGTTGTTGCCTAAATTTTACCGATGTTTTTTGCAGCGCGTAAGCAGCAATCATCTTTCTGACCGATAGGTATAGAACATACCGTATCTACCGATCATACTCATGATCGAGAATAAATGCAATAATAATTTTTTAGCAATTATTTTTGTGTAATTTTTACCGTTATTTTTCGCATTGCGTAAGCAGCAATCATATTTGCTGACTAAGAGGTATAGACGATACCGTATCTACCGATCATACTCATGGTCGAGAATAAATGCAATAATAATT
Source organism: Ophion slaviceki (assembly GCA_944452715.1). Taxonomy (NCBI): domain Eukaryota; kingdom Metazoa; phylum Arthropoda; class Insecta; order Hymenoptera; family Ichneumonidae; genus Ophion; species Ophion slaviceki. The sequence goes on along the minus strand of OX101794.1, from coordinate 5,406,973 downwards.
TTTTTAACAATTATTTTTGTGTAATTTTTACCGTTATTTTTTGCAGCGCGTAGGCAGCTGCATACAATCATGTATGCTGACTGAGAGGTATAGATCATACCGTATCTACCGATCATACTCATGATCGAGAATAAATTAAAAAATAATTGTTTAAATAATTATTGTTGCGTAAATTTTACCGTTGTTTTTTGTAGCGCGTAAGTAGCAATCATGTTTAGTGACTGAGAGGTATAGAACATACCGTATCTACCGATCATACGCCTGATCGGGAATAAATGCAACAATAATTTTTTTAACAATTATTTTTGTGTAATTTTTGACCTTACTTTTCGTAGCGCGTAAGCAGCAATCATATTTGCTGACTAAGAGGTATAGAACATACCGTATCTACCGATCATACTCATGATCGAGAATAAATGCAAAAATAATTGTTTAAATAATTATTGTTGCGTAAATTTTACCGTTTTTTTTTGTAGCGCGTATGTAGCAATCATGTTTGCTGACTAAGAGGTATAGAACATACCGTATCTACCGATCATAATCATGATCGAGAATAAATGCAACAATAATTTTTTTTACCAATTATTTTTGTATAATTTTTACCGTTACTTTTCGTAGCGCGTAAGCAGCAATTATATTTGCTGACTAAGAGGTATAGAACATACTGCATTTACCGATCATACTGATGATCGAGAATAAATGCAATAATAATTGTTTGAATAATTATTTTTGCATAAATGTTCTCGTTGTTTTTTGCAGCGCGTAAGCAGCAATCATGTATGCTGACTGAGAGGTATAGAACATACCGTATCTACCGATCATACTCATGATTGAGAATAAATGCAAAAATAATGGTTACATATTTATTGTTGCGTACATCCGACATATCCAGGTTGGTTCAGGACCCATAGAGCTGTCGCCAAGTACTTGTTGATGGTGAATGCCGCACGGTATTCGCATACACGACAATAATCCCCAGTGATAAAACTCGACATTATCCAGTGACGCAAAAATATGTGACACTGGGAATAGACGGAGCGCTGCAGTATTTCGCATATGGGATCTCTGTCAATTCAGACAGACTCGACAACATGTTGTGGAAAAAAGAAGCGCTTCCAGATATACTGCGAAAATTCAAGAACATGAATATCTGTAACGGGCTAGGTGATCTCAATAAGCAACTCATATTAGCTTCTGGGGGATATTCGGATAGCAGTTTGAAATGGCGAAGTAAAGACTGCCCTGTGATGTCCATAAAAAAAAGATGCGACTCTTGTATGACATCGAGAAAGAGCATACAACAACGAATAAAGCGATTTGTCAAAATTGACGAATGCCTAATTTTTCTAAACATTGTAAAAATAAAATGCGACGTGGTATAAATGATTTCATCATTTTGTTATTTACCCATAGTTCGAAACCTTTACCAACGACCAAAAAACCGATACAAAAATAAAAACATTTATTTAAAAATTAATTAGAATTTTTATTTGAGGGAAAGAAAATAATGACATTCAAAAACAATACAATGTGTATAAATAATTAATACATAACCAGAAACCTATGCAAATGCAACAAAGCCCACTCTTCGGGGATCAAACTCGGCTCCTTCAAAACGGTAGCTCAGCACCCTATCCCTGCGATCACGATTATCATTGCATGAATAAGACAGTTTTCTAACATTTAAGTTATAGCCACGCTTGGGGTTGAATTATATTTGACGGCTTGTTGGGTTGGTTCACCGCTTAATTTTATTCATTATAATTAGCTATATTGGTAGATATACCACTAATATATATATATATACTGCAGAACCAATAATTGAAATGAGATGTCACGGAGACAGGCAGATGTAGAGTATTGCGGCGATTAGCTCTGTCTTTTTTCAATATCTCCGTCTGCCCCCGTACTGCACTTCGCCTCCAACTCTTTTAAGATAGCAGCGCCCCTAGCGGCCAGTGTATTAAAAAATTTTCGTCAGTAAGCGACCCTCCTCATTCGACGGAGTTTCCAGACCTGTATATAAGACCGTGCCCAGTACCCAGATAACCACGTACCGCAGATGTACTGTTCACGTGGACTGCGCCGTTTCGGTGCTATCGCCACCACGCACGTGCGTACGATACTGATACGTTAGCGGTATGCCGTACGGTATGCTGTACCGCAAATGTACCGCCACAGTATCGATACGGCGTATCTCCACCGTACTAGTACTGTACGGCTACGGTACCTCCACATTACCAGTGCAGTTCATCCACTGTACCCATATAGTGAAATTTATTACCATATATTGTACTTGTACAGTACCTCCACGGTACAAGTGCAGTAGGTATACTGTACCCATTTAGTGAGATTTATTAGCATATTTTGTGCTTGTTCGGTACCTCCACGGTACCAGTGCCGTACGTATACTGTACTCATATAGTGAGATTTATTAGCATATATTGTATTTATATGGTGCCTCCACGGTACCAGTGCAGTACGTCTACTGTACCCATATAGTGACATTTATTAGCATCTATTGTACTTCTACTGTACCTCTACTGTATAGGTCGTACAAAACCTGCACAGGTCGTACATTACAGCGCACGTTCAATGAACGGTTAACTTGTGCGTACCGGTTAAATTGTGCGAAAAAATCAGGCGTCGATTTCCAGCTTAAGGTTGGGAATAGATGTCCGATTTTTTCTTTCCGACCATCTCATCCGACAGTTTGATCCGACTATCGGAAGGCACTCGTGCTATACATTTGTCTGAACATACAAAACACATCCGATCCGAGTTCTGATAGTCGGATCGGATGTGTATTGCATGTTCAAACAAATGTATGGCACGAGTGCCTTCCGATAGTCGGATCGGATTGTCGGAAAGAAAAAATGGGACGTCTATTCCCAGCCTAACACGTCCACTCGCTATCACATCTGTACTCCGACTTCCGTTTTCTCCAATCGGCTTCGCACGCGGGAGCGCCGCACGCTCGCGTACGCCAGGCTGTTGCCGACTGGACACCAGCATCCGCGCCACTGATCATTGTTCTTTGGAGGGCGGGCTTTTCGAACGCTCCCCTTAACGCCGCTAACAATTAGTATTCAATCTTTTTGATGAAGTGGTCGAAGCCACACGTGTTCTCAACCGAACTTTGAAAATCCGTTTATTGTCGAAAAGCACGCCTCGTATATCATGTATATACCACGCGCGACTGACCATGTCACGGGAGAATAGACGGAAATTCATTTTTTCTATCAGTACATTTGCAGAACGGCGTACCTCCACGGTACCGGTACAGCATACCAGAAATGTACTGCAGTAGGCGTACCTCCACGATACCGGTACGGCATACCCCAAATGTACTGCAGTACGGCGTACGTTCACGGTTCCGGTACAGCATACTGCAAATGTACTGCAGAACGATGTACCCAAGGAGACTAGAGTAAAGGAGTCCAAACTCCCTATCCTAGCCTGTACCCAGTTAACCAAGCGTACCATTAGTACAGCGTACCGCAAATCTGGAGTACGCCGGACCCCACAGTACCGGTAATGTACGGATACGGGATACCAGCGTAGTCGTACCTCCACGGTATCGCTACCATGGAGTTACACCGTACTGCAGTGCACTGTGGCTCCACGATGGCGATACTGTACCGGTACCGTATTAGTATAAGGAGTACAACTTTGCAGTGACCGTTTTTTGCAAAAGTTTAAGGCTTTATTATAAAAAAGTGGCTACATATTTTTTAATCAAAGTACTGCCCGTCGCTAGCTACGACCTCGGCCAATCTTTCAGGTAGCATTCGAATCCCGCGTCGATAAAAGTCTTGGTCCTTGGAGGCAATCCAGGAATCGACCCAATTTTTGACTTCTTCGTAAGTACCGAAGTGCTGGTCAGCCAAATCGTGTGCCATTGACCGGAACAAGTGATAGTCGGAAGGGGCAATGTCTGGAGAGTACGGCGGGTGGGATAAAACCTCCCATTTCAGCGTTTCCAAGTACTTTTTCACGACATTTGCAACATGGGGTTGGGCTTTGTCATGCTGCAGTATCACCTTGTCATGTCTTTCGTTGAATTGTGGCCGTTTCTCTTTGAGTGCCTTACTCAAGCGCATCAACTGACGTCGGTAGAGTTCCCCTGTGATGGTTTCGGATGGTTTGAGCAGCTCATAGTACACAACGCCCAGCTGGTCCCACCAGATACACAGCATCACTTTGGATCCGTGAATATTCGGTTTGGGCGTCGATGACGGAATATGACCAGGCAGTCCCCATGATTTTCGGCGAATAGAATCCTCCCCGTCAGCATCTACAAGCAAACGGTGGGCCTCAGCCGCAGATTTCTTGATGTTGAAGAAGTAAATCATAACCTCCCGCAAATGCTGAGAATTCGGTTCGTAGGTTGCCATGTTTGAGTGCCTATAACTTTATAATGCATACACGTATCCGTTAGCTTTTTTTAAATTGTTTACATTGGCAGAGCCTCTAGTTTAAAATGCCACTTTTTTATTGAGCTAGGGCCACTACTTCGGCCGCAGTGGCTCGCTAAATAAAACGGTCACTGCAAAGTTGTACTCCTAATACATTGGCGGTACAGCGAACCGTACGGCGTACCGGTAATGTACCAGTACCGTCCGCACGTACGAGGTGGTAACAGTACCGGTACGGTACATGAGCGGTACATTTCCGATACTTGGTTAGCTGGGTATGCACGAAGTTCTTTCAATCGGTCGCAGAGATGTAGTGCTCAGTTCCGCCGCAGGCGTCGCTAGTATTCCTCAGAGCCCATAATATATAGTAATACAAAACTGCATAAGATCCGAGCTCCGCCTCAACGACCAATCACAAAACTGGGGTGATCGTGTTTCTCTCTCGTACACCCGAACGATAATACACCTAAGTGGGGATTCCTTCTATCATAATATCTAATAATATTGTGTACATATATATAATAAATAAAATATAAATAATATTAATGAAACGACTCGTGTTGTTTTATTCACATGGGCTTATTATATAATAAGCACATCCGATATAATAATTATATAATAAGTACAACACGAGTTATTTTATTATGGAAACTTATGATTTGCCTGTTATGTTAAAAAATATAGCTAATTATAATGAAACGCGAATAAAGCGATAAACCAACCGTAATGTATCTCGTAATGTATTTATTATTCGGATGCGCGTTACTCTGTTTTGCTGTACAATAGTAATAATAAATAATAATAATAACATGTACATGCAAGAAATCGGGCGAATGCGGGAATGTTGGCTCTACATGATGGGGTTGTCTTTTCAACACGTGCTTATTATATGTATATCCATGAAAACTCGTTATTTGCTAGTTACGTTTAAAATTAAGCTAAATGTGAATTAAATTAAGCGATGAACCAACCGAACAAGCCGTCAAGCCTAATTGAACCCCAAGCGCGGCAAGAACTTAAATATGAGCAGATTATATTTATTGGCAAATGATTGTGTGGCGAAGTTGGTAGAACGCTAGATTACTGTATTGAAGGTCCTGAGTTCAAGCCTCGGTAGTTTTAATTTTTTTTCTTTTGCATTCGTACAGGTATCTGGTTGAACGAGCGAATTGAAGCAGTTTCAACCAATCAAAGAACTCGTCCAATCCCAAAAGAACTCGAACAAAAATAACATGGAAGAATATATTTTTTAATTTACTGCCACCAATAGTTGAAATTAGTTTTATAATTCCTACGTAGAGTGTTTACTTTTTCCCTTTATCTCATTGAATCGCGAGGAGTCATCTCCATTATTGTTCACATAGTTTAATAGCTGCTGTGCTGGTGTACACGACAGATATATTTGTGTTTGACAGGCGCAAACAATTTTGCCGCCATAACACGGTCAGTTTCACCTTATGCAGTTTTGTATTACTATATATTATGGGCTCTGGGGAACACTAGCGACGCCTGCGGCGGAACTGTGCATTACACCTCTGCGACCGATTGAAAGAACTGTTTGAGGCGGGAGTGTCGACTCCTTTTCTCTAGTCTCCTTGGGTGTACCTCCAAAGTGGCGGTGCCGTCGAGCTACGGCGTACGCTGGTACCCCGTATCTAATGTACAGCACCGGTACATTACCGGTGCTGTACGGGTACGGCGTACTCCACATTTGCGGTACGCTGTACCAACGGTACGTTTGGTTATCTGGATATTTGGGAAACCACTAAAAAAAGCGTCCCGGAAAATGGCTCCAACAGAGATGGCGCTGGGGTGCCGCGAGCCCTATGTATAGTAATATATTAGTCGGCGAGGTGAAAGTGATCGTATGAGTTTCTAACCTCACGACAGCCCGAGCCTGACCGATCTAGGCTCGACAATCCCCACATGACGATTTGACGATGAACTCTTCCAAAAGCGAGAAAAGGTGAGTCTTTTGTTTAAGCATCCTTCACACTCAGACTGAACACTTTATCGTCTTTAATTAAACACTTCGTCTTTAATTTTATTATAACTCTGACACTAAAAACGATTTTTTGTTCGCTTTAAACAATGGATCTATATATGTAGAATAGTTTCCTGAAGTTTCAAACCAAAATTCGAAAATCTTCAAACGTCAACACTGTGCCTCATCGCTGAGATTTGGAGCAGGCGAAAACTTCAAAAACCTTTTTCTAAAACCTGCATTTTCGAAATTGGAGTGCAGAATTACTCAAAAACTATTAAGCCGATTGAGTTGGCACTTGGTAAAAATATTGATAATATTGTTACCCTTCTACTTGACGAGAATTGTTTTTAAAAAATTAGAAACAAAACTACTTTCTTAATTCAAATTTTGCGGGAACTTTGCGTGAAATGATAATTTTTTTGTTGTAAATGCGTGCCGTTCTCTCCAATTTGAATTTTCTTTAAAGGTAGTTCTTAATGAAGTTTTTCGAAGGTAAGTGTCTACAGGTCCGCATCGCACGCATTGGACGGATCGCATCAAACAGATTTTAGAATTCTATGTATGGATAGCCATACAAGTACATCCACCGAACCGCACCGGACGGACCGCATGCATCAGCTCGGCGGTAATTCCGACGCAATATCTCGGAGGGGCAACTAATCTGATGCGTTCCGATGACAATCGGTAATCTGAATGCTGCGGATACAGCGGACGCACTACGCCTAATTAATCCGTTTGATGCGATCCGTCCGATGCATACGATGCGGACCTGTGGGAGCTTACCTTAAAGAATCATCGGTGTAAAATTTGCAAAAAATCGATTTTTTGCATTATCCAATAGTTAGACGGTTGTAAACATGCTGTTTAATTTTTGGGGTGAAATTGGAATAATTTCGGTTGCTACAGCCTTTTTTAGAGAAAGTAATTTCAGGAGCGGTGTAAGACGTCGAAACTTTAAACGCGTTTTTCTCCAAATGTCCTTGTTCAAAACGGTGTATACTCTCAAAGGAAGAGTTTTCAAGCTATTTGTCTTAAATGTTGACATAAAATTCTTCACGTCATTCTTTATCTTGCTATTGAAGCTTTTTTTTAATCTTCATATTTTTTTTACGAAAAGCTGTCGAAAAATGACTAAATTTTTTACTTTTTTTTCAAACTGCCGCTATTTTGTCAATTTTGATAAAAAAGCTTTCATAGCAAGATAGCCGCTTTCATACTGATTAATTATCTTTTCGTTCATTTTGTTTTAGATAATATTGACGGCCACAACCGTGTACACCATGAGAACACCCTTTTCCGGAAACATTTTCAGCCGTCAAAAAAATGTAAAAAAAATATAAATAAACGTTTGAAAAATTATTTTCTGTTCTTTATGTGTTTTCTGATTTGACGTAAAAAATTAGACTGATTAGCGTATCTTAACCATCGAAAATAAATATCGAAAATCAACGATTTTTCGACCCCTTACAATGTAATGATCCCTTAATATTCACAGCATCCTCTCCAAAATATCAATAAAAGGTAATATGAAAGAAAATGAGTTGAAAACATTATGTTAACGATTCTGTAGACGGATATAAATGTACATTTTTTTAATAATCCAATAATTTTTCAAATATAATTTGGTATGATTTAATTGTTATAAAAAAATTATTGTGTAACGATAAGGAAAATCTTTTTCTGTAATTCTCTACGATATTGGCAACTTAGAAATTGAATTGTATCTGTAGACTCAAGTTTGCCTATACATACTCGTTTTGTACTCTGAAGAAATACACACAAGTATAAAAACTAAAGTTTTCTATTTTAAAAACGATGCTTTATCTGCACGGTATGCGCATTAATCGAATACCGTATCCCTTTGTCTTAAATTTTATAACTCTGACACTTAAAGACGAATGAAAGTTAGGCACATCAGCGTTTTCATCAGACCCATGTTTTGCGTATATCTATAAAGTAAAAAAAACGCCAAGTAATAAAAAATACCGTCGAAAAAATTATCGGTCGTTTTACTATGTACAAAATTCTAATAAACCTCGAAATACTTGTGATTTTTTTCCAACAATACTTTTATTTACATTATTACTTTTTCAATTCAAACGTACAAAAGAAGTGAAATAACTTTTTATGCAAAAGCCAAGCAATTTTACTAAAAACGTACAATAAATTGTCAAACCCTAGAAATACTATTTTTCTCAACATTTTATTTTAAGAAACCATATTACTATTATAATAAAAAGTTCGAATCACGATTATATAAAAGTACAACGTATGCATCACACAAGTACTGTATGTATGTATCACTGGAAATGTTGCGCAACGACTTGGCGTGCATGGTTAAGAAAAAACGCTCGGGAAGATATACGATTTTCTTAGCGAAACGTTCCTACCGCTTCCATAAGTAACTTTTGCAACAATTTATTTACTTAGATTATTTCAAATTGTAACATCGCATCAGTTACTGCATCAGATATACCGAATTATTAGAAATGAGATGTTCAGCCTGCCAAAACTATGTCTATTGAACGAACATTTATGCGACGCAATAGATTTCATGAGACGTATGATGGTTCTGTAATAGAGTAGAATGTAAATACCTCCACGTAACTTTTCAAACTATGTAAATAAAGTGAGATTTCAAAAGCCGGGTGGTCTAGGGGTACATCGCTGATTTTTTTTATTTGTACTATGCGGAATCGGAAACTTGGGTTGCAGTTACATAATAAATTGCGTCAATTTATGTCTTTCTGAACCTGGTAGTCAAGTTTTTGAGAAAACGCCATGCTTCGCCGAGCTTTTTTTCTTAACCATGCACGCCAAGTCGTTGCACAGCATTTCCAGTGACACATACATACAGTACTTGTGTGATGCATACGTTGTACTTTTCTATAATCGTGATTCGATTTTTTTATTATAATAGTAATATGGGTTCTTAAAATAAAATATTGAGAAAAACAGAATTACTAGGGTTTGACAATTTATTGTACGTTTCTAGTAAATTTGCTTGGCTTTTGCATAAAAAGTTATTTCACTTCTTTTGTACGTTTGAATTGAAAAAGTAATAATATAAATAAAAGTATTGTTGGAAAAAAATCACAAGTATTTCGAGGTTAACTAGAATTTTGTAGATAGTAAAACGACCGATAATTTTTTCGACGGCATTTTTTATTACTTGGCGTTTTTTTACTTGTTCAAGTTTTTAAGGGGATTTCATATCTTTTTGAAATAAATATATATACAGGGCTACTGGATATTGATCACGATCCCTTGAAAGGGTTATAGGTCATTTTCCGCTGCCAAATAACATAACAATGTTTTATGCAAAAGTCAACCAATTTCGAGATGTTATTTTTATGATTCAACTACAAACATGAATGTAGTATATCCTAACTGTATAAAAACCATGTATATCAATGAATTTCGATGTGAATACCAGAGTATAGTATATCTGAGAAAAACACTACAAAAGTCGCACTCTTAAAGCTCCCAGTCGATCTTACATTCATAAAATGATCAAATTACCGATCACGAGGAGTTTTTTATAAACATTTTTGGATAATCCAACGAGTGATTTATTTCAAGATAAAAATTCCAATCGACAAATTATTTTCGAAAGCCAGGCAAGAACTCACCAACTAAATAGTACCTCCATACAAACGAGATCAAAATCAAGTCGCCATTGTAATACGAACAAAGCAACCAACCACAATAAATAATAACGTACGACCATGAATGCAAAAAACAATATAATAACAGGTAACACGCGTTTTGACCCGACGACAAAATATCCTCATGACAAAATATCCGCAAGACAAAATATCTGCCGACATTATATACAGTTTTGCCGTTCAGTGTACAGTCATGCCGTTGAAATTTCTTCCATGTCAAGTGTACAGTCATGCCGTTCAAATTTATTCCATCATAAAAAGGAGGAAAATTATTAATATGTGACGGATATGTTTGGATTTGTTTGTTTGTTTTGTTCTGGTTTGTTTGATTGGGTTTGTTGGTTTGGGTTCAATGAAAAAATTCGTATTATCCTCCCACCCCACTATCTCACACACCCCACAAAGGTGTTTTATCCTCATGCCAAAATATCCGCAATACAAAATATCTGCCGATATTACATACAGTTTAAAGCGTACAATCGTGCCGTTGAAATTTATTCCATGTCAAGTGTACAGTCATGCCGTTGAAATTTATTCCATCACAAAAAGGAGGAAAATGATTAGTATGTGACGGATATGTTTGGGTTTGTTTGTTTGTGTTTGTTTGTTTGGGTGCAATGAAGAAATTCGTATTATAACCCCACCCCACTAACTCACACACTCCACAAAGGTGTTTTGCGCGCGACCCCGTTGATGTGGCGGACGAGATTTAGGATTTTGTCTCGAGGATGTTTTGTCATGAGAATATTTTGTCTTTCGGATATTATGTCCTCGGATATCTTGTCGCGGATATTTTGTCGTCGGGTCAGATGTGACGCAGCCATAATAACATTTAATAAAACTCAAACAATCCCAAAATCCTTGAGAATTCATTTGAGAACTCGAAATATCGCTTTTCGATGGCCCTTATTCATCTACCGAAGTATGGTATTGCGACGTAGATTAATAAACAAAAGTAATCAATGACGAGCCGGGCGAGCACCGCCAATCGTCTTGTTCCGTGTATATTCAAACTTCGCTGAGCTTCTCTTCTTAACCATGCATGCTCAGTCGTTGCGCAGCATTTCCAGTATGCTTGTGTCGTACTTACATTGTACTTTTATTAGAAGTACAAATAAGTGTCCGCCGTTTGACAAAAGATGGCTCCACCAGGAGGTTATGGTTGAAATTGTCAGGTGTAAAACGTCATATCGTAAGGTTGGACATCTGGCAAGACCATAACCTTCAAAAATATTAGCGATTTTCGATCAGCATCACATAATTTTTTTTCGGCGAAAATGTCGAGTTTTGGGTCAAATAAGCGTAATTTGCGGGAACTTTTGATTTACTTCTTTAACTTTAAAAAATCTGCATTTGAGGCGCATGGATTGCTTGTAGAAGCACATGGAGAGGCTGCTTTAAGTGAGAGAAGTTGTCGTGAGTGGTTTCAAAAATTTAAGAACGGTGAGGTTGACGTCCAAGACAAAGAACGTAGCGGAAGGCCAAAAGTGCACGGAGACGTGGAATTAGAAGCATTATTGGTGGGAGATTCGTCCCAAACGCAAGAGTTCCCGCAAATGTCGTTTATTCGGCTCAAAAATCGGCATTTTCCCACGAAAAAAATTATGTAATGCTGATACAAAATCGCTAATGTTTCAAGGTTATGGTCTTGCCAGATGTCCAACCTTACGATATGACGTTTTACATCTGACAATTTCAACCATAACCTCCTGGTCGGGCCATCTTTTCTCAACCGGGGGAGACTTATTTTTACTCCCAATATATAATGGTGACACCAATTTTATGTTACAACAGTAAGGCGACTTTTCAAAATAAAAATAAAATAATACGCAAAATATAATTCCTAAGGTTTAATAATTTTCCTTACAAATTTTTGAGTAAACTTGCTTGGCTATTTTATAAAAAGTTCCTTCACTTTTTTTACATTTAAATTGAAAATATGTCATAAAACCATTGTTTAAATAAAAATAAAAAATATTCCAAGATAAATCAGACTTTTTAACATGGTAAAACAAGCGATATTTTCGGAAGAATTTTTTATTGCTTGGCGTAGTTTTTTTACTTTTTCAAATAATCTTCGACATGAGTTAATAATACATGAGGCGTTTCAATTTCGGAAGTCAATCCGAATGACCGCAGGTAGATCAGAAAAAATAGTAGGATTATTTGGTTTTAATAAAAACCACTCGATCCTTTGGCAATCATTGTCTTGTCCTCTTTTTGAATTTTATTGACGAATAGGAGATTCGAGCTCGCAGCAGTGAGCGGACGAACCTTGCCTAGAAAAAAGAGGGCGGGGGGCGGGGGGCTCGTTCAAAGATCCGCGACGAACAATCGTCACCGTGTACTCCGATCTAAGGGGTCACACCACTGATGCTTGAACATGATTGCTGCTTACGCGCTACAAAAAACAACGGTAAAATTTACGCAACAATAATTATTCAAACAATTATTTTTGCATTTATTCTCGATCATGTGTATGATCGGTAGATACGGTATGTTCTATACCTTTCAGTCACCAAACATGATTGCTACTTACGCGCTACAAAAAACAACGGTTAAATTTACGCAACAATAATTATTTAAACAATTATTTTTGCATTTATTCTCGATCATGAGTATGATCGGTAGATACAGTATGTTCTATACCTCTTAATCAGCAAATATGATTGCTGCTTACGCACTGCGAAAAATAACGGTAAAATTTACGCAACAATAATTATTTAAACAATTATTTGAACATTTATTCTCGATCATGAGTATGATCGGTAGATGCGGTATGTTCTTTACCTCTCAGTCAGCAAACATGATTGCTGCCTACGCGCTGCAAAAAACAACGGTAACATTTACGCAACAACAATTATTTAAACAATTATTTTTGCATTTATTCACGATCATGAGTATGATCAGTAGATACGGTATGTTCTATAACTCTCAGTGAGCATACATGATTGCTCCTTACGCGCTGCAAAAAACAACGGTAACATTTATGCAAAAAATAATTATTTAAACAATTATTATTGCATTTGTTCTCGATTATGATATGATCGGTAGATACGGTATGTTATATACCTCTCAGTCAGCAAACATGATTACTGCTTACGCGCTGCAAAAAACAACGGTAAAATTTACGCAACAATAATGATTAAACAATTATTTTTGCTTGTATTCTCGATCATGAGTATGATCGGTAGATACAGTATGTTCTATACCTCTTAGTTAGCAAACATGATTACTGCTTACGCGCTGCAAAAAACAACGGTAAAATTTACGCAACAATAATGATTAAACAATTATTTTTGCTTGTATTCTCGATCATGAGTATGATCGGTAGATACAGTATGTTCTATACCTCTTAGTTAGCAAATATGATTGCTGCTTACGCGCTACGAAATGTAACGGTAAAAATTACGCAAAAATAATTGTTAAAAAAATTATTGCTGCATTTATTCTCGATCATGAGTAGGATCGGTAGATACGGTATGTTCTATACCTCTCAGTCACCAAACATGATTGCTACATACGCGCTACAAAAAACAACGGTAACCTTTACGCAACAATAATTATTTAAACAATTATTTTTGCATTTATTCTCGATCATGAGTATGATCGGTAGATACAGTATGTTCTATACCTCTTAGTCAGCCAATATGATTGCTGTTTACGCACTGCGAAAAATAACGGTAAAAATTACACAAAAATAATTGTTAAAAAAATTATTATTGCATTTATTCTCGTAATATTAATATGTAATGTAATATTAGTTACGTATCTAGAAAATAACATTGATTCGTAACAATCTCGTCACTTCGGTAGGAGATATTGATATGCAAAAAGCAACAAAAATGCTATATCTCATAGGATCGAAAATGTGCCGAAAACATATTTATTACGTAATTGTTACAAGATGTCAGCAATTATCATTTTGAGGTTATGTTACAAACCTTACATAAGCTAAGCATCATATGTGCGTCCGCATTTTTTATCAATCATTTATCTGAATGTCTTTTAGAGTTTAGTACAGTTCAGTAAAAGTGTTTATACAGATCTAGTGGAAAAAGTGTGGAAAAAATGGGGAAAGTGAAAACTAAAGAACTGAATAACATAACGAAAAGGCATTTAAAAAGATAAATGAAAAATGCACAAAATGAAATGAAAAAAATAAGAGATAACGTGCCAGAAAAACACGAAGTTTCCACAGTAAAAAATAATCAAGTCCCGCAATGCTTGTCATCGGAAATAATGCACATTAACGAACATGACAAAAATACATCGGAAGTTTTCGCTCAAAAGACGGCAATAAATTATGCTGATTCCGGGAAAAGAAGATAATCTGGTCTCGATAAAGCGAATGTTGTGCTTTCTGCAGATTCCAAAACGTTCGAGCTTGATCAACTGTCACAGTTGTCGACAGTCACTGGTGTCAACAACAAAAGTGTCAAAATAAATCGTGGCATAAAAAGTGAGCTTCAGCAATGGGCTATCGATTCGTGTATCTGAAAAGTATGGCTAACTAAATTATTGCACATACTACGCCGATATGGACATGAGGAAGAATTACCATCCGATTTCCGCTCACTATTGTCGACTCCGAAATCAATTACTACGGTTGAAATCGAACCAGGACAATATTATCACTTTTCTCTTACTTCTGGATTGAAGAAATACATCTTGTCATATTCCTCAAAGTCATATATTCCAAACTCTTCCAACTTTTATATAATGTCAATATTGATGGCTTACCACTTTCCAAAATTAGCAGCCAACAGTTTTGGCCTATTTTAGGCTGTATATGCGCTAACTTTTACACTGAACCATTTCCTATTGGAGTATACAGCGGCACAGAGAAACCCTTCGATGCTAATAAATTTTTGGCAATTTTGGTTGTCGAGGTGAATATTATACAATAAAATGGAATTGTGGCTGAAGAGAGAACAATCTTCTGCAAATTAAATGTGCATGAGATGCACCCGCAAAAGCATATGTCACAAATACGAAAGGGCACAATGCTTATCATGGCTGCGGAAAGTGTTTTCAAGAAGGTAAATTGGTTCAAAGGCGAGTGACATATCCGGAAGTAAATGCACCACTGCGAACAGATGAAAATTTTCACAAAAAGAGTTCAATTCTGGAGAAAATAAGTAATTTCGGTATGGTAAGCCAATTCCCATTGGATTACCTGTTTTTGGTTGAGAGGTAAAAAAATTTGCAACGCCGAAAGAATTTGCTAGAAAGCCAAGAAGTCTGTACGAATATGACCGTTTTAAAGCTACTGAATTTCGCCAGCTACTATTGTATTCCGAGTCAGTAATATTTCACGATATTTTAGATAGTAAAAGATATGCTCATTTTTAAGTTTAAGTATTGCTATTAGAATTTTGGGCAGCAAAGAATTTCATCTTTCTTTGAATGACTATGCAGAGTCCTTGTTGATCTATTTTGTTTAAAACTTCGGAGAACTTTGTGGATTTCAATACTTATCATACAATATTCACAATCTTGTGCATATTTGCAACGATGTAAAGTCATTTGGTCCACTGGATTCCTACAGTTGTTTCAAATTCGATAATTATCTTCAGAAAATGAAACAAAAATTAAAAAATACGCGAACGTCACTTGCGCAGAATGTTAACAAAATTGCAGAAGAGGCTGCTCTTAATAATCCACGTGAAATAATAAACTATCCAATAGTTGCATTCTCAAATGACGAAGACTCGAATGAAGAAGAGCAGAATGTAAAATCTCTAACCTATGAAGATTATTTTTTAAGCATAAAAAAAGGTGATAACTGTATTCGTATTCTTTCCGGAGAGATACTCATTATTGTAAAAATTGTACACAAAGATGGAAAAATCGTAAATTTTGGTAAATTATTCGAATGTGAACGATTTTTTTTGAGAAACCATGCGATTCTAAAATTCTACGTTTTTAATTTATAAATCAGAAGAAATACAAATGTACAAAAATTGATGCATCGCAAATTTATTTAAAATGTTATCAGATTCAAGTCGATGTTGATGAAAGTGTAATTTTTCCGTCACTTCACTGAAATTATTAATAACTTAAATTTGCACCTGCAAAGCAACATGATTTCGTAAAACTCTCATCACACAAAGATGACATATTGATGTTCAGATGCGACAAAAACGTTCCATCTCAACGAATTGGAAATATGTTTCAAATACATATTTATTACTTAAATGTTACAAGAAATCACTAAAACGTCATGTCATTTCGCAGTGCTCGAAGCGCCTCTAACGTCCGGCTTCTATATTTCTACAGCCAGCGATAGTATCCTACTCGTTTTTGGCGCGAGCTCCAGTCGATTTTGAGGTTATATAGTCTTTGGCACAATTCTATTTTCACAATTCTAAGTTGTAATATACTGTGTCCAATCGTAGAATATTCAACATTTTTATAAGATAACAAAATAATTTTACTCATCTTATTTTTTGAGCTGGTCAAGCGTATGTGAAATTCACGTAAACTTGAGGTTATCCATTAGAGTAACTAAATTTTCATCGCGCGAGTACAATATCGAATTTTGTGCATTAGATGCATAAAAGGGTTATTTTAATGTAAAATGGATAAACCGTATGCCGTCGTCACATTCACCAACGATATAAATTGTGAACTCGAGTCATTGTCGGAAATACCATCATCCTGGCTTACTGAAAATTCAAAACAATGTTGGTGGCTGAATATAAAAAATGTTGGACCACTCATTCTGAAGCGAGCAATACCGGACAAAAATTCTTCAAAATGACAATTACACGATGTTCAGTGACTCGGCTTTTATGGTAACTTTCTAATAAACTGGGGAGACAAACCATAACAATTTTTTGTAGTGTATGAAAATTGATTTTCATGATAATTTTTTCTTTATAGAGAACATTTCTGCCACTCCGAGCACAGCTGATGGGATTTCAAGCTGCGACGAATCCACAATCGATTCCAAGAAACAAAATCATTGGCGCGATAAAAAACTGCTTTATCGCCAATTACGGAGGAAACAAAAAAAGGGTCGAAAAAGCGAACACAAACATTTGTTCGAGACCAATCGGGTAAATAAAATAATGTTCTTACTTTTAACTTCAAATAGACGAAATATCGAACGAAACTAATTTAGTGGATTTTCTTAAAGATGCTTATTCAGCCTCGGATGAGTCGAACGATTTTCATGACATCAATGAAAACAGCGTTCCAAGCCCACCAGTGATGAAAGATTCTAAGAAAGTGAGTTTGACCAGCGACAATTTGCAAGCAAAACCGAAAAAAACCCGTGATGACTTGCATCGAGCGTTTGGCTACACGAATGCAAATAATCAGAGAGAGTGAATCATCGCCAAGTTGCTAAAAAGGTTTTCATTATATTTTTTTAATAAGTATATCGGACATTAAGCTCGCAAGATTATATTGTTTAGTGTTATCTCATGATAATTTTTATTTAGGGAAGCCTGTATCAATAATATTCCTCAGAATTTCGAGGACAGCATATTCATTTCAGATTTTTTAATTGCGATATAAGTCTAAAAATGATTTGCATTGTATAACTTTGATACATTTCATGTATTGAAATACGGGAATTATTCTTACAAATATTCATCGTTTTTTTAGGTGGCAATGACTCATTATCATCAAAACTGGACAATCTTCTTGCAGTATTGCTTGGTACATAAATATTTCGCTAATTATATCTTTGTTTGATAGCATGAGTAATTAAAGATGTTGTGTCTTAAACAGATATGGACGAGAAAATAAATGGAAAATTCGTGGAAATATCCTTCGCAAAACGAAACCTTTCGGAGCGTCAAGAAAATATCGAGCGACTTTTAAACACGAATCAGATTAATGTAATTCGTAATGAAGATCACGCCGACTTGATCTCAATATTGCCTTTGAATTCAGTCGAACAAATCCAAGATTTTGAAGCACATCTTTCTGTTGCTGATACCCAACTTCGATTCGTACGTATTTGGATAAAATCATTAAATGATTTTTATGAAATTCGTTATTAATTCCATATTTTTTAGTTTATTTCAATATTTCAAGAATTTGTGTATCGTTAATCTTAATGTTTGAAGAAATATTAACGCATAAAAATCAATTAAACACAATCAATGTATTACTGTGTGATAGGTTTCATGTATCTGTCAGATCGGAGGCAACAGTGCAAAAGAATACATTATCCGAATGCCAAATCAAATATTTTTACCGGCAGCAGCAAAAAGTTGCTCATGGTGTGGCCAACGTGGCAACTTTAAGGTTAATAATCTGCAGATCATAGCTTCTGTTCAAGGTGAAAATTTCTCGTTAATTCTTGTTTTAATGAGTTACATAAATATTTTTTAAAAAATTGATTATTATCACTGATTACAGATGCCGTACGGCGCACATTTGCCTGTACCGATAAATTCTTCGAGGATGAAACGAAAGAGCGGTTCTGGCAAGGGACGCAAAAATTAGCAAGGATGCAAAAGATCAGGCCCGGACCGACCGAAACTGCAACCGCGAATTTAAAGTAACGAAATTTTTACGTGCAATATTTGTTTTATTATTTTTATGCTAATGTATTCGGCAATACATTCATAAAAAAACCTGGTTCATTCCGTTCATTCATTGGTGAATTTCGTTTAATTGGTATCTACTTTCATTCAACACTAAGAGAAAGTAAAAAAGTACCTGTTTGATCTAAAAAAAAGTATTATTTAATTTGATCTGAAAATAAGTTCCTTTTTTAACATCACTTATTAAATCTCAATAAAAAGTTTAATTTAATGAAGAAAACGAATTTTATTTTATTTTACAAGAAAAGCGAATCTCGTTTGTATTTTTTACAAATTTGTTTTTTATTTATTGGAGATTTATTGAAATCATACTGTAATGTAGTAAGGCAAAACTGGAAAAAGGGAACGAATTGTTTTTCTATTCGATATGTATTATCTAATAGATATTGTGCAATAAAGATGAGGCAATATAGTGAGCGAAAATAGATGTTCGGTGATTGTATTATTTCATAACCAATATATGCTTATTTTATATAAAACCAATAACAATTTAGATTCCAATATACACACATGCTTATATAAAAGAGTTATAATGAATATGCGTACTTCATCAAACAAATAACGAAATAGTTACTAATCGGTTACGACTTAGTTACATATTATCATAGAATAACTACTCGTAACTTTCATGTAACTATGACTTGTTAAAAGGATAACAAATTTGAGCGCGAGAACTGCTTCAATCACCGAGCGTGTGATGTGATTTTTTCATCTAGTGCAGTGAATTTCAACCGGTATGCCGCGGCACACTGGCGTGTCGTGAGTGTACTTCTTGTGTGCCGTGAGCGTATTTCTTGTGTGCCGCCAAAAATAGGCGGATGTATGTATCGTGTTATAATGTCGGCACCGATCGCGACAACCCATGTGCGAATGTCGGTATTGCGCCAGAGTTACTAATACCTGTGCGGAAAACTGATAGGGCATCCCTAATAAAAATAAGGGCCTTTCAGGGCTTTCCTAGTGCTTTCCCTAGTAGGGTTTTCCACAAAAGGACCCGACTTGGCCATTATAGGGATAAACCTGTAGGGATTTCTACAATAAGCCCAGACTTGGCCAGTATAGGGATAAACAAGTAGGGATCTCCACAATAGGCCCAGATCTGACTATCATACCGATAAACCAGTATAAATAGCTTAAGCTACATGGTTGATGGTATTTCAATTATTCAAATCGATTATATACATCGATCGAATAATGTTATCGAACGCAAATTGGGAAAAAGCGTAAGGGCATTAGCAAATAAAAATCAACGATGAACACAAATATGCAGACAAACACCAGACAGTATTTATTTATCAAATTAAAGAAACCTTTTACATAGATACAAACAATTACTCATGGTTTCACTCATACATGGAGTAATGCTAGCGCATAAGTGTGAACAGTCCCAACCGGTTTTCTCGACATTTTTATAGCAACTAATTTCCGCTCAATACTCATCATAGGGAAAATTATTTCTTCTGAAGACTTCGCTGATATTTCACATTCATAAACTTTATCTGACTGTGTAGGATAAGTAAATAAATTGGTCTTTGTTTTCCAGATCTTTCCCTCAATGGAAATAGATTCTAGTGATTCAGTAGACCCATATATTTTTTTTTATTTCTACTACACATCCATTCCTTAGAATGGATTATTTTTTGTATTAATTTTGTCATGGCAGTTTGTCATAAAGGCTCACATGCAAATACGCAATCACATTTCTACGCGCGCACACATACATACACATGTACTCACGCCCACACCTATGCACATGAACAATTACATAAAAACAAATACAGATATACCCTGACGCATTTAACATACACGTATATCCACTGATACGGATATTTTATGGCGCTGAAATGGTTATGATGAGGCGCCGTTGAGGCATTTTCAGGGCGCGAAAATGGTTTTCATGAGGCACCATTGAGGCAACTTATAAGGCCCCGGTCGTTGCGCCTTTAATGGCCCTTGTTGACAAAGTGTGACCGGCCGCTAACGGCCCTCATGTGGCTTCCAGATTAGGGCCCGAATAAAGTTAGGGGAATATTATTGGGGCCCGATCACAGCCCCAACACAATTTCCGCACGGGTACGGCCCAGAGTTGTGCAAGTCCTGGCGACCGACTCTCAGTTGGCGGTACTGCCCCAGTATTGGAAACTGAACGTATCAGTACCGTCCCAGTCTGGGTTACTGAGTCTTGGCTGAAGTACTGGCCCAGTAATGGTAAACTATTTTATCAGTACGGCGCCAGTCCTGGTATGATTCCAAGTATGGTTGAGTCTCGGCTGGAAGTACTACGTCAGCACTGGCAACTGAACGTATCAGTGCCGTGCCCGTCTTAGCTACCCAGTCTTGGGTGAAGTACTGCCCCAGTATTGGTAAACAATTTCATCAGTGCGGTGCCAGTCCTGGTAACCAAAACTGGTTGGATGTACTGCCCTAGCACTGGCAAATGAAAGTATCAGTACCGTGCCGGTCTCGATTACCGATTCTTGGGTTAAGTACTGTCCTAGTATTGGTAAACAATTTTATTAGTACAGTGTCAGCCTTGGTAACCAAGGTTGGTTGAGTCTCGGTTGGAAGTGCTGTCCCAGCATTGGCAACAGTACCATGCCAGGCTTGGTCACCGAGTCTTGGATTAAGTACCGCCCCGGTATTGGTAAACAATTTTATTAGTTCAGTGCCAGTCTTAGTAACCAAGGTTGGTTCAGTCTCGGCTGGAAGTGCTGCCTCAGCATTGGCAACAGTACCATGCCAGTCTTGGGTTAAGTACTGTACCAGTATTGATAAACAATTTTAGTAGTACAGTGCCAGTCTTAGTAAGCAGGGTTGGTTGAGTCTCAGCTGGAAGTAGTCCCCCGGCATTGGCAACAGTACCATGCCAGCCTGAGTTACCGAGTCTTCGGTTAAGTACTGCCCCAGTATTAGTAAACAATTTTATTAGTACAGTGCCGGTCATGGTAACCAAGGTTGGGTGGGTCTTGGCTGGAAGTACTGCCCCAGCAGTGGCAACATTACCATTCCAGTCTTCGTTAACGAGTCTTCGGTTTAGTACTGCCTCGGTACTGGCAGACAATTTTATCAGTATGGTGCCAGTCCAAAAATATGGATTGAATGAAAAATGTAAGTTTTGCTTCCTCATAGAGAAACTTTGTGACGATGAAAACATTTTTTTTCAGTTTTCAATGTCAACGTCCTCAAAATTTCCCAAAACCTCGAAAAATCATATTCAGAAACAATGTCTGCATGCATGTGCGTGAGTGTGCGTATGCGCGCGCATGTACGTTCTGGCACTGTAAAATTAAAACGTCTGTAACTCGAGAAGGGTTTGGGTTGAAGGGCTCCTGTTTCGCTCAGATGTTAATCTATATAATCTCTTCATTCCCTGCAAATTTTGTCGAGAGAACGAAAAAATTACAAATTTAACGGCATTTTTTAATAAAAAAAAATGTCTGTGACCACGTTAATTTGCAAAAAATTTCAGAATTTTGTAAAAGAATTTTTTTTAAAGAATCTTTAAAAGAAAGAATCTTTTAAAAGAATTGTAAAAGATTTTTTTTAACAAACAGAGTATCATGAAAGGACGGCTGGTATTGAATTTAGGAATGATCGGTCGAATGGTCTAAATTTTATGAATTTTGGACACTTTCGAAATATGTCAAACCGCTCTAATTTTTGCATATATCAAGATACTGTGATGATTTTTTTTTTACAAAGTATTGTAAAAGTAAAGTTGCTATAAAATTTGGAGAGAATCCCGAACCATTACAGACTCCCCTGGACTCTTCCGTATCTCTACGGATATCGATAAATTGGCTAAGTAGACGATGTCATTTTATTTCACTATTTCGCGTCTTCGTTCTGAACGTACGCCGCGACGGGCTCTCGCGCCTTCTTACGTCGAGGCAGACATTGTTATGCCTCGACGCAATGCGTGTGTGTCAGAGGTCATTCGCTACGTCGGGTGCACACGGTTGAAGATTGTTTTCTTCTTGCATGCTGTCCCTCCGCGGCAAGTATACACTTCGTGTGGGTATATGCACCTATATACCCACACGCTGATCCACGCTCAGCGTCAACAAAGAATTAGGATTTCTTTGGCAGCGTTGAGCATCAGTCTTTCTTGTGCCGTCTACGTGTGAACTTGTTTCAATCCCCAAGTGCTTTTCATATATTCCCATTCGTTTTTATACAGTACAGTTTTTCTATTATTATAAATTAATTTTTCTCGTCCTAAAACGAATTCGATTGCTCTAAGTGTGCTATAAAAATTCGAACGTTTTATAAGGTGAACCAGGTAAGATATACGTAGAATTTTTCTTTATACTTATTTTTTCATTTTATTTTGTATTTTTTGTCTACTGCATGTTAAGGCATAACGAATAATTCATTTATTCTCTCTCCGTTCCTTACTTGCTGTAGGACTGCGCTATCTCTCTCTCTCTCTCTCTCTCTCTCTCTCTCTCTCTCTCTCTCTCTCTCTCTCTCTCTCTCTCTCTCTCTTTCTCTCTAATATTTTCTTTACTTTCTTTACTTTTTCTATAATTTATTTTAAAGAATTTGTTCAATTTGATCAGGGAGTCTCGGATGACAAAGGGAAAGAAAACGCTTTGGTAAATACAACGTTATTTACTTTGACCGAAATTATGTATGCTGAAGTAAAATTACAGAAGAGCATCTTAATTCATACTTAATACTCTGGAAGAGACTTTATTTTTCAATTCTTTTTAGATGGAGGTGATGAGATCCTTAGTCGGTTCACCGACCGACGAAAAGGTGTTATCCGCAATGTGATCGCTGGCCTGATATCGAAGGCGGTGCAGGAAAAATACTCGGCCACGGGGAAACCAGGCGCGAACGGTATAACGAAAAAATCCTTCAGTGCGACAATAACGTACAAACGCATGAATGGTAAATATTTTTCAAATTTTTACTAATATAATTTTTAGAACTGGGTGCAATGAAATAAAATATTTTGATTTCAGATATTTTTTTAGATACGATCGGGAAAAAAACCACTGCGGCGGAAATATTTTCGACAACCAGCCGATGTTTATCTGATGCCGGTGACCGGGAACACGCCGCAACTCTGGCCCAATATTGGCAGCCGGTACTAGTCACCAATACTGTGCCAACGCTTGCCAAGCGTAGGATCGGTGTTATCATTTCGGAATTGGGCCAGTAGTGTTTACACGATCTGACCGAATATTGGCATTCAGTATCCAGCCAGTACTGGCGTCAGTACTGAGCCAAGTTGCCAGTCTATACATGGGCATGATCCGGCAAAGTACTGATTTACGGTTCGTCTCAAGATTGGCTACAATATCTGGCCCAAAACTGGGCATTTATACTGAGCCGATACGCTTAAACAGTGTCGGGTCGAATCACGACACCATAAGTTGGACAGGTGTTAACAAGCCAAAGTCGTCGCAATACTGATTCCGACTTGGGCAAGGCTTGGCCCTTGGTAGCCTGCCAGTATTAGCAGCTCTGGCATCAGTACTGAGTCAAGACTAAGCCAAGTCCCCAGTCTATACACGGGCATGTACCGGCAAAGTACTGGTTTAGGGTTTGTCTCAAGACTGGCAATGATATCTAGCCCAAAACTGGGCACTTATTCTGAGCCAATACCCGTAAACAGTGTCGGGCCGATTCACGCCGCCATAAGTTGGACAGGTGTTAACAAACCAACGTTGTCTCAATACTGATTGCGACTTGGGCAAAGCTTGGCCCTTGGTAGCTTGCCAGTATTGGCAGCTCTGGCATCAGTACAGTGCCAATACCAAGGCAGTTTGCAATACGTACATGGGAAGTCTCGACTCGCGACGTGGGCCGCGCGGGGCGAACTTCAATACAAAGGTGTGCTGTAAGAATTTTACCGTGGTCCAAGT
Source organism: Ophion slaviceki (assembly GCA_944452715.1). Lineage (NCBI taxonomy): Eukaryota > Metazoa > Arthropoda > Insecta > Hymenoptera > Ichneumonidae > Ophion > Ophion slaviceki. The sequence continues at coordinate 5,382,457 of OX101794.1, read as the reverse complement.
ATGCCGCTGTATAAAAAGGGTCTTTGAATCATCGTATCAATGCACGAAAAACGCCGAACAGTTTTTCGAGCATTGATACATTGTATCAACGCTTGAAAGTTGATCGAACATTGTTACATTGACTCGAACCTCTACCGGTAGTAAGCAGTGACTCGAGCGAGTGCTGTCCTACCGGCACGAGTCGGAGTTTTGCTTTGGGTGTCATTCCGTTTTCACTCGTCAGAACGGTCAGTACTAAATCACTTCGCATCGTGTTCTGTTTGTAACTTCCATTGATACTGCTAATATGGACAGATTCCTAACTCGTGGTGCTGCCAGCAGCAGCCCGAGTTCGACAAGGGAACCCAGTACTAGTTCAACTAGTGAACCACTGGAAAAAAACGAAACGTAACTTTAACCGTCAATACAATGAAGAGTATTTAAAACTCGGATTTTCTTGGACAGGTGACGCATCCGAACCACGCCCGTCGTGTCTCATGTGTGGTCAGAAGTTGACAAATGAAGCGATGGTTCCCAGTAAACTTAAACGTCACATGTCCACGAAACACAGTCATTTGATCGACAAAGATATTGCCTTTTTTCGGCGCTTGTAAAAATCACAAAGTCAACAGGCTGCAAGTATTACCAAGACGATGGCGATTCCGGAAAAGTGCCAAGAAGCAAGTTTTCTTGTCGCCGAGCGTGTGGCTAAAAAAATGAAACCACACACAATCGCTGAAAACTTGATACTACCTGCTTGTCGCGAGGTTGTAAAAACACTATTTGGTGTTGAAGCCGAAAAAGAGGTATTGAAAATTCCATTGTCTGACAATACCATCAGCAGGCGGATACAGCATATGTCTGAAGATATTGAGATACAAGTATCTCGAAAACTAAGTCCTGTTCAAGCATTCGCTTTGCAAGTGGACGAATCAACTGATATAAGTGGAAAAGTGCAACTTTTGGCTTTCATACGGATGGTTGACGATGACGACATCATGGAAAACTTTTTTTGCTGCAAAGAGCTGCTTGGTACGACAAAAGGTGAAGACATATTTAACGTTTTGGACAGCTATCTAAAATCCTTTGGTTTATCATGGGTCAGCTGCATTGGGATATGCACCGACGGAGCACCTTCAATGACAGGTAGAATAAAGGGATTCGCTTCCTTGGTCAAGAGGATAAATCCGAATGTTATCTTGACCCGCTGCTTTATTCATCGAGAAGCGCTCGTATCAAAATCTCTTGTGGGCGACGTGAAAATTGTGTTGGATCAAGTAGTAAAAATGATAAATTTCGTCAAAAGCCGCCCACTCAAGTCAAGACTATTTAAGAAGATATGCAAAGAATTGAATGCAGATCATTGCACTCTACTTTTACACAGCGAAGTAAGATGGCTTTCAAGAGGTCGTATTCTGTCGCGTGTTTACGAATTGAGAGAAGAATTACTTATATTTCTAACAAGGGAAGAGTCCGAATTCGTCAACTTACTGAGCAACGAAACTTGGTGTACGGAAATGGCTTTATTGACTGATTTGTTTGAACATCTCAACAAATTGAATACAAGTATGCAGGGTCGCAATGAGAATGTTCTGACATCATCTGACAAAACGCAAGGATTTTCTGAAAAATTAATCCCGTGGAAAGAACGGATTAACCGAAGCAATCTATTAATGTTCCCGCTTACTGCTCTGCGAAATATTAATTCAGAAACTCTATCTCTAATACGCGATACAGTCGAGCTGTTTCAAGAAGAAGTGGTCAGATACTTTCCTAATATTGCTGTCAAAGACTACAACTGGGTTAGAGACCCTTTTAGTATTTCTATGAGCAACCTAGTTGGCCTTGATCTGGCTTCAGAAGAACAACTGTGCTTGCTAAAAAATGACCGAACACTGCAGGTAAAACATAAGGAGACCAGCCTCAATAAATTCTGGATATGCATTTCTAAAGAATATCCCGAATTGTCATGAAAAGCACTTACCACTCTTCTACCATTTTCCACGTCATATCTGTGTGCACTAGGATTTTCAGCTCTCTTGAATATAAAAAACAATAAAAGGGAAAGACTGCTTTCTGTAGAAGAGGAAATGAGGGTATCTTTGTCGACAATTCGACCGAGAATTAGATATCTGTGTAGCCTTCATCATGCGCAAACTTCACATTGAATCTATGTAATTGGGTACTGTGTGTTTCTTTTATGTCGTTGTTTTGCTATAATAAATATGTACCTACTTATGTTTCATTTTATTTCTGGTTATTTGTAGTCCAATACGAAGGTGTGCCGTGAGAATTTTATAGAGGGTCAAGTGTGTCGCTTTATAAAAAAGATTGAAAAACACTGATGTAGTGTAACAAATGTTACATAAAATATACGTGATGAACACTAAGCTGCGTTCGCTGGGTATATTATTATGTTATTGTATAAAGGTTTCGGGTGTCTATCGGAAGGGAATGGACAAATCTTTGTTGTATTGAGGATTTCGTTATATCGAGGTTCGACTGTACTTTGTAATACTTTCTAACCCCTTAAGGGTTTTTTTAAGGCTGACATAAGTCATTCCGAATATATAGCGAATACACTGAGGAGCAGTTTTAAGGGTTTTTTTTTAAACGACGGAACTCCCATACAACATTACACTTGCGATTTTTCCGCTTTAAGGTAGGTCTGTAGTTTTGGTCAAATCTTAGGAATTGGCTGAAATCTAAGTATGGTGTAGATATAACCTTCATGGACTGGTGCCCAAAAATTCTATTTGATTCGCCGTTTAGTTCATGAGATAATTATAATTGAATGTGGGTATTTTTGTATGCGATCCCCATACCTAACACGTAAACCGATAGGAGTTTGCTCGCATTTCTCGATATAGGTTCTAAACGGATCTTAGGATGTCAAAATAAAAACACATGTGTACGCAATACTATTGTGGGATTGTTTAAAAAAAAATGATAAACTTTGACCGTTTAGTTTCGGAGATATCGACATATGAAAAGTGGTAATTTTATCCCACACCACACTCGGGCTCAACTATCTGTAACGGAATGGCAACAGTGTACGCTGCAACCAGCGGATCGGCGCGTGGTCTGGGTACTCGGAGCGTGTTTTTTTCCCGAGTTCTAGTAATTCTGTGACGGATGTGAAATAAATTTATTCTGCAAACAAATTTAATTTGTTCAATTTATGCATGTACTTATTCGTGTTGCACATATTACGTATAAGTGTGTGTGTGCGTGCGTGCGTGCGTGCACGTGAGTGTGTGTGTGTGTGTGTCTGTGTAGATATAACTTGGGTTATTGCAGAGCACTCGTCGCAGGAAATGTGTAAAATAGAATTCAATCCCATTCGGGTTTCCTTCACTGTTTTCCTTTTAGCAAGAGCCTTTTAGCAAGCGCCTTTTTTCTTGTAAACTTTCCTTTGTATCGCATTTGGGTTGACGATTTCACGCTTCTTTAATTTATATCATATATTTCGCGAAAAACGAATCGTAGGAAGCTCAACGCTATGACTCCAGGAAAATTACGCTGTTGCCACGATTACAGTGCCGCTCTCTATACGAGTATGAGACCTATCTATGCATGATGTGCGAATGTGTGGGACATATAGAGGGTACAATGTCAAAAATGTATAACCAACAGAATCGTATAGGGATTGGATGTTATTATACACGTCGACCAAAACCTTTGGCTCATACATGTACCTACAGAACTACCTTAAGGATTGGTTGTACCAATTCAGAAACCTTCCCGGGCGAACGCACAACCACTCACCAAAGTTTCATCGCAATCTGATGAACGATGCGCGAACGCATAGAAGACGAACACACAAACATTAATTTTTAAATATAAGAAAGATATGGACTGTTATATCAGTCAGCCATAGCTACCTGAGAATGCACCTCTATCCCTCTGCTTTAGATAAGTATTCGTATTTAAAAGAGCGCTTTCACGCTAGGTTTGCTACCTCAGCAGACTGTCCGTGAGAAATTGGTGGCACTGTGTTTGACAATCGCGTGTTATATTCGCGGAGTGGTATACCACCAGCGCGGATTATTACACTTTATCATTAAGGTACAGTTTTAGGGTAGAGACTTTTTTAGTCTTCGTCGCTCCTTCGACACGGAACGATCTTGAGAGACACCGTATAGTAAAGTCGAAGTATAATAATTGAAAAATAAGTTAGGCAGTAATTAATTCGTAAACATGATAAATAAAGATTTATCGGCTACTTTAAAAGAAAAGGGAGAAGAACTTTAATTTACCCCGAACCACGCGACATAACAGTACATACCGACACCAGGTGATGAGCGGTCGGGATGCGGCTTCAGCGGCACTTCGAGTTAAGCAGCGTTGTGCATGGCCGATACTCGAAGCGGTGACCGCTTAGCCGTGCACCGGCTGGTCCATCGACGAGTCAGCGAAAAGCCAATACGTCTGAGACCTCGGTGTAGATAGTTGAGTGAAACGTCTGTGCACTAGAGAATCAGAAGAATATGGGGCCGTCGATACTGGCACAGGTTTCCCCACTTTCCCCGTGCCCTCGGCAAATGCGGTATAGAGTAGCTTAAAACGGCTGTGGACGCAACGCAAGCTAGGTTAGATTAGCGACGTGAGGGTTGGGAGTGATAGGGAAGGGTTTAATTGGTAAGGGTAATACGTAGAAGCCCACATGCGTATACGTTGGAACTAAACAAACAAAATATATGTAAATATACATTGCATAATCCGGTAGCAGTATAG
>OX101794.1:5307235-5377541 GCA_944452715.1 Ophion slaviceki | reverse complement strand
ACCGGTTTGCGTAACGCAACACGGAGTATGAATAGCATCTTTGGAACTAATAACGCATCGATAAATTAATGTACATACTTAATGAAGTTTTGTTGAAATCCGCTTCAACCCTAGCCTGGCCGACCTGTTCCTCCTTAATGGAAGAATTGAACGTGTGATGGGCGTTGCGTACGAAAACAATTAAAAATCACTGCTTCGGTGTTCAAATGCATTTGAACACCGAAGTAGGGATTTTTAATTGTTTAATTTGTTGTGTGGGCATAGTTGACGTATATGTGTGAGATCCCAAGCGCCGTTCCCGTTCCATTTGCTCACACTCGACATGTGACAGTCTTCGAAGACGATTTTCGAGCGTGCATCGCCATTAGCATCATCACAGAATATTATTATTGGTAGTCAAGTCGGAGAAAAAGCGAGAGAGCGATGTTTTATCCTCGTCGAAACTCGCGTCGTTCCGTTATATGCCGAGCGGGATGAGAGATTTTCGTGTTCTTAATTTCCTTCTGTCTCCCGTCTATTACTACCGTATGGTAGTTCGATCGAATACGATCGACGAGACTGAACCAATACGCAAAATGACTCTTAGACTGTCGCAGTTTGAATAGTTTCGGTCTGCACGTAATATCTCACGGATACATATGGACAATAAATAATCATGAACTATACAATAATTCGGAAAGAGACACATTCTGTATATTCCAGACGAATTCGGATGCTACGGTTGAAATTGGAGAAGTAGAGAACGAACATTCTCGACCACCGACTCTTACCGTTTTTTTGTATATATATGTGTGTTGTGTGTGTGTGTGTGTGCGTTTGCGTGTGCGTGTGTGTGTGTGTGTGTGTGCGTTTGCGTGTGCGCGTGTGCGTGTGTGTGTGTGTGTGTGCGTGTAGAATTTACGGATTGGCAAGAATCCGAGACGACTCCTCATGGACGCACAGCTGACATTCCATTGTGGTAAAGGACAATTGCACGAGTGGAATGAGAGTCTAACTGGAATTCCCGTGATGTACGTCCAAGAACCATACGAAACTGGATGGCCATTTATCATAACTGCCCCCGCGTGGCCACGGTGTGTACGCCAATATACGTATGCGCAATATTTGCATGCACGCCCATGCAACGCTATTTATTGCCCTGCGAACTTTTATTCTCGTGCGTAATTCTTGTGTCTCTATGCGTTCGCTACACATAATGGGTGTGCACATTGAGTACATACCAGCGTACGTCATAACGATATACGTATTAATCCGATGCCTCGTAACCAACCCCCATGGATACGAGAATCGTATATCAAGTTGGACTAATCGGCAACTTGCGATCAGATGGGCTCTGGGCAATTATACGATGAGTCAATCGACAACAGATGTTAGAGTTAATTCATGAATAGCTCGAGAAATCGGATTCGCGCTTTCGTGATTCATTACGACCCAACAGTGAGAACAGAGCAAAATATACATTCGTGGTACGTTGCTTGGAAATGATTTACCTATAGTCGTTGAAAATATTCGTTTCTCTTAATGCCATACTTCGTTGGTATCTTGATGATTAAACGTTTCTCTTAGCTCCTCAATCGAAGAAGACGTTCAAAGCACTATGAATCAAGGAAAATCTATTTTTTTTTGTTGGCAATGTTCGTTCGCATGCAAGCTTCGATCTCAGCTCCTCACTTCTACCTCGCCCTTGTCGCTATTTTCAATCACATAATACATTTATTTTATAACTGAGGCTGGTGGATGGGCGGTCGGGGTTCGGCTCCGGCGGTCTTTCTAGTTAAGCAGCGTTTCGTATGGCCGATACTCGGAGCGGTGACCGCCTAGCCGTGCACCGGCTGGCTCATCGCAACCTCGGCAAATTCGGTATAGTGTTCGGTATAGTCCGTATACGCATTAAAATTATTCTTTTTTTTTAAGGCCGGATGAAAGTGTCATCTGCAAAAACTCAACATCCAACATTCAGATTTTTGTATTACCTCAATATCGAAGAATAATTAAAATAAACAATTAACAAAGTCAGTACAACATTGATGGTAATGATAACAATGATACGGGAATGATAAATAGGATTTCACAAAGAACGCAGTTTTTCACGTTGCCATATGGATAATCCAAACCCAAACTAACGCACACCAATGCCACGTTAGAAAAGTCACATTCAAGAACCCTTGCACTACCTTCGGCGCACTAATCTTGTTTATTATTTCGCAGGAGTTATCAATACATTTCTTTGGAGAAACTGATAAAGGTTTAACAAGGATTAAGGTATGCAGAATACATTTTTCAAGTCAAACGAAATTAACGCTCAACACATCCAAGTCAAGGTCCTCAAGATCAATTTATGAGACTTAAACAACCAGATTGGATTGTTTCAGTGACGTGGTCGATCGGCATTTTCATATATAGTCAGTATATGCATCATTTGATATTTTATTTATTTTTATTTTTATATGCGGGTTATGACGTATTACCTTTCCCACTTGAAGCCTTTCCTATCACTCCCAACGCGCACTTTGCTAATCTAACCCAACTTGTGGAACACCCGCACCAGTGTCGGCAGCCCCATATTCTTCTGATTCTCTGCTGCACTGACGTTTTACTCAAGGACCGCGGTCCCAGAAGTATTGGCTTTCGGCTCACTGGTTGATATGCCAGCCGGTGCACAGCGCAGCGGTTACTGCTCCGAGTATGGGACATGTACATTGCAGCTTAACTTGAAATACCGGGAACCCCGATCCACCAGTGCCGGTATTTTCAATTTTATTAGGGTGTTGAATAAATTTTCGTTGTTTTCCAACAGACGGCGTTACCAGAACTGTGTGTGTAGCTTAAGGGGTGATATGCAGTAAGAGGCGTGAAAAAACGAGCATTTTCAATAATTTTTTTTATAGTAATTAAGTTTGTTTCACAAAAGTGGTTACACAGACTTTTTATGTATATATTGGTTTTTTCCTTAGGTACACGCTTGTCGCGTTTGTTACCTATTCTTTCCCATCATTATGACCGTTCTTTCCTCTACTGTTTTTACTCCTTTTTTCCATCTTTCACCCTGTCGGCCGCAGCCGACTTCCCGCTCTGTATTATATTCATCATGACATTTCTGTCATGGGTATAGGGAAACTGCGGAAAACCTATACCAATACAGCCGGTCATCGAGTTCGCCCCCCCCAGTCGTGGAACTAGTCTTATTTCGCCGCGAAATGCCGAAGAAAAACATTTCACGACGAAATGTACGCAACTGGGATTCGAACCCGGGACCTCCCGGTCCGCGCTGGTTTAGTGGCGAGCACGCTAACCACTAGACCAGTGAATTTCAACCGGTGTGCCGCGGCACACTGGTGTGCCGTGAGTGTATTTCTTGTGTGCCGCCAAAAAATAGGCGGATGTATGTATCACGTGATAATACCCGGGCACCGATCGTGACGAGTGTCGTTTCGCGGGGCGGTCGCCGCGGGGCGAAGTCCAATACGAAGTCTCGCCGTAAGAATTTTACAGAGATTCAAGTGTGCCGCCTTATAAAAAAGGTTGACAAACACTGCACTAGACCATCGCACCGGTCCAGACTTTTTATGTTATATTTCAATTTGACTTGTACACATTTTCAAAGAAAAATATTGATTATTTATAAAAATATCGCCATCTTTGTCGGACCCCCTTCGGCATGTAGTGCGTTGCGGCGACCATCATAAAATTTTACTGGATCTGGAATAAAAAAAAACAAAAGTTTAATAATACATCTAGTCCTTAATCGAAGCTTTTTTCAAAAATTGACAAAATGGCGGCTTCCGACAGGTAACTTCCAATTTTCGGCAAAAAAATCGCTCGTTTATTGTTAAAAAAAAAAATTGAAATTTTCAACAAAGATGAAAATCCTTCGATTAAGGGCTAGTTTTTAATGCTATCAATAAGCACACCAAATTTCATCAAAATCCATCGAGTGGTTTTTTAATTGTAGTGGTCACCGACTTGAAAAACATAGTTTCGAGAAAAACGCGTTTAAAGTTTTTCGATGTGGATACGGTATTATGTTCGTAAAATGTTGAGCTCGATGGATGAAGCTAAACTTTTTTTATGTATTTTGATCCGCTGAATCCGCATATCACAATTTTTGCCGAAAAGTCGAATATTCAATTGTTTATAGCCAATTGTTAAAACAATTTTTCAAAAAATTAAAGTTTTTCGGTATGAATTATTTTTTTTTTATTTTGGGAAATTTTAAAACGAAAGTATTCTATATAAAGTTTTGCGAAAATTAATAGTTTTTGAGTAATAAATTTTTGAAAATGTCTGAAAGAGTTTTCCAATTTTACACTTGATTTATGTATGGGAATACTAATTAAAAAATTAATTACATCGAATCATCAATTCCTGGCCCATACAATAGGGCTTCTGCCGATGTGGAAGCTTCCAAAGCATCAATTTGTTGTTGTCTTCAAACCGAAAATTTTTAGTTACGAACAAGACTATTTATAGAATACAATAGGGCGTCGAAACTGGTTGCTTGCAGCTGTCATCCGCTACCTGCCATGGGGACCCGATGCCCCTTCACTAATTGTGGGATATCCCGGAAACTATTAATCGGATTGACTTGAAATTTTCAGGGAATATTTCCGAAACATCATACTTCAAGAAAATGTAAAAAAATCGATTTTTGAAAATTTTGATTGCATCTCACCCCTTAAGATAGTAACACATCTATAAGGAAGTACTATCAGCAAGCTTGAAATTCAGTGTATTCCATTTCACCGAAGTGTAAACAACTTTTTTTTTCTTTATAGTGTTCTTCAAAAAAGAGTATTGGTGGGGATTTTTACGGCGCTAGTTTATTGTAAAAAAATCTGAAGCTGAAGCACACAGAATTCTTGTTGAGACTTTCGGCGATCATGCTCTATCGGAAAGAACATCGATTGGTTTAGACCAGGGGGGTGACGCTCGTATATATTCCCTTTACAATCGGCGGCCCCGTTATTGACGCCGCGGAAAGCAGCCCACCATGCGGCGCTAGTAGTCACCTGCGTTACTCTCACTCCGCAAAACGCCTCGTCGCATTATTTCATCATTTTTAACCTCCGCAACCTTGACATTTTCTTCGGATTTCTCCGTTTTCTCGATCTCGATTTTTTACTGGAAAGTGTCGAAATTATAGCAGGGGTTCTGCAGTTTGGTGTGAAAACAAATCAATTTGGTGTAAAGAAAAAGTGATTATATAAAGAACACTTTCGGTGGTTTTCGTTTTTATATTTAACAATGCCTGCGTGCATCGTTCGTGGCTGCACGCCGGGTTTGTAATTTTTTTGGCAGAGCGATTCGTGGCTTATCACAATTCGGCACGGGTTTTCGATTCCATATTGGACGATGTGTATCAGCACGAAAAACTATCTTTCCCGTGTAAGGAACACGCCGATAATGTTCTTTTACACGTTATTTAATGTTACGTAACGATGCAAGTGCAGTAATATTCTGCACGTTTCAACGCTGAGCAAAAAAGATAATCTGGATAAGAAAAAAATATGCAAGTAGTGTTTGACGTAATGAACAATTAATTTCAAATAAAATAATTGTTATTTGTTTATGTTCAATAACTATTTTTATAATACAATAATACTTCGATATGTGTATATAGCCTATCCCTTCCCTTCTAAAAATATACTCTGAAATTGTAATGTATTAATAATGGATAATCCGAACGCATCGTATGCACCGAATACAGACGCTGCGCGATCGGAGTGGAGTTAACGCAGGTGACTGCTAAAGCGCCTCGTGGAGAGGGTCAATAAGGGGGACACGAAATTCGAGGAGTGTCACCCCCATGGTTTAGACGCTTCAAAAACAATGATTTTGAAGTGTTGAATTAGGGGCATTACTTCACGGAGACTCATGTCAGACGCTAGCTAAACTTGCGGCATCATTAGGCGTTGATCACACAACAGTTACGAAACGTTTGAAAACATTGGGAATGATTTTTAAAAATAAAGTATTAATTTTCACGAAAAAAAAACAGCGAGAACTGGTTCAATATATATTTAGCATCTTTTACTGTGGCTATAAGGAACATGTAGCCTCCGTTTAGTAATCAAGTAGGTGTGAGTACTACTATGATGGTTTTGCGCGCACGATAACAAATTCGGGGATTTACGGAAAAACTCCTTTTTAAAAACTATTTACCAAACGTAATACAATATCATTATTGTCCATTTCGTTTCTATTGGTAGTATCCGTCAACAAGATTCTGACGTCCGTACCATGATGGACCGACGCTTCGTCCCCGAGAGCTCTTTTTCGTCTATCTCTCTCTTTTCCTCCTCTTGCTCGTTATCGACCTCCCTTCGTCTGTATTCTCGTTCGTAACACGTGTACAATGCTGACCGATCGTGCAGCATCTCGTGAAATTATTCCACGCACGCCGCTAGCTGAGGCGGGCTTCAATAATATGTGAACGTATACGACCGAGGTTAGGACAGCTAGTGGCTCGTGAGGAACAATTGTACCACCTACACGAGTGACCCACGACCCAGACCGAATATTGAATCACTTCAATGCGCCGTCGGCGCCCGAGCCACGGAGACTCGTCCATTATCCGGGACTCAGACGTACATGCATCATTGATGAGAACGTAAGATCGCGGTTTGCCATTTCAAAGGCCAACCCGAAAGCGCGTGCAACTAGTGACGCCACATCTTGAATGATAACCTAAAACTGTGGAATTAAACAAAGATGCGTATATCGGTCCCGCGTACTTATCGGACAGTCATCTGTCGACGCCATCGTTATTAGAGAAGCCAAACGAGGTTGAACAGCCGCAGCTTTGCGAATGAGAGCATGGAACGAGACCTGTTGAACGATGTATTACCAGTAAATGTAATTTATTTATTGATCGAAATATTCTTATCCAGTTCTAGACACAGATATTAATCGCTTACGCGATAGAGCCCGCCTGTTGTTGATTAAGATTATCAGAATAAAGACTCCTTCTTCCATAGAAAAGAGACAAAAAGAAAATACTTAACATAAGTACAGATACAAATATATAGTATATAAAAAACCCATTTTTTCTTTCCGTTCAAGTTTAGTCCTTGATTAGGCATGATAGATTTCCAGCTCAACAAGTTCGGCGACCGTACGGAGCTGAAGTAGCAGTGATAGCTGTCTTGTGCTAACCACACAACGTATTAGATGGACCGGAAAGAGCATTGGTGTAACGACTTTCTTGAATTGTCAGAATGGTCTTGAAGTTTGCATCGTTGGAATCGTTGGAAGGAATTTTTTTTTATTTCGCCACTGGTGCTACCGTCGGAAATCTTGTTTTCTGCTAATTTAATTTAGAGATCTCGAATAAAGAACCTGATAAAAAGGGTTGTGTGATTTTTGCAGTCTGCATAAGCCAAACAAAAATTTACCGATTGATAATAATAATTTCCTTTGCATTCTAACGACATGAACTCCAACATCGTTCTCAGATACGACGTCATACGGAAGAACCGAGCCAATGTCGAATAAAGTATGGCAAAGAAATGGAGAATTATAAGCTGGCTTTAATGTAACGTCTTGAATCGTCGTTTCGGCATCGATCCACCCACCAGTCGAACCTCGATCTCGTCTCACGGGCGAATGGTACTCGTAAGATTCTCGTCGAAAGTGTCGACCGTGAAGTCCAGATCGTTGGTCATTCTGGTCGCTGGCTTGGCGCGAACCGTACCCAGTAGCGCGGCTGACGTATTAGCTATCTTGCTCGGGCCGAAGGAAACGTCGGGCTTAAGGTGTTCCATAGATATTCGTACATTGGACATTCGCGGTGGTGGCATTTGCGGGAGCGCCATCGGCGGTACCGGTAAACGAGGAGGCCCCATACCGGGTGGAGGTATCCGCGGAGATCCCATTCCTGGTGGCGGTAACCTAGGCGGTGGTAACCTGGGAGGTGGCATTCTCTGTCCCGGCAATCTGGGCGGTGGTCCACAATTGGGCAGTGGTAACCTTGGGGGACCCGGCCTTCCTGGTGGGCCCGACATTCTCGGTGCGAAGCGAGGGCCGGGAAAAGGGCCTGGACCGGGAGGCCGAGGTGGCAGCATACCGTACGCCAATGGTCGAGGACCGTCGAGCCATCTTCCTGGTAGTGGCGGTGGAAGCGGCGGTGGCCTCGGACCAAAAGCTCGTGGCGGTGGTGGTCCACCGTAACCGTATGGCTGATGCGGCGGCGGAGGATAGGGACGCCCGTTCGCGAATCGTTGACGATAGTCAAACTTGGATGCACCCATCGGTCCTAGCATCGCCTGATTTCTCTTCAGACTATGCTTGAAATCAACGCCCGACGTGTCGAGTTTCTGTCGCGGTACGTTCATTAAATCGGTGACGTAGGCAGCTCTCTCGATGGGATAGCCACGCGCCTTTTCGAAAGCTAAAATCATGCACATGTACATATGTATATTCAAATGTGCATATAACAATAATTTGTTTGCGATGAACAGCGTGTTTATGGCGAGATTCATCGAAGGCGTCTCTCGAGAAGGAACCGCGCATGGAACTTTTGGCAGATAATGCTGGACGTGCGTGTACCGCAAACGGTTACGAACAACACAACGGTCCGTCTCATAACGTTCAAAGCTATACGTAGAAGTCTTTCCACATATAGCAAGCGACCATAGCACGGACTCACGAGAGTGCCTCTGCGATCTTATCTCTTTCTGAATTATTGCGGTACACGAGGTGGACGGTTTTGCCGGATTCGTAATGATCAGCGGGGCGGATTTCATGAATGATGTTGGGATCGTTGGTGAACCGAAGAGGAACAATCATGGCCCAATACGGGGAAGGGATTCAAAGGGACCTTGGACTTCGCGGTATCGAATGTCACGACAAAACACACACGAGGTCGAGTCAAAAAAACAAATCGGGCATTGTACCTTTTAGACTTTTCCCTGGTTCCCAGCTTTGTTGTTGCACCAGGTATCTGTAACAGTTTGGATCATTAATTGGAAATGGGTTCGTGAGATTACTATCAGATGTTAAATGTTTTCCGCCTTCCTCACCGGCAAATCAGGTAACCCGTGCGATTTATACCGTGAGTACAGTGGACTCCGATCAGATCGCCTGGAACAGAAATTATAAGTCATTGAGGCTCCGTAACTTTTTTAATCGACGTAAAGATCGTGTATACTTTTGACTAGTATTAATGTAACTGAATTCGCAAGAATGGTTTGTGGCTGCGCAAGTTTGCATATGTGGCCCTAATTCTACATTGGATGTGACTCTGCTCGGGGCTGCTTAGTCTTCTGTGTGCAAGAGAATTCATGGGCGTAGTAATATAAATTTCCTTTCTCTCTTTAAGTAGCTGCGTGATACAATCCCATATTCTCGCAGTAATATTGAACTCAAAACAACAACTCGTCATGAGAGAAATAATTACAGCGTCATGTGAAACCTTGCGCCTCGTACGTGTGAAAATCTCTTATTAGAGTTTGGGCTGATGAACCGTTCTAGGCTCTGCATATGATAAAAATTCGGCCATACTCCAAGTCTCATTGAAAAGAGATGATATGCCGTAGAAGGAAGGTTGGTTGCAAACGTATGCCGTAGTACATATCATTGTACCGAGTGCAGAGTCTTCGCTGCCGGTCAATTGTTGCACAACCTACCGTTTCTTACACGTATTACCGGGAATATTCGTCGGGGTCTATAATTCGTATATAGCTGACCTTTAGCTGGTACGGGTCACATTATATGGCTGCTTGGGAAGACCAAGCAAGTTCGCAAATCTCGTGGAAAACGGCGGGAGGCACAAAAAACGAGACGAGGATGAGGATCAGAGGTGGGCAGCGATGTCGTAGACTGGACCAAAAGTGCAACAAACAAAGGGACAAAAAATTAACAAGAACGAAAAAAAGCGACAACTTCGAAGAAGAAGAGATTGAGGGGTCAATGAGATGTTGTAATCTTTGTACGTCCTTTTCACTTAAGAATACGTTAAAGGTAATCCGAGAACCGCTCAAGTTATAACTTTGAAGACGCTGGTGGAATTCACAAACGTCAGCGCAACTATTACCATTTACGTCGCTTTATTGTACGCGAGGGCATCTCGTCTTTCACGAGGGCGAAGAGCGCTCTCGGTCGAATGTGCAGATTCTGGGGAAACATCTTTGTCGTTTCGGTACAAATGCGGAGCAGTCTTCTTGATATTCGCCTAAGCCTCAAGGATTAATACGCAAAGTTGTAGAATGTCGTTTAGCACTATTTTCAAATCACCGAATTTCGTTGACGAACAGTGTGGAAAATGAAGTTAGTATTAAACAGAGACACGCTGCGCGCGCGTTATTGGTATATACAATCATATGGCGAAATAGACAAACCCCGTCATCATGTACCTAACTACCGATCGTTCCCTAGTAACCCGAATAGAATATAGAGCTTGATGAGTCTACAGACTCTGACATCCCGCTGTTCGACATTCGGAATCGAAACATCGCTTGGGCTCTATTACATAATATCGTTTGGCGACGCCCGACTCCATAGTTATTCCGGAGACGACACGATCAATTAGCCAAGAGACCTTGATTTGTTCGGGTCCGTTGCCTTTCGATCTTATGCTGTGTTGTCGAGAAAATTGATGCTTAATCGTTTGAAGCCGAAAGGACGTCGAATTAGTGTGTTACGAAGTTGGGTTCTTGACAAAACTGATGACATTTGCTCTGATAGACTAGAAAAAGTTTCAGTCCGCTAAAGTTTCTATACGAACAGACCTCACGACGATGTCCGTCTAATGACATCTTTTGCAAAACGAAACTTTGTAAAAAACCTATCGTTCGTGCAGTAATCAAAACAATAATCAGATGATTATCCTCAAATTGTTTTATCCACTCGAACAGTTGCCTTTCCTTGGCTTTTGGAGGAGGCACAAAGCGGCACAAATACCCCAAAGGGATATACTGCGTATTCGCTGTTTTATATGCGCAAAAGGTGAGACTGGCAAATAGCCTTCCGTATATGTCGTGGACCGACGATTTCGCCAGGCTGATGCTGTCGTTCCGTTCGCGAAGTGCCATTCTTACGAAGACCAACTTGTGCAGTTCTGGATGCTCATGATTCGCGGTAGCATCGTCACGCTTATAAAAGACCGCAAGATGTACGGCCAAAAAATTCAAGTAAAGAAGGAATCCGTATCGCTGAAACGACGCACGATGTAAGAACGTTAATGTCCGTTCGTCCACCCCGGCCGGGTACATAAAATTGAAAATACCGCTCGCAGTTGGTCTCTCCGCCCCCGGCGGTTGTGGAGAGATACGATGGGCATTTCAAGCGCGCGATTACGGCCGGTCTAAATCAATCGAATGATCCGCCGAGATAACGGACTCTGGCGCGGCTTTCAATTCACGCATCAAAATGTTCGTATACACTGGGTGATCCGTACGCTCGCTGATACTTGCTCTTGAACTTGGTTGTATCCCGAAGTGTTTATTATTTTCATCACATATCACAATTTTTTGTTGTTGCTGAATTCGCGTCGATTATCAATACTTCAATCAATGCTTCAACTTTCAATGGTCTTCGACTATCCTGAATCATAGTGGTATGTGCTCGATGTCCTGGACGAAAATATTTTATCAGAAGAAAAAAGATGATTGAGATTTCTCGCAGGATATTAGGCACGTAACTCGCTTTTTCTTACGAAAATGAATAAGTTCACGTTGATCCTGACATATCGTGCTGCTCTATTTTTCGTCATCGCGAGAAATAGAACAAAGAAAAAACGAAAAACATTAGAAAATATCGGTACGATTTCCAACATCGGAAAAGTTTGACGACGGGAGCGTTTATGGTAATTGGACGAAGCAAAGTAGTCGAGGGATACACCCGCCGACCGGAACTACCATGTATGTCTTCACATGTACCTATGTATGTATACCTTCTCGACGAACGTTTAATGTCGATATTGCCGCTTTTCGGAATCATGACGATTCTTCGATTTCTCATAACTTGAGATTATCTTTTTCTTCTATGTGTAGAGCTAGTGGTTCACGAGCGCAAAACATCTCGAAACAAGTTGGTATTATCACGAATCGTCTCGAGTAATAGCCGCGGGCCGATCCTCCGCAGCAAAGTCTCGCGATATCGGACTCGCTAGATGTGCAGCAGAGCAACGCTATTAAGGAACAACACCACTGTGACGGCTTCAAAAAATCGATTTTTTGAAAACCATCTAGAAAAATTTTAAATACATTTAAGATTAAAATGCCGTTGGACCCAGGTCGAAAAAATAATTATTTTCGGAGATATTGAATATTTTGTGGAGCGGTGCAGCGCTCCGTGACGCTCGGGGTCCCGCGCAGCTGCGCGCCTCAGGGTCGGCAGGTATACCGGGCCTTTCCCAGGTCCTGCGGGTCTTTCCCAGGTATTCTTTTGTCTCCCTTCACAAAAACCGGCTATTGTTATAAATGTAGTTTCGAAAAAAAGCCATAAGTGGCGATAATTGAAAAATTTTCAAGGCACGTATAGGGATAGCGTCATAGCGTCAGTTTGCGAATAGAAGCGACGTTACTCGTGTCTAAACGCTCCGAATCGTTTCGTTTATAAATATCGAACGCTCAGAATTATTCTTTGTACATCGAAATGGATAATCCGAAAGTGTACGCGGGGAAAAAGGGAACAAAACGGAGCTATGTGACGAGGAGTCGAACGAAAATTTCGAATCGAAAACCTCCGAACCGTTATAGCTCCGAAAATAGTTGTGCAGAGTATGTGAGCACGTCGGCGAAAAAGTTAAAATTGTCGGACGATTTAGAGGTCGGTGTTACTAACGATTTCGGTTATGGTATAGTACACCTCGTCAATGCATTGAACATTATATCGACGTTAGTGAAGTGCAAAGTGTGTGATCGCGATATAAAGTTTACTGAAAAAAGTTTGCGCGGACTCGGATTCAAAATCGAGGTCGATTACGGCCATTGTGAAAAAGTGCAAATCAATTCGTGTCCTATGATTGACAATGCATACGAAATAAATCGTCGGATCGTATTCAGTATGCGTCTTCTTGGCGTCGGTTTGAATGGCCTGATGAAGTTTTGTGCATTTATGGACCTACCGCGCCCCATATTTCAGTCTTTCTACGATGGAATCTTAAATTCGATTTCGATTGCCACTAAAGCTGTGAGCACAGTGAGCAAACAAAAGGCTACACTTGAGGAGGAGACAATTTCATTGGAAAATGGGGTGGAGGACGGAATTATCGTTTCAGGTGACGGATCGTGGCGTAAGCGCGGTTTCAGCTCGCTTTTCGGCATAACATGGCTAATCGGCTGGTACACTAAAAAAGTGATCGACGTTATGGTGAAATCGAAATATTGCAAAGCTTGCGAGCATTGGGAAAAAAAAGAAAGCACCGCGGAGTACTGGGAATGGAAAAGTACCCACGACGATGAGTGCCAGGCGAACCATAGCGGCTCCTCCGGAAAAATGGAAGTCGACTCAGCTGTCGAAATGTTTCAACGGTCTGAAGAGCTCTATGGCATAAAATATAAATATTATATTGGTGACGGCGATTCTAAAACGTTTCTGGGCATATCGAATAGCGATCCATACGACGGTTTCGAGATAAAAAAAAGAGTGCATCGATCATGTCCAAAAACGTATGGGGACGCGCCTCCGCGAAATCGTGAAAAAACAAAAAGGATTGTCTAGCAAAGGAAAGCTCACCGGAAAATTGATTGACGAGTTGAGCACATATTACGGCTTGGCTATTCGGAGGAACAGCGATGATGTTGAAAAAATGAGGAAGGCAATTTGAGCAACTATCAAACACAAAATATCCACAGATAGTGAGCCACAACATGACGATTGCCCAGAGGGAGCCGAGTCGTGGTGTTCGTGGCAGCGAGCGGTCGCAAGCGGTAATATTTCTGAATATCGCCATAAGCCGCCTCTTCCTGAGAAAGTATTGGAGGCAATTACGCCAGTCTTCGAAAAATTAAGCAGAGACGATTTGCTGCAGCGTTGTTTGGGCGGCTTCACGCAAAACAACAACGAAAGCTACAACAAATCAGTTTGGGCAATAGCCCCCAAGTGTCAGTCCGGGAGCAAAAAAATCGTCGATATTGCAGCTGATATCGCGGTATTATTATTCAATGATGGCCTGAGAAGCCTCATGAAAGTTTTGGAGACGTTGGGGCCCATTGTTTCGGCCCAAATTGTTTCATTTTTTGCGTTGAAACCGACGCAGCACGGATCGAGCTGGCGGAGCGCTCGCTCACAGACGCTGCAAAAGAGGCAAGAAGAGCCTCTACAAGTTCGAGAAAAGATGCTAGGGACAATGATTTGTTTCTTGAAGGCCAGCTATATGGTGCCGGCATCAGCTTTTAAAGGTAAAAAATTTTTTTTCCAATTTATCGCATAAATTAACAAACCTAAAACTTTGAACGCGTTTTTCTCCAAACCACTTTTTTGAGTGCGGCACGCAGCAGAACTCGAATAATTTTTATCCGATCGACTTCAAATTTGGACTGCATCAATAAAACTAGATTATCTAAAGAAGTACATAGGATTTTTTCGATATCTCAATAATAAAAAAAATTATAGCCTATTTTCGACGAGAAATTTTGCTCGAAAATCGTCCACTAATATCAAAAGCGTGCCTATTTTTTAAAAATCAATATTTTTTCAAATCCCTGTGTACTTCTCTTCGAAATATCATATTATTAACGAAAACACTCGGTATTTTTTTTTCAGATCGACTTTGAAGAGAGTTCTGCTGTGTGCCGCGAACCACTGCAGAGGCAACAGTACCTGACGCGGGAGCTTCCCCAGCGTCACTATGGGGCGTGAAAAATTTGAAATTTTTTTTTTATGTATCTTCAATAAACAACGAACAAAACAAAAATTTCTCGAATATCTCTTTTTTTTCCCACAAAAAAAAATTCTTGAAAAATGGCAAAAAAACAGGGGGTCACAGTGGTGTTCTGCCTTAATAAATGCCAAGTGGGCATAAACAAGTGCTTCCCATTTTGTTCGGACATTGCGTTTACACCTTTTATTCCCTTAGCCTGAAATTCATTGGACAACTTTAATAGGTACCTTCCCAGGTACCTATAGACGTTTAATAGGTATCATCCCAGGTACCTTCGATTCTTCTCCTTTTACATTATTTCTCACGTGTCGAAAGCACGGAAACGAGACGCGATTCGGAAACACATCAAGATTCTGTGATTTTCGCGCAATTGTATACAGGTATTTAGCATTTTTTTCAATTTCCAATATTCCTTTGCCAATTTTCCCCAGAACCTTCAATACTTATTAATAATTGCCAAACGTGTGTGAAAACACGTTTTTCGCCGTTAGGTGCTGCAATTTTGAGCTTTTGATTTTTAAAAAGTCGGTGATATTCGTAATCGACAGAAAATTTCGTAGTCGATAGACCCACAAAACAATTTAAACCGGAATACGTGATACGTGAAGTAAAACTTCGACACAGCGCTACCTCGTGCCGGTGGGACAGAACTCGTTCCAGCCCCTGCTCCCGATCGGTAGATGTCACAGCGCGCGGTCGTCACAAACGCGTGTTCATTCCGAATGTGCACCTTCAACACGTGTGCACGTGTGTGTCAGTACAATGTGAAATCGCTATATCGAGCGTCCACGGTTGAAAATTGTTTTCTTCCCGCATGCTGTCCCTTTGCCGCGAATACACACTTTGCGTGGATATATCCGCGTACATACATATACACAATCATCGTCGACAAAGAGTTTGGTTTTCTTTCTCAACGCCGACTTCGCGAGAAATTCGAGATTTCGGGGAATCTGAATTTCGCAGCAAGAGATCTTTTTGGCGACTGGCGGTTTTGTGCAGCGAGACAATTGTAAACAATTTAGTATTTCAACATACTACAATATGTTTTAAAAAGTTTATTGTCTGACGATTCGAGCAAAATCGAATGCCGCAGCACACACAATGGTTACACGGTACAGACCGCCGCGGTTAGAGTAATCCAAAAATAATTGTTTCAACAATTATTGATCAAGAGACGCGGTAGCGTCTTGACGTCAAGTAATAAAAATTTTTAAAATCGACGCCACTGATCGATGTCACCGATCCCGACGCCACTGACCGACTGACGAACACGCCGCGACTCTTTATACAGTAAGATGGGCTTTTAGCAGACGACTTTCAACTTTCAATCGACATTACGCGAAAACGCAGCGACAAATCGACAAACTAATGACATTTTACGAATATAATGTGATTTTCTCCTATCGATTTTGTTTGGGTAATTTTTCGATCCGTGTACTCAATCCCCTTGATCTCATAATATTCACCGAATTTCCGAGCGAACTCACGACTAGAAATTGTTCTACCCTCGGTAGGTTTTCTGAATCGAATAAAGTCTTTCAGCCATGTTATAAATATGAAGCATACGCCCTTTTTAGGGTTGATTAACATTTGCCTGCTAACATCCGCAGTATACGCATTTGAGACGCTCTGCGCAGCCGCAAGAGCGCCACATCCGGGCGAACGCAGCGCCTCCGCGTAGCATCGCCTGCTTTTTCATTTTAATGTGTACCGTGATCTGACAGCTTAACGCCTAAGTAGGGTTAGGCTGTGCAAAAAATAGAATTTTTTTTATTTTAAGAAAAGTTAGCCGTGCAAAGAAGTTAAAAAAATGAAATGAACCTTTTTAGGGTTATATTAATTGGACGAAGGTTGTTACCTCGAAAAAAAAAACAAACGGCTCTTTTCAGAGCCACAAATAAACTTGACGAAAGTTCTTTACATCGCCGATTCAGACCTCAGAAAATTCTCTGACTTTATGGACATGGCAATAATCGATTTACGTGATAACGGAATATTTTCTTTTTATTTTAAGGCCAAACACATTAAATCTCCTAGCATTGGATACAGGTAAGAAAAAATAATCACATACCTTCTACGTCCAAACATTGTGCATGCGTCCTAGAACAACGTTGACAAGCTTGGCATCAGTTTTTCTATAAATGCTCATAAGTGCTTAAAAGAATTATGTATAGTGTCGTGAAGATTAATGAATTGCCTTGTGTCAGTGCTTTTAACTGCGTGTACAATGACTGCGAAAGCTGGACTTCGTAGTGTGCTTTCTGCGATTTGCAAGAGACGACAGCTCTTTTGGGATACTTTTGTGTCGTAAACCCAGTTCTACCCTACGTCAAACGAAAAAACTTTGATTGGACATAACAATTGGGAAAACCTCACTTCTCGCTGTACTCACAATAGTGATCATGCGAAGAGCTACAAGTGACGAAAACAATGTTTTGTTAGGTTTTCTCCACAGTACTGTTCATGTAAAAAACAGACTAACATTTCATAACTTTCTTTAGAGGGATTCAGTGAATTATGAGAAGAATATCGCCGCTGAACAAGATTACAACTTTCACAAGTTGTGGAAAATTGAATAACTTGCCCAACTGTTTATCAAACTTGTAATCCTGTTCAGCGGCGAGAGATATATAATGATGATTCACTGAATTCCTCTGAAGAAAGTTTGAAATGTTACCTAGAGGTTTTCACGTGGACAGTACTGTGGAAAAGTCTAACGAATCATTGCTTTCAATCCTTGTAGTTCTTCGCATGGGCACTATTGCGAGTACTACGAAAGGTGAAATTTACCCAATTTTTATATGCGAACAAAGTTTCTTTGGAGTATGCGGTAGAGAAATTTGTGTGCGGATGAGGAGTATCTGCAAAAAGCTTGTGTCTCTTGAAAAGCGCAGCAAGAGTGCAAAGTGCAGCTTTCGCACTCACCGTACACATAGTTATAAGTGCTGATGCAAGTTAATCCATTTGTCTTAACAGCAGGAAATGTAATTGACCAAAACAATGAATATTCATAGTACTACTAAGGCCGAGCTTGTTCACATAGTTCTGTAATGCATCCCCAATGTTTGGTCCTAGAAGGTGGAAAATTATTGAGTGGTTTAAATACTTTAAATGAAAATTGGATTGTGAGACTGTAAGAGCAAGAGACCTGAACTTGACTAGGAAAATATTTCAAGTACGGTCGAGTTGCATGTATTTATATTTTCCATTTTTCTATTTGTTTTATTAAGGAGCGTCGTGTTTTTATAAATTGAGGTCGTGAATTTCTAACAACATGTGTTTGAAGCATTTTCATAGCCTGCACCGACCAAAAACAGGTTGAGCATTTAAGGAGAATTCATTTTCATTCCAAAAAAGTTTGAGCATTTAAGAAGAATTCATTTTAGTTCCAAAAAAAGTTTGAGCGTTTAAGAAGAATTCATTTTCGTTCCTTTCCAACGATGCAGACTTCAGCGTCATGGAGTTGGGATCACAAAGATCAAACAAATTATGAACATTTTTCAGTGATTTTGAAATCGTTCTATCTCCGCGAAAGATCATCGTAAGAGAAAATTCAAAAAAGCATTTGAAAGGTTAGCATCTCTAGAATCCAAGCTTCCACTTAAAATAATTGTTTGCTCTTTTGTTATTAATAAATCAAAAGAAACGTCGCAACGGAAAATGTCCGATTTTTGTTTCGAAAAGGTGTACAGACAAAGAAAAATTTGTTTGATTAATGAGGCAATCAGACGTATTTTCCTTGGATCACCCTTTCTATTTTGAACTTTGAAACAAGCATATATCAATTACATGATCGAATTCAAATGACGCTTTTGACTTTAATAATCAATAACTCATGGACCAATCATCGTACACGAATTTAAAGGGCAGTTTTGGAAAGCTGAAAGTATCCCCTTCAAGGTAAGAAAAAATCAATTTTTAATCAATTTGTTTTCTGTGAGATGTGCACTTAAAAAATGTAAAAAATGCCGTTTATTCTTTAAATTACAAAAGTTACGACATCTTTGCGGATAGCTTTAGCGAATATTATGCTCAGGCATTTTTTCAAGTTGATAGTGCCCACAAAAAGTATGCTAAGCCTAAAGTTTTCCCGATTTTTTCCCTATAGCCCGAAGGATGAAAGTTTTGAATTAGTTAAAAAAAATGAAGGAAAACCATTATTGTTTTAGGCCGCTGTTATTTCGCTTACTCGTAAAAAAAAATAGTTTTTCGAAATTTACGGGTATTTTCGGTCATGTAACGTGAGAATTTGTACAAAGGAAAAAATTTAACTTCTATTGGATACACAAAAATTTCTCTTTTTTTTTTAAAGGGAATTTACTTTTATTTGTTTGTCAATTTCTTATTGAATAATAACAAACATACCCTCTCAAAGTAAATAGTTCCATTCTTTAACCTTTTTTTGTTTGAAAAATAGATGTTAAAAGTTTTAACCTCTCTGTATTTCCTATAAGGTAATCGGCCCAGTGGCCGTCAGGGTCCTAGTGATCGTCATGTTTACGCACTAAATAAATATTTTAAGATAAAAATGAGTCCTTCGTGCAGATCTGTGCTATATTAGCTCCGAGGAGGTATTTACTATCTTGCATTACATTTTCACACCCGTAAGTATATACGTATTCAAGTATAATCACATTAAATATATTCCGCTACGACGTCTAACTGTCGTTCCGGCCGAATCCTTCATTAGGAGGTTAACGTGAACCATGTCACATCTCGGGTGATTTGAGAATGCATGTCGACTTGCGTGAAGTAAGTTTTCCTTCATGTGATTAACAAGGATTTTAGTTTTGCGTTCAGCATACAAGATTATAGTTTTATGTTAATTTCAACAAGTTTTCATATATGACGATTACCGGTTCAGCAACATAAACACTCTGCCGATTAATCGCCACGGCTGTCGATAACTGGGACAATGTTAGAAAAGAAAGTCTTACGAATCGAATATTAGTTTACAGAAAATCAGAAAATAAATATTGGGTCCGTAATTAGCATTGTTTGAATGATCCACGGACCAGTAATCTTCATACACATATTCGCGATAGTAAAAAGATAAACATATGAATAAATTTTGTCGATTACTGGGTCGTGACCATGTCGATAACTCGGTACATCTTGAACACAGGTGAACACCACTTGATCGAAATAATATTAAAAATTATTTTATGAAAAAATAGTTCTTTATAATGACTACAAAAAAATGAAAATTACAATTCTGACGTAATAGGCATTAGTTAGCATTGTTTTTGAAATTGATAAAGCTGTATAGAAGAGAAATGTATGTTTCAAACTCTTTATCAAATATTTTAATAAAATTGATAAAGTTTGTGACAGAGTGCGTAAAAATTATTTTGCAGTTCTATATGCAGACATAATCGAATCAACAAAGTCCTGCGAACCTTTGCATAATTAGTTAAGGTCTTCTATATTTATGGATGGTAGGAAAATAAGGCTTTATGGGATTTTCAAAAAAATACTAATAAAGCAATCAAAACGAGGTTTAGAGGGTTTATTTCACATATCTGTGGGTATCTCCAACGGGCGAACTCGTCGGAGTAGCACATGTGCACCCAGAATAATTTTCTTTTCCCCGTAATCTACATAAGTTTTGCTACCGAAGTACACACGATTATTATAAAATATTTATTTTTGTACATTTAGCCCTATTTTCAAGAAAATCGCATTTTCGACTGTAACAACGGTCTTTGTTCTTTTCCAAAAACCGCAATTGTTAATCGATTGTAAAAACCGTGTGTACATCGCTATAAAATGTATCTAGAAGTTATAGTTAAAATTTGAAGTCAATCGGTCAAAAAATGTAGGATCTACGAGTTCGCCCGATTTTGAAAACATTTCTTCATGAAAACCGCGTTTAAAGTTTTAAAACCCCTTTTCTCCAAGTCTTAAAAAATGTCCACCTAAAATAACTTTTGCATATTATTTTCGGCATGTTTATACATAATTTAAGTTAATAAAAAAAGAAACAATTTTTTTCAAAGGTATATAAGGCCTCAAAGCAGTGTGAACGCATTTGACGATCAGTGGGACGTTCCTATGGCGATTACCAGACCAACTTTCAGGCGGCATGATGATGACTCGTACAATAGCATCTTATAACCTTTACGAAATATTTTCTGGAAAACGGTACCCGGCACGGGCATTTCACAACGACCTTCTTTTTCTTAATAAAAAACTGATTAAGAACGACTTAAAATAACTTTTACTCACTTTCCTAGTTGAGCTATATAAATTTGCAAAGTCAAGCGATCTGCTTAAAGTGACGATTACTGGGCCATCTACCTTATGACACGTCGTGACCAAATGCGCACAATGTATTTCTTTTTCTTGCTTTCTCTTATCTTTTTGAGCCCCGGCGAAGACGCAGGGCCGATGCGATTTCCCATGGAAATCGTGAACGACCACATACGCGCGATAAAGGCATTCTCATTTTTCGACGGATATTTATATTTTTCTTTAAGCTTAGACCTACACGGTGGAAATGTAGGCTATTGATAATAAGTAAGCGTCTCACATATTTTCCCACGCGAGAGCACAGCAGACTTAACCATATGAAGAACAAATACACACTCGCCAGAATGAAATCCTCGAACCTAGGAAACCACCCTGTCATAAAACACCACGTGCACTCGCGGCCCTTGGTCAACAAGCCCTATCTCGAGCAGTGCGTTCTCGCGGCCGACAAGGCCCCTTTTCCCGCCCGGTATTTTTCCGCGCTCCAGATAAAGGAAACGCTGCTCCAATTCCTGGAAATAGAGCTACGGATATGACTCGCAGAATACGTCCTGCTCCCACTCTCCATTTTCGACCAATCACCCGAAGAGTCATATATTTGATGCCCTTTCCACCAATCCCTATAGAAAATGCATCACGAAAATGCACTCCTTCCCCCATTAACGAAACCTCTCCTATTTTTCCTCTTGGCAACGAAGTGTCCGTCGTGAAGTCAGTCTCCCAACAGTTTCCATCGCGATCGGATAAAGTCTCCAACATCTTCCATCAAATCTAGTTCGAAACGAAAAGCTGTCTCCTGACCGTATCCGATAAGTCCAAACGTTAACTCTAAAAATTAGTATATCTCCGGTATAATTGTTACAAGTTCTGTCTATACTTTGTTAAGCGCGACCACATTAACATCGATACATTGAATTGCATAAATGCCCAATTAATTCGAAGACTCAGCTCGCGATACATACTCGTGTATTAAAAGATCGTGTCTACGTGAAGAACACCAGCTCCGCTAAACCCGTAACCGAGCGTACACAACCGAGCGTACACAACCGAGCGTACACAACCGAGCGGTCCGGCCTACCTGCGAAGGCCCGATTCGATCCTCCATATCTCCAACCATTGTACCCACGGCGCATCGACAAATGTAAGCGAAATACTTCATGTACATTTTCTGTATTATTAATTTAATCGACTTAACCAGATTGGTTAATTCCAATAAACCCCGAGTCGATAGAATTTGAGTATCCAATTATTCCTCAATCGGATAATCGCGTCATCCCATTTTTACCCAAGCACTACCCCTTTTTACCCTCATCCCGAGCTATTGCGCTAGGCGTAGGCTACAAAGAAGGACACGTAAAAAATATATGCCCACGTCCCCTCAGGACGTGACACTTACTTATATTCATTTCAAATTAATCTTCTCATAAATTCGTATATTGTGAATTCTTTAATGTAAAAAAATCATAAAAAGAAAAAAACAAGTTGTATTAATTTCTTTAAAAAAATGTTCATTAATCAAAACTAATGTTTAACGAGTTTGAAATTGCAGACGTCTAGTTTGTTGATATTCCCCTTTCAAAAAGATATTGAAATGCCCCTATCAAAAAGATCCGAAATCTCTTTTAAAAGTAAATCTCTTTTTTTTTAAGTAAAAAAAAACGCCAGGTCATAAAAATCCCTCGAAATCGTTATCGCTTGTTTTACTATATGAAACATTCTGATTTATCTCAAATATATCAAACAATACTTTTTATTTCAGTTCAAAAAATGGTTTCATTATACTTCTTTAATGCAAATGTACAAAAAAAGTGAAATCACTTTTATGAAATAGCAAAGCAAGTTTACTAGTCATGTTGCACACTAAATTGTTAAAGCTTAAGAATAATATTTTTGAAAATATTTAATTTTAAAAAGTCATATTACTATTATACGAAAAAAATGATATCACCATAAGATAAAAGTACAAATTAGGTAACACACAAGTACACTGGAAATGCTGTGCCACGACTTAGCGTACATGGTTAGGAAAAAGCTCGGGAAGATACAGAATTTAAAAAAAAGTACATTTGTACTCAACCACGATTGTGATCGGTAGGTGCGGTACTTTCTATGCCTCTTAGCGAATATGATTGCTGCTTGCGCGCTGCAAAAGACAATGGTAAAAGTCATGCAACGATAATTATTCGAACAATTATTTTTGCATTTCGTCTCGATCACGATTGCGATCGGTAGGTGTGGTACTTTTTATACTTTTCAGCAGATATGATTGTATCCTATACGCTGCAAAACTCCACGGTAAAAATGATGCAAACGCGGTATTTTCCCTTATGGAAAGTGGTAGTTTTGAGAAGAAAACAAAAATTGCAATTGTTTCAAAAAAAATTTCATTAGAAGTTTTTTTAAATTTTATCTTCAAAAGTGTAATATTATTCGTTTGTCAATTATTCATTGGAAAATAACCAATGTACCCCTGAAGATAAGAAATTTAACCCATTTTTTATTTGAAAAACAAACTGTATTTTAACAGTTCAATACGACCTCTGTATTTCCAATACTTTTTTAATACAAAATTTATTTTCTACTAAATTGGAATATTGATATATTCACGCTTTTAAAATGAAAACACTTCTTTTTAGTACTCCGCATTTTTTCTAAATAAATTTATGCATAAAATAAATTCACAATATGCCAATTTAGCAGAAGACAAATATCGTATTAAAAAAAGTACAGGAAGTACAGAGGGGTTACAACTTTGAACAGGCGGTTAATTTTTCAAAGAAAAAAAAACATGAAAGAATGGAAGTTTTCACTGATAGAGGGCATATTCGTTGTTTGTCAATGAGAAATTGACAAACGATGAAAAGTACACTTTTAAAATTGAAGGGAACTTTTTTTTAAGTTTAATTTTTTTCTTTCTACAAATTCTCGCTTTAATGAGCGAGAATACCCGTAAATGTCGAAAAACGATTTTTTTCACCTAATAAACGTAATAATCGTGGCCTAAAACAATAATGACTATTCTTGAATTTTTTCTGTCAAATTCAAAACTTTCGTCATTCGGTAAACAGGGAAAGGAATCGGAAGAACTTCACGCTCAGCATACTTTTGTGGATACTATCAACTTTGAAAGAATGCCTGAGCATAATAGTCGCGATAGTTATCTGCAAATATGTAGTAGTAACTTTACATTTAAGGGACAAACGCCGTTTTTTTTATATATTTAGGTGCATTTCTCACAGAATTTTTTTAAAATAAAAAATTGTTTTTTTTTATCTCGACGGGCATACGTTCAGCTTTCCGGAACTCCGATTTGAATTTCTTTACGATGATTGGTTCATGAGTTATTGATTATTAAAGTAAAAAGCGTATTTTTTGCTTTGACAGCCCATAAATGTGCGGCAAATCATCGTACAGACTTTTTCACAACTCAAAATGAAGATGGTGATCCAAGGAACATGGATCTTATTGCGTCATTAACGAAATAAATGTGTCCTTGTCTGTAGACATTTTTGAAAAAGAAAATCGAACATTTTCGTTTGCGACGTTTTTTTGATTCATTGGTCATAAAGGCACGAACAAATTTTTTGATTGGAAGCTCGGAAAACTAGAGGCCCAAGCTTTTAAATACTCTTTTGAATCAAGACACGCGGCAGCGTCTTAACGCCAAATAATAAAAAATAAAAAAAATCAAGGCCACTGATCGATGCCACCGATCTCGACGCAACTGACCAACTGACGAACACGCCGCGACTCTTTATACAGTAAGGTGGGCTTTAGCAGACGACGTTTTAACTTTGATTCGATATTACGCAAAAAACGCGACAAATCGATAATTTAATGACATTTAACCAATGAAATATAATTTTTTTCTATCGATTTTGTTTGGCTCATTTTTCGATCGGTCTACTCAATCTTGAGATCTCATAATATTCGACCGAATTTCCGAACGATTTTTTGACTACGGGAATCATTCCACAGTTGTCGATTTGTTGAAACGAATAAAGTCCCTCGGTCGTATCGTAACATGCACTACATACGTTCTTTATGTATCACTTGACACTTTTTCTCATCTATATAGATATAGACGCTCGCGCAGCCTCGAGTCATGGCCTGTGCGCACATGGCATATTTCCTACGCGCGTAGAAAATACGCTACGTGTGAAGGCTGTGGGATACACAGCGCCCCACCCCCCTTTCTCGTACCGCCGGGCAGTTGCGTGGATCGGAACCTCGGCGGTTTGTCGCGTTAGATTAATTTACATCGTTCTTCTACACTTGAAGTTTCTTGGCGTCTCCGAAGAGCAACATTGACGAAAATCAACGAGTAAGTTTGCTTACAGTGAAAGTGAGACTCGAAAAGTGTTTCTGTTTTGTTCTTACCGACGACGAAGCCAAGTGTCGCTTCGACGCGACGGCGGCGGCACGCGAAGTTCACGAATTCTTCAACATCGACAGAATTTTTCCGTACCCGCGATCATATGGATATTATCGATGTGTCTGAAGTTCGCATCGTTGCTAACCAACGAATTTTTGTTTTTTTTTTTAACTTTCAATCAATGTATTGCTCAATCCGCTTCTGGGTACTTATAAAAGATCATATATAACATTTTAAGGGATTTCGGCAAACGAAACCCACCCTCAAAAGAGGGTGGAAGTTGTGAAAAATCGTATCTTCCGCGGTATGAAGATAGTCATCTTTTTTTTGGCGTTGCGGGTAAACCAACCATAGGGAATCCGGGAAAAAAATTATGAACGATTTTCGTTTGCCGGAACCCACCCTTATCTGGGGGTGAAAAGTGTACAAAAAATTCTATCTTCCACGGTATAAAGATAGTCATCTTTTTTTTGGCGTTACGGGTAAACCAACCATAGGGAATCCAGGAAAAAAAATATAAGCGATTTTCGTTTGCCGGAAGTCACCCTTATCGGAGGGGGTAAAAGTTGTAAAAAATCGTATCTTCCACGGAATAAAAATAGTCATCTTTTTTTCGGCTTTACGGGTAAACCAACCATAGAGGAGCCAGGAAAAAAATTATGAGCGATTTTCGTTTGCCGGAACCCACCCTTATCGGGGGGTGAAAGATGTAAAAAAATCGATCTTCCACGGTATGAAGATAGTCATCTTTTTTTTGGCGTTGCGGGTAAACCAATCATAGGGAATGCGGGAAAAAAATTATGAGCGATTTTCGTTTGCCGGAACCCACCCTTATCGGGGGGTGAAAGTTGTACAAAAAATGCTATCTTCCACGGTATGAAGATAGTCATCTTTTTTTTGGCGTTACGGGTAAACCAACCATAGGAAATCCAGGAAAAAAAAATATCAGCGATTTTCGTTTGCCGAAAGTCGCCCTTATCGGATGGGGTAAAAGCTATAAAAAATCGTATCTTCAACGGAATAAAAATAGTCATCTTTTTTTCGGCCTTACGGGTAAACCAACCATAGAGGAGCCAGGAAAAAAATTATGAGCGATTTTCGTTTGCCGGGACCCACCCTTATCGGGGGGTGAAAGTTGTAAAAAAATCTATCTTCCACGGTATGAAGATAATCATCTTTTTTTTTGGCGTTGCGGGTAAACCAACCATAGGGAATGCGGGAAAAAATTATGAGCGATTTTCGTTTGCCGGAACCCACCCTTATCGGGGGGTGAAAGTTGTACCAAAAATTCTATCTTCCACGGTATGAAGATAGTCATTTTTTTTTTGGCGTTACGGGTACACCAACCATAGGGAATCCAGGAAAAAAAATATCAGCGATTTTCGTTTGCCGGAAGTCACCCTTATCGAAGGGGGTAAAAGTTGTAAAAAATCGTATCTTCCACGGAATAAAAATAGTCATCTTTTTTTCAGCCTTACGGGTAAACCAACCATAGAGGAGCCAGGAAAAAAATTATGAGCGATTTTCGTTTGCCGGAACCCACCCTTATCGGGGGGTGAAAGTTGTAAAAAAATCTATCTTCCACGGTATGAAGATAATCATCTTTTTTTGGCGTTGCGGGTAAACCAACCATAGGGAATGCGGGAAAAAAATTATGAGCGAGTTTCGTTTGCCGGAACCCACCCTTGTCGGGGGCCGAAAGTTGTACAAAAAATTCTATCTTCCACGGTATGAAGATAGTCATCTTTTTTTTTGCGTTACGGATACACCAACCATAGGCAATCCAGGAAAAAAAATATCAGCGATTTTCGTTTGCCGGAAGTCACCCTTATCGGAGGGGGTAAACGTTGTAAAAAATCGTATCTTCCACGGAATAAAAATAGTCATCTTTTTTTTCGGCCTTACGGGTAAACCAACCATAGAGGAGCCAGGAAAAAAATTATGAGCGATTTTCGTTTGCCGGAACCCACCCTTATCGGGGGGTGAAAGTTGTACAAAAAAATCTATCTTCCACGGTATGAAGATAGTCATCTTTTTTTTTGGCGTTGCGGGTAAACCAACCATAGGAAATCCAGGAAAAAAAAATATCAGCGATTTTCGTTTGCCGAAAGTCGCCCTTATCGGATGGGGTAAAAGCTATAAAAAATCGTATCTTCAACGGAATAAAAAGTCATCTTTTTTTCGGCCTTACGGGTAAACCAACCATAGAGGAGCCAGGAAAAAAATTATGAGCGATTTTCGTTTGCCGGGACCCACCCTTATCGGGGGGTGAAAGTTGTAAAAAAATCTATCTTCCACGGTATGAAGATAATCATCTTTTTTTTTTGGCGTTGCGGGTAAACCAACCATAGGGAATGCGGGAAAAAATTATGAGCGATTTTCGTTTGCCGGAACCCACCCTTATCGGGGGGTGAAAGTTGTACAAAAAATTCTATCTTCCACGGTATGAAGATAGTCATTTTTTTTTTGGCGTTACGGGTACACCAACCATAGGGAATCCAGGAAAAAAAATATCAGCGATTTTCGTTTGCCGGAAGTCACCCTTATCGGAGGGGGTAAAAGTTGTAAAAAATCGTATCTTCCACGGAATAAAAATAGTCATCTTTTTTTCAGCCTTACGGGTAAACCAACCATAGAGGAGCCAGGAAAAAAATTATGAGCGATTTTCGTTTGCCGGAACCCACCCTTATCGGGGGGTGAAAGTTGTAAAAAAATCTATCTTCCACGGTATGAAGATAGTCATCTTTTTTTGGCGTTGCGGGTAAACCAACCATAGGGAATGCGGGAAAAAAATTATGAGCGAGTTTCGTTTGCCGGAACCCACCCTTATCGGGGGGTGAAAGTTGTACAAAAAATTCTATCTTCCACGGTATGAAGATAGTCATCTTTTTTTTGGCGTTACGGGTACACCAACCATAGGCAATCCAGGAAAAAAAATATCAGCGATTTTCGTTTGCCGGAAGTCACCCTTATCGGAGGGGGTAAACGTTGTAAAAAATCGTATCTTCCACGGAATAAAAAGTCATCTTTTTTTTCGGCCTTACGGGTAAACCAACCATAGAGGAGCCAGGAAAAAAATTATGAGCGATTTTCGTTTGCCGGAACCCACCCTTATCGGGGGGTGAAAGTTGTACAAAAAAATCTATCTTCCACGGTATGGAGATAGTCATCTTTTTTTTGGCGTTGCGGGTAAACCAACCATAGAGAAGGCGGGAAAAAAATTATGAGCGATTTTCATTTGCCGGAACCCACCCTTTATGGGGGGGGGGGGTGAAAGTTGTAAAAAAAATTCTATGTTCCACGGTATGAAGATAGTCATCTTTTTTTTGGCGTTGCGGGTAAACCAACCATAGCGAATGGGGAAAACAAATTATGAGCGATTTTCGTTTGCCGGAACCCACCCTTATCGGGGGGTGAAAGTTGTACTAAAAAATCTATCTTCCACGGTATGAAGATAGTCATCTTTTTTTTGGCGTTGCGGGTAAACCAACCATAGAGAAGGCGGGAAAAAAATTATGAGCAATTTTCGTTTGCCGGAACCCACCCTTTATGGGGGGGGGGGGGGTGAAAGTTGTAAAAAAAATTCTATCTTCCACGGTATGAAGATAGTCATCTTTTTTTTGGCGTTGCGGGTAAACCAACCATAGCGAATGGGGAAAAAAAATTATGAGTGATTTTCGTTTGCCGGAACCCGCCCTTATCGGGGGGTGAAAGTTGTAAAAAAATCTATCTTCCACGGTATGAAGATAGTGCATCTTTTTATTGGCGTTAGGGGTAAACCCACCATAGGGAATCCAGGAAAAAAAATATAAGCGATTTTCGTTTGCCGAAAGTCGCCCTTATCGGATGGGGTAAAAGCTATAAAAAATCGTATCTTCCACGGAATAAAAATAGTCATCTTTTTTTTCGGCCTTACGGGTAAACCAACCATAGAGGAGCCAGGAAAAAAATTATCAGCGATTTTCGTTTGCCGGAACCCACCCTTATCGAGGGGTGAAAGCTTTACAAAAAATGCTATCTTCCACGGTATGAAGATAGTCGTCTTTTTTTTCGCGTTGCGGGTAAACCAACCATAGAGAAGGTGGGAAAAAAATTATGAGCGATTTTCGTTTGCCGGAACCCATCCTTATCGGGGGGTGAAAGTTGTAAAAAAATGCTATCTTCCACGATATGAAGATAGTCATCTTTTTTTTTGGTGTTGCGGGTAAACCAACCATAGGGAATGCGGGAAAAAATTATGAGCGATTTTCGTTTGCCGGAACCCACCCTTATCGGGGGGTGAAAGTTGTACAAAAAATTCAATCTTTCACGGTATGAAGATAGTCATCTTTTTTTGGCGTTACGGGTAAACCAACCATAGGGAATCCAGGAAAAAAAATATAAGCGATTTTCGTTTGCCGGAAGTCACCCTTATCGGAGGGGGTAAAAGTTGTAAAAAATCGTATCTTCCACGGAATAAAAATAGTCATCTTTTTTTCGGCTTTACGGGTAAACCAACCATAGAGGAGCCAGGAAAAAAATTATGAGCGATTTTCGTTTGCCGGAACCCACCCTTATCGGGGGGTGAAAGTTGTACAAAAAATGCTATCTTCCACGGTATGAAGATAGTCATCTTTTTTTGGCGTTACGGGTAAACCAACCATAGGAAATCCAGGAAAAAAAAATATCAGCGATTTTCGTTTGCCGAAAGTCGCCCTTATCGGATGGGGTAAAAGCTATAAAAAATCGTATCTTCAACGGAATAAAAATAGTCATCTTTTTTTCGGCCTTACGGGTAAACCAACCATAGAGGAGCCAGGAAAAAAATTATGAGCGATTTTCGTTTGCCGGGACCCACCCTTATCGGGGGGTGAAAGTTGTAAAAAAATCTATCTTCCACGGTATGAAGATAATCATCTTTTTTTTTGGCGTTGCGGGTAAACCAACCATAGGGAATGCGGGAAAAAATTATGAGCGATTTTCGTTTGCCGGAACCCACCCTTATCGGGGGGTGAAAGTTGTACAAAAAATTCTATCTTCCACGGTATGAAGATAGTCATTTTTTTTTTGGCGTTACGGGTACACCAACCATAGGGAATCCAGGAAAAAAAATATCAGCGATTTTCGTTTGCCGGAAGTCACCCTTATCGAAGGGGGTAAAAGTTGTAAAAAATCGTATCTTCCACGGAATAAAAATAGTCATCTTTTTTTCAGCCTTACGGGTAAACCAACCATAGAGGAGCCAGGAAAAAAATTATGAGCGATTTTCGTTTGCCGGAACCCACCCTTATCGGGGGGTGAAAGTTGTAAAAAAATCTATCTTCCACGGTATGAAGATAATCATCTTTTTTTGGCGTTGCGGGTAAACCAACCATAGGGAATGCGGGAAAAAAATTATGAGCGAGTTTCGTTTGCCGGAACCCACCCTTGTCGGGGGGTGAAAGTTGTACAAAAAATTCTATCTTCCACGGTATGAAGATAGTCATCTTTTTTTTTGCGTTACGGATACACCAACCATAGGCAATCCAGGAAAAAAAATATCAGCGATTTTCGTTTGCCGGAAGTCACCCTTATCGGAGGGGGTAAACGTTGTAAAAAATCGTATCTTCCACGGAATAAAAATAGTCATCTTTTTTTTCGGCCTTACGGGTAAACCAACCATAAAGGAGACAGGAAAAAAATTATGAGCGATTTTCGTTTGCCGGAACCCACCCTTATCGGGGGGTGAAAGTTGTACAAAAAAATCTATCTTCCACGGTATGAAGATAGTCATCTTTTTTTTTGGCGTTGCGGGTAAACCAACCATAGGAAATCCAGGAAAAAAAAATATCAGCGATTTTCGTTTGCCGAAAGTCGCCCTTATCGGATGGGGTAAAAGCTATAAAAAATCGTATCTTCAACGGAATAAAAAGTCATCTTTTTTTCGGCCTCACGGGTAAACCAACCATAGAGGAGCCAGGAAAAAAATTATGAGCGATTTTCGTTTGCCGGGACCCACCCTTATCGGGGGGTGAAAGTTGTAAAAAAATCTATCTTCCACGGTATGAAGATAATCATCTTTTTTTTTGGCGTTGCGGGTAAACCAACCATAGGGAATGCGGGAAAAAATTATGAGCGATTTTCGTTTGCCGGAACCCACCCTTATCGGGGGGTGAAAGTTGTACAAAAAATTCTATCTTCCACGGTATGAAGATAGTCATTTTTTTTGGCGTTACGGGTACACCAACCATAGGGAATCCAGGAAAAAAAATATCAGCGATTTTCGTTTGCCGGAAGTCACCCTTATCGGAGGGGGTAAAAGTTGTAAAAAACCGTATCTTCCACGGAATAAAAATAGTCATCTTTTTTTCAGCCTTACGGGTAAACCAACCATAGAGGAGCCAGGAAAAAAATTATGAGCGATTTTCGTTTGCCGGAACCCACCCTTATCGGGGGGTGAAAGTTGTACAAAAAAATCTATCTTCCACGGTATGAAGATAGTCATCTTTTTTTTGGCGTTGCGGGTAAACCAACCATAGAGAAGGCGGGAAAAAAATTATGAGCGATTTTCATTTGCCGGAACCCACCCTTTATGGGGGGGTGAAAGTTGTAAAAAAAATTCTATGTTCCACGGTATGAAGATAGTCATCTTTTTTTTGGCGTTGCGGGTAAACCAACCATAGCGAATGGGGAAAACAAATTATGAGCGATTTTCGTTTGCCGGAACCCACCCTTATCGGGGGGTGAAAGTTGTACTAAAAAATCTATCTTCCACGGTATGAAGATAGTCATCTTTTTTTTGGCGTTGCGGGTAAAGCAACCATAGAGAAGGCGGGAAAAAAATTATGAGCAATTTTCGTTTGCCGGAACCCACCCTTTATGGGGGGGGGGGGGTGAAAGTTGTAAAAAAAATTCTATCTTCCACGGTATGAAGATAGTCATCTTTTTTTTGGCGTTGCGGGTAAACCAACCATAGCGAATGGGGAAAAAAATTATGAGCGATTTTCGTTTGCCGGAACCCGCCCTTATCGGGGGGTGAAAGTTGTAAAAAAATCTATCTTCCACGGTATGAAGATAGTGCATCTTTTTATTGGCGTTAGGGGTAAACCCACCATAGGGAATCCAGGAAAAAAAATATAAGCGATTTTCGTTTGCCGAAAGTCGCCCTTATCGGATGGGGTAAAAGCTATAAAAAATCGTATCTTCCACGGAATAAAAATAGTCATCTTTTTTTTCGGCCTTACGGGTAAACCAACCATAGAGGAGCCAGGAAAAAAATTATCAGCGATTTTCGTTTGCCGGAACTCACCCTTATCGAGGGGTGAAAGCTTTACAAAAAATGCTATCTTCCACGGTATGAAGATAGTCGTCTTTTTTTTCGCGTTGCGGGTAAACCAACCATAGAGAAGGTGGGAAAAAAATTCTGAGCGATTTTCGTTTGCCGGAACCCATCCTTATCGGGGGGTGAAAGTTGTACTAAAAAATCTATCTTCCACGGTATGAAGATAGTCATCTTTTTTTGGCGTTGCGGGTAAACCAACCATAGAGAAGGCGGGAAAAAAATTATGAGCAATTTTCGTTTGCCGGAACCCACCCTTTATGGGGGGGGGGGGGGGGTGAAAGTTGTAAAAAAAATTCTATCTTCCACGGTATGAAGATAGTTATCTTTTTTTTGGCGTTGCGGGTAAACCAACCATAGCGAATGGGGAAAAAAATTATGAGCGATTTTCGTTTGCCGGAACCCGCCCTTATCGGGGGGTGAAAGTTGTAAAAAAATCTATCTTCCACGGTATGAAGATAGTGCATCTTTTTATTGGCGTTAGGGGTAAACCCACCATAGGGAATCCAGGAAAAAAAATATAAGCGATTTTCGTTTGCCGAAAGTCGCCCTTATCGGATGGGGTAAAAGCTATAAAAAATCGTATCTTCCACGGAATAAAAATAGTCATCTTTTTTTTCGGCCTTACGGGTAAACCAACCATAGAGGAGCCAGGAAAAAAATTATCAGCGATTTTCGTTTGCCGGAACCCACCCTTATCGAGGGGTGAAAGCTTTACAAAAAATGCTATCTTCCACGGTATGAAGATAGTCGTCTTTTTTTTCGCGTTGCGGGTAAACCAACCATAGAGAAGGTGGGAAAAAAATTATGAGCGATTTTCGTTTGCCGGAACCCATCCTTATCGGGGGGTGAAAGTTGTAAAAAAATGCTATCTTCCACGATATGAAGATAGTCATCTTTTTTTTTGGTGTTGCGGGTAAACCAACCATAGGGAATGCGGGAAAAAATTATGAGCGATTTTCGTTTGCCGGAACCCACCCTTATCGGGGGGTGAAAGTTGTACAAAAAATTCAATCTTTCACGGTATGAAGATAGTCATCTTTTTTATTGGCGTTATGGGTAAACCAACCATAGAGAAGCCAGGAAAAAAATAATGAGCGTCTTTCGTTTGCCGGAAGTCACCCTTATCGGAGGGGGTAAAATTGGTAAAAAAAATCGTATCTCTCACACTATGAAGATATTAATCTATTTTATCGGCGTTATGGGTAAACCGAGCATAGAGAAGCCAGGAAAAAAATTATGAGCGATTTTCGTTTCCGGAAGTCAACCTTATCAGAGGGGGCAAAATTGGTAAAAAATTCGTATCTCTCACGCTATGAAGATAGTCATCTTTTTTGGCGTTACGGGTAAACCAACCATAGAGAAGCCAGGAAAAAAATAATGAGCGATTTTTGATTGCCGGAAGTCACCCTTATCGGAGGGGGAAAAGTTGAAAAAAACCGTATCTTCCACGGTATGAAGATAGTCATATTTGTTTGGCGTTACAGGTAAACCAACCATAAAGAAGCCAGGAAAAGAACATGAACGATTTTCGTTTGCCGGAAGTCACCCTTATCGGGGGGTAATTGTTGAAAAATATTATCTTCTGTGGATCGAAAATAATCGTATTTTATTGGCGTTTTATGTACCGCGGTTCGGAAGAAGGCTTCGAAGAATTTTTAACAATATTAATTCTCCGGAACCTAACTACATCCAAGGGTGAAAATAGAAAAAATATCGATTTTGTGACGGTATAAACATTGCCATTTATTAATTAGCATTTTGGGCGCACCGACCGTTAAGAAGCGTCCACAAAAATTGAACGATTTTTACATTCTCGAGCGCCGGTTAATGAGAGCCGGAACGTTAACAAAAAATTGTATCTTTTGTGGTGTAGATATTGTCATCTTTTTATTGACGTTGTGGAATGTTCAACTCCAAAGCAGCCTCCAAAAAAGATTTCGATAACCTGAATTTTTCGGAACCCACCTTTATCGGCAGGTGAAAGGTGAAAAAAGTTGTTTGGAGATTGCCATCAGTGCAGCCAGATCGCGCGTAAAAGTTACCCCCTCTCTAGTCTCTTACGCGCCCACCACACAATCATAGTAGCGCGTGTCCGTGAGCGAGCGACGCTCGGACATCTTCGGAAAAAGCCGAGCACGGTCGAAATTTCCTGACCGCGCCTGCGGCAGCTACACCAATGCATGGACGCTGAGCACGTTCATGTGCGGCCAAGCCGAAACGAAGGCTTCGAGGGAAAAAGCAATCTGAGTACGACTCGCGCGTGACGTCACCCGACGGCACGCGCGAGGCTTTTAGATGTTTTGAATGTTTATTTAGCTCTTGATTCTCTGCGTTATTAATGTATACAAAAAAACGTATCGCGCACTCTGATCACTTAATTTTTTAGTTTATACGTTAATTTAAATATAATAATAAATCTAAATTACAACTCATTTATCTTATATAAAATTGTTTACGCTTTACTCACACCCATCCTTATGCCAAATAAATTATAATTCATAAAAGTAAGTGGAAATATATTTATATTCGTATCATTATATTAATTCTCATACTTTCATCAAGCGAGAAAGCATTGTCTTCAAAAACAAGACAATCATCCATCCGGCCGCGAATCGTAAGTACCAGAAATTGCACGGTGAAAGCGTCCCGTTGGTGAGATGGTGAGATGGTCCAAGCGGTGAGATGGTCCCGTTGGTAGCGTTCCTGGCTTCGGGCCGCAGGGGCCCCTAGTGCAAATTTTTCTCCAAATTTTTCATAATTTCTCATATTTTAGTCATATTTGAGATTTTCGGAGAAAAAATGATTTAAAACATATTCAAGTTCTGGTCTATTTCCCAAAAACACTTTTTTTTCACTGAAAATTCATGATTTCTCATATTTTTCCCGGAAATTTCTCTTTTTCCTATGACCTCAGTGAACGGCTGCGAAGATATTCGGAGAAAAGTTAAAGATGAAAAGAAATGAGATTTTCGTTAAAAATACTTATTACATTTTTTATCCCTCATGATTCTGAGAAATAATGAACTTCCAAAATTCTTGCAAACATTATTTTCCTTAAGGGGTAACACCACTGTAACGGCCTGCCAAGGAGCGTTTTAGACAAATAATACTTGGTGTAATTATGCGGAATAGTGGGGTCGGTGAAACATGAGTGGGGGAGCGGGTCAACTCGGATATGCGTGGAATATTGAGATAGGCACGGAGCATTGTAGATTAATTTTTTTGGTTTTCCACAGTTCACGTTTTTGCCGGTATCATCAATTTCTAGGAGTCCTTTATTAACTTTAAATAATTTTCGGATTTTTTTTTGTTTGGGTCAGATTTCAATTTTTGGCTTTTGTGGGGGTTTTCATGTTTTTTGTTTGTTTGAATTTCATAAAGCTTTCAATTTTTTTATTTTACTTGGTACCGCTCTTAATGCTTGGCAACGGGCCGCTGCAGCGGTGGGAGGAGGATTTCTACCGCCCAAACTTGAAGATCTACACAAAGCGGAAAGCGCGATAACATCTATAGGTATAGTTAGAGCTGAGCCCGCCAGCTATAGATATAGTAGGGGCGCGCTAAAAAAATTACTTTAAAAAATCGATATCTTGAAAACTATGGCGCGTCGCCAAAAATTCTTTTAAAACTCTTAAAATTTTAAAAGGAAGGTGTATGCCAAATTTCAGATCGAAATTTAGTTTCCGCTTTTCGGAAGTTTAGCTAAATATTCTACATATACCGGGTGCACCATTTAACGTGACCACCCCAAATATCTCCGATGCCTTTAGAGTGACGAAAAATTTCTCACAAGGTTATTTGATTGATTTCGAAGGGCTGATACAGTGCGTACGTACTTCCCGTTCCACGTAAGCGTAGGCCCGTCTTCAAACACAAAGCTAGAAACATACATATACACACACATTGGCATACATCGCGCTTTCCGCTGATCGTATACAATGTAGTGACATTGGATAATGATGCGTTCTCACTCACACCCGCACGCTTTGCTACGCGCTCGACGGTGTTGTGTCGAACGCCCGTGTGGATATGCTGCGTTCCCACTCTCGCTCGAGAGCCTTTTACGATTTCATTGGAGCGCTTCTCGCTAGTGCGCGCCTCGTCAATTTTTGGCTACCTCCTACTCCTCTCGCGCGAATGAAGAATAACCAGGGCCTTTCGTTTAGCTAGCTGCTTCGCATCGACGACCGGGCGTTGGAAATCCCCACTCCCCACTCACCAGGCATAATCGCAGCGCAGTGAGACTTCGTAAGCGTGGCACTCACCCGGCGCTCGATGCGGCGTTAAGTTTGATATGGGACCACGTCGAAATGCTACTACAGGGCTGATTTTTTTTTTGAAGTATATAATCTCTTTGCTGATCATCCTGTGCCGTTGGGGTATGACCCGGAGTACCGTTTGTTTGATAAAAAATCGGAAACTCGACGTATTTCGTGGATTCACAATATTACGCTTGTAGAAAAAAACTCCCGATCATTTTCAGTAGATTATTAATATTTGCCAAGAGAATGACGGAGCTGAAAAAATAGGTCCGGTTCGACTAATTATCGGACTAATCCTTGGTACCGTGGAAATGAAGATTCACAGTACCGTTATAAAATTATTAATAAGACGCATCTGTCTCTAACTTCGCAACACTTTTGCCAACCTTGGCATTATCATGTATTACGATTTACCAAGTGAATCATACTCAAACTGCACAGGATGATTAGCAAAGAGATTATATACTTCCAAAAAAATTTTCAGCCTCGCGGTAGTATTTCGACCTGGTCCCATAGCGACCTTAAGGGGTTACGCGGGTTTCGAAGCGAAATAAGCATATTTTCTCCATTCAAAAAAAATATATTATATAAATTATTTTATTCAAAATGTTAAGTACATAAAAGAACATTTTAACAATATTAAAAAAAATTTCATCCAAAAATTTGGGAAATTACCCGGTGCGACCTGGTTTCCGGAGACCCCTTAAAAACGGTGGACACGATTTCTTGAAAACTAATGAATCGATCTTATTGAAATTTTGCTCATTTCAAAATACCATTGACTAGTGATTAAACGAATTGTTTTTTCGATCACAACTAATTTTACGCGGCTACACGTAGTGTAAATTGTACCAAAAATATAACTATTTTGCATACAACGCCGCCAAAAATTTAAATTTCAATTGGAAAAAACCTCCGTTAAATCACTAGTCAATGCTATTTTAAGTCTGCGAAATTTCAATAATATCGGTGCATTAGTTTTTGAGAAATCGTGTCTACCGTTTTTTTAAAGATTCTCCGGAAACCAGGTCCCACCGGTTTAAAGTCCCAAATGTTTAGATGAATTTTTTTTAAATATTGAATTGTTGGTCTTTTATGTGCTTTACATTTTGAATAAAATAATGTATATATTGTTTTTTAGAATACGCAAATATGCTTTTTTGGCTTCGAAACCCACGTAACCCCTCAACGCCACATCGACCACCGAGTAAGAGCCAGGCCTTACGGAGTCTCACTGCGCGGCGAATGTGCCTGAAGAGTGGGGAGTGGGGATCACCAACACCCGGTCGTCGATGCGAAGCAGCTTGCTAAACGAAAGGCCCTGGTCGTTTTTCGTTCGCGCAAGAGGGGTAGGAGGCAGTGCAGCCAGATCGCGCGTAAAAGTTACCCCCTCTCTAGTCTCTTACGCGCCCATCACACAATCATAGTAGCGCGTGTCCGTGAGCGAGCGACGCTCGGACATCTTCGGAAAGAGCCGAGCACGGTCGAAGTGTCCCGACCGCGCCTTCGGCAGCTACACCAATCCATGGACGCTGAGCACGTTCATGTGCGACCAAGCCTAAACGAAGGCTTCGAGGGAAAAAGCAATCTGAGTACGACTCGCGTGTGCCGTCACCCGACGGCACGCGCGAGGCTTTTAGATGATTTCAATGCTTATTTAGCTCTTGATTCTCTGCGTTATTAATGTATACAAAAAAATGTATCGCGCACTCTGATAGCTTATTTTTTTAGTTTATACGTTAATTTAAATATAATAATAAATCTAAATCACAACTTACTTATCTTATATAAAATTGTTTACGCTTTACTCACACCCGTCCTTATGCCAAATAAATTATAATTCATAAAAGTAAGCGGAATTATATTTATATTCGTATTATTATATTAATTCTCATACTTTCATCAAGCGACAAAGCATTATCCCCAAAAACAAGCCAATCATCCGTCCGGCCGCGAATTGTAAGTACCAGAAAGCGCACATATTCTACAAGCGATGAGATGGTCCCGTTGGTAGCGTTCCTGGCTTCGGTCCACAGGGGCCCCTAGTGCAAATTTTTCTCCAAGTTTTTCATAATTTCTCATATTTTAGTCATATCTGAGATTTTCCGAGAAAAAACGATTTAAATCAGATTCAAGTACTGGTCTATTTCCCAAAAACACATTTTTTTTTACTTAGAATTAATGATTTCTCATTTTTTTTCCCGGAAATTTCTCTTTTTCCGATGACCTGAGTGAACGGCTGCGGAGATATTCGGAGAAAAGTTAAAGATGAAAAAAAATGAGATTTTCGTTAAAAAAACATTTTATTATTATTATTTTTTTCCAGAAATTTCCCTTTTCCTATTACCTGAGTGAACGGCTGCGGAGATATTCGGAGAAAAGTTGTAGATGAAAAAAAATAATATTTTCGTAAAAAAAACTTATTACATTTTTTTATCCCTCATAATTCTGAGAAATAATGAATTTCCGAAATTTTTGCAAACATTATTTTCCTTAAGGGGTAACACCACTGTAACGGCCTGCCACGAAGCGTTTTAGACAAAGAATACTTGGGGTAATTATTAAGCATATATTGAAGTATATAGCTAAAAAAAAATATGGGAAAATATTACAAAATGGCGATAATGCAGCAAATTCTTCCGAGGCATGTTGAACTTAAGGTACTCTACGGCACGCAGTATAACTTGTGCCAATTTTAATCTGGACGAAATAATTTTTTTTTTAATTAAATCTAGATGAGTGTAACTAGTGAACCACGTAGGGGATTTTAGAAATATTGATTTTTGAGTAATTGCCGAGTATTTGACTAAAAATTTTCAATTTTTTTTATGACAGTTATTTTTTAATAAATATTGTTTAAATTAACTTATCGAAAATCCCCTACGGGGGTTCAGTAGCTACACTTATGTAGACTTAACAAAACAAAATTCTTTTTTTTAGATTAAAATTGGCACAGTTATACTGCGGACAAAATAATTTTTTTATTAAATCTAGATGAGTGTAGATGGTGAACCACGTAGGGGATTTTAGAAATATTGATTTTTTAGTAATTGCCGAGTATTTGACTAAAAATGTGCATTTAGACTTAATAAAACGAAATTCTTTTTTTCAGATTAAAATTGGCACAGTTATACTGCGTGCCGCAGAGGTTCGACATGCTTCG
The DNA here is from genome assembly GCA_944452715.1 of Ophion slaviceki. NCBI lineage: Eukaryota > Metazoa > Arthropoda > Insecta > Hymenoptera > Ichneumonidae > Ophion > Ophion slaviceki. Next base: position 5,337,365 of record OX101794.1, on the reverse strand, counting down.
GAAGAATTGCTGCAGTGTAGCCATTTTGTAATATTTTCGGATAAAAATTTATAGCCATATACTTAAATATATTTGTTTATCACATTTTCTTACGCCAAAAAAAAATATTAAAAAATACGCTTCCTGTAAGGCCGTTACAGTGGTGTTACCCCTTAAAGTCTTCATATAATTTCCAAGATTTTCCCGTGATCGTGATTAAAATGATGAAATATTCGGAAAAATTCGAAAAAAAATCGGAGAAACTCGGATGTTTGCGTAAAAATAATTGTCCGCAAAACTCCGAATTGTTCATATTTGTTCCAAATCATAGAAAAAATCGGAAGCATAATGCATTATGATAAAGCATTATGATAATGCTTTATCGCTTGATGAAAGTATATGAGAATGAATATAATAATATGAATATAAATATATTTTCGCTTACTTTTGTGAATTACAATTTATTTGGAATAGGGACGGGTGTGAGTAAAGCGCAAACAATTTTTTAGAAGATAAATAAGTTGTAATTTAGATTTATTATTGTATTTACATTAACGTACAAACTAATAAAATAAGCGGTCAGAGTGCGCGATAAATTTTTCGACACTAAAAGATAACTAATTAAAATAATAATGATTACTAATAAAAATAACTGATCAAATAAGAATTAATAGTAATAATAATTTTAAAAAAGCACTGAGCGCGGGGCACGATCCCGCGCCACTAGTGCAAATATTTTCCGAAAAACTCCGATTTTTTCCGAAAAAATTTTCAGATTTTTTCCGAATTTTTCTATGAATTGGAACAAATATGAAGACTTCGGAGTTTTGCGTACAATTATTTTTACGCAAACATCCGAGTTTCTCCGAATTTCTCCGAATATTTCATCATTTTAATTACGATCATGGGAAAATCTCGGAAATTATATGAAGACTTTAAGGGGTAACACCACTGTAACGGCCTTACAAGAAGCGGATTTTTTGAATTTTTTTTTGCGGAAGAAAATGCGATAAACAAATAATACTTGCGGTATTTATTGATCATATATTTAAATATATTGCTAGAAATTTTTATCCGAAAATATTACAAAATGGCGACACTGCAGCAATTCTTCCGAAGCATGTCGAACCTCTGCGGCACGCAGTATAACTGTGCCAATTTTAATCTAAAAAAAAGAATTTTGCTTTATTAAGTCTAAATGAACATTTTTAGTCAAATACTCGGCAATTATTCAAAAATCAATATTTCTAAAATCGCCTACGTGGTTCACAAACTACACTCATCTTGATTTAATTTAAAAAAATTATATCGTCCAGATTAAAATTGGCACAAGTAATACTACGTGCCGCAGAGCACCTTAAGTTGAATATGCCTCGGAAGAATTTTCTGCAGTGTCGCCATTTTGTAATATTTTCCCATAAAATTTGTTCGCAATATACCTCAATATATGCTTAATAATTACTCCAAGTATTATTTGTCTAAAACGCTTCGTGGCAGGCCGTTACAGTGGTGTTACCCCTTAAGGAAAATAGTGTTTGCAAAAATTTCGGAAATTCATTATTTCTCAGAATTATGAGGGATAAAAAAATGTAATAAGTTTTTTTTACGAAAATCTCATTTTTTTCATCTATAACTTTTCTCCGAATATCTCCGCAGCCGTTCACTCAATAGGAAAAAGAAAAAGTTCCGGAAAAAAAATAATATCAAGTTTTTTTTACGAAAATTTCATTTTTTTTTTTCATCTTTACATTTTCTCCGAATATCTTCGCAGTCGTTCACTCAGATAATAGGAAAAAGGAAAATTTCCGGAAAAAAATAATAATAAAAAGTTTTTTTTAACGAAAATCTCATTTCGTTTCATCTTTAACTTTATCTGAATATCTCCGCAGCCGTTCACTCAGGTCATAGGAAAAAGAGAAATTTCCGGGAAAAAAATGAGAAATCATGAATTTTCAATAAAAAAAAATTTCAAAGGTTTTTCAGTTCAAAAAAATTTCAAAAGTTTTTCACCAAAGCATTTTGGTGAAAATTCATTTTAAGGTCATGATATCATAGGTCGTTGGATTCGTCTGAATATCAGCTACCACGTCTTAATTTTGAAAAACACGTTCCCACTTGAAAAACCATTTCTGCCCACAAATTCAATTACCTTATTCAAATATTCTTATTGTCAATACCATCAAGATTTACTGTTTTAACACGTGTATTTTGTTGAAAAATCATTTCAAGGTCATAATATCACAGGTCGTTGAATTTGACTGAATATAAGGTACTCCTTAACCCTTTCGCAGTGAGGTGAAAAAGAGATTTTCGTGCCATTTTTGTGTTGGAAAAAAAATTTCATAGATTTGCTATAAAGTCTCAGTTAAGGTTTTTAGGGTCGCTGACTTCGAATTTGATATCAGATTTCCAAAATTCAAAATGGCGGATCCAATATGGCAGACGCAAGATTGAAAAATGGTTTCATTTCGACGAAAGTACCTTATGATTTTTGGGGTCGCTGAATCCGAATCTGAAATCGGTTTTTGAAAATTCGAAATGGCGGATTCAATATGGCGAACGCAAATACGAAAAATGGTTCCATTTCGACGAAAGTGAGTACCTTATGGTTTTTGGGGTCGCTGAATCCGAATCTGAAATCGGTTTTTGAAAATTCCAAATGGCGGACGCAAATACGAAAAATGGTTCCAAATCGACGAAAGTGAGTACCTTATGGTTTTTGGGGTCGCTAAATCCGAATCTGAAATCGGTTTTGGAAAATTCAAAATGGCGGACGCAAATACGAAATATGGTTCCAATTCTTAACCCATAACGCCAATAAAAAAAACGACTATCTTCATAGCGTGAGAGATACGGTTTTTTTACTAATTTTACCCCCTCCGATGAGGGTGACTTCCGGCAAACGAATATCCCCCATTATTTTTGACCTGGCTTCCCTATGGTTGGTTTACCCGCAACGCCAAAAAAAAAAGATGACTATCTTCATACCGTGGAAGATACATTTTTTTACAACTTTCACCCCCCGATAAGGGTGGGTTCCGGCAAACGAAAATCGCTCATAATTTTTTTCCTGGCTCCTCTATGGTTGGTTTACCCGTAAGGCCGAAAAAAAGATGACTATTTTTATTCCGTGGAAGATACGATTTTTTACAACTTTTACCCCCTCCGATAAGGGTGCTTCCAGCAAACGAAAATCGCTGATCTTTTTTTTCCTGGATTCCCTATGGTTGGTTTACCGGTAACGCCAAAAAAAAGATGACTATCTTCATACCGTGGAAGATAGAATTTTTTTTACAACTTTCACCCTCCGATAAGGGTGGTTTCCGGCAAACGAAAATCGCTCATAATTTTTTTCCCGCATTCCCTATGGTTGGTTTACCCGCAACGCAAAAAAAAAGATGACTATCTTCATACCGTGGAAGATAGATTTTTTTACAACCTTCACCCCCCCCCCCCCCCCCCGATAAGGGTGGGTTCCGGCAAACGAAAATCGCTCATAATTTTTTTCCTGGCTCCTCTATGATTGGTTTACCCGTAAGGCCGAAAAAAAAGATAACTATTTTTATTCCGTGGAAGATACGATTTTTTACAACTTTTACCCCCTCCGATAAGGGTGACTTCCGACAAACGAAAACCGATGATATTTTTTTTCCTGGATTCCCTATGGTTGGTTTACTCGTAACGCCAAGAAAAAAAGATGACTATCTTCATACCGTGGAAGATAGAATTTTTTTTACAACTTTCACCCGCCGATAAGGGTGGTTTCCGGCAAACGAAAATCGCTCATAATTTTTTTCCCGCATTCCCTATGGTTGGTTTACCCGCAACGCAAAAAAAAAAGATGACTATCTTCATACCGTGGAAGATAGATTTTTTTACAACTTTCACCCCCCGATAAGGGTGGGTTCCGGCAAACGAAAATCGCTCATAATTTTTTTCCTGGCTCCTCTATGGTTGGTTTACCTGTAAGGCCGAAAAAAAAGATGACTATTTTTATTCCGTGGAAGATACGATTTTTTACAACTTTTACCCCCTCCGATAAGGGTGACTTCCGGCAAACGAAAATCGCTTATATTTTTTTTCCTGGATTCCCTATGGTTGGTGTACCCGTAACGCCAAAAAGAAAGATGACTATCTTCATACCGTGGAAGATATAATTTTTTGTACACTTGTCACCCCCCGATAAGGGTGGGTTCTGGCAAACGAACATCGCTCATAATTTTTTTCCCGCATTCCCTATGGTTGGTTTACCCGCAACGCCAAAAAAAAAGATGACTATCTTCATACCGCGGAAGATACGATTTTTCACAACTTCCACCCTCTTTTGAGGGTGGGTTTCGTTTGCCGAAATCCCTTAAAATGTTATATATGATCTTTTATAAGCACCCAGAAGCGGATTGAGCAATACATTGATTGAAGGTAAAAAAAAAATCGCTGGTTAGCAACGATGCGAACTTCAGACACATTGTTATCGTGTATCCTCGAATTTTGATAGCACGATCGTATCTCTGGAATTTATATTGACGTAAGAATAACAAATATGGCCTGTCTCGTAACCTCAATTTACGTACTCTGTCATTTGCCACGATCTTCCCTCGCATTCCTTCCCGCTCGCCGATGTGTCAAAGAGCCAACGGGTCCGATGCAAGCAACTCAAGTTTATTTGCTCTTCGCAGGAATACCTCAGTATGTATTCGTGAAAAAAATCGCAGATAGCATATTTTCCAATGATCCGTAGCCATTGTCATTACCCCTCAAAATCCTCGATTCCCTGAGCAGCGTGCAACCAAAATGAGGCACGAAAATTCAATACCCTTTGCCTACGAACGCTAAACTGTCACGTCTCAAACGCGGATGATTTGTGGACCTGTGGCGATTCCTGGATAGCTTCACCCTGATGGCCCAGCGTACTATTGGTATGGCATACAGAAATTGTACCCTACGGTATACCTGTACGGTAGTATACCGCTACACGCAAATGTAAGTGTTACTAGTATGATACCGGTACACTGTACAATAGTAAAACATACCGGTACTGTATCCTCACCATACTAATACCGGTACCGAAACCATACGCACATACGTGGTAGGTACGGTACCTGGGCTATCATGTAGGAACTAGAAACAATGAAGCGTCGGATTTACCATCTAGATGGACCATCGGATTTATCCAGGTCAGCAATTACGCACTGCCGAGTATGAGAGCCGGCGTCAATCGTCGAGGCTATAGTATACAGTCCCAGTGTCGCAAGGATATCACTGCTATCCCCAATCTCTTCCAGAGCACCAGCGAGGCTGCATGACCTCACGGAACTCGTCGAACCCTTCGGCTTCGTTCAGAAACAATATCTCGCCAAGGATCGCACCACCAATGTGTGCAAAGTCTTTCGTTTACGCATGTACGTTTCAAAATGGAGGCTGAGGACGCTAGCGTCTTCTTGTGTCTCAATGGTTACAGCTACCATCATCTCATACTCAGCGTCGACTGGTCCAAACCTCCTGCCCAACAAAATTGAATGGTCAACGGTTGAAACGCATTAAGGAACGAGCGCGCGCGCTTGATTTCTATAGATTTTGTTCAAATTTCAACCAGATATTGTTTGTATCATTATGCCTGTTTCCGTGAAATTTCAGAACAGTCGACTATTTAGATTCGGAGATAATGGATTTTAAAATTGCAGCTTTTAACACTGTAGGTTCTGCATTGAAATTTAGACAGAGTAATTGTCCGTAAAAAAGATTTATCCCCTATAAGAAGACATGACAATGATATAAACAATGTCAAATTATTAATGTTTATAACGCAATTTTTTTACGACAAAAGTTTTTAACTTTAAGAAGACGATCATTATTTTTTTTCTCGAAATATTGAACAATACTGTCCCGCGGTGTTGCATAATGTCTTCTTATTATAGGGGACAAATGTTTTCTACCGAGAGTTATTCTATCGTTACTGAACGTTTTTAGCAAAACTGAATAGTAAAGACAATCAAACCTTTTTTCACTCGTTCCCTAACTAGTTTTCTATCTAAAATTTTTTTAATTATTAATAAACATTATACAATGGTGCGACGAATTATGTGACCGGACCTGTTAAAAGTTGATATTTGGAAACCCATTATCTCCTAATCTAAATAGTTAACTGTTGTGAAACTTCACTCAGACATGTATATGAATAATGTCTGGTTAAAATTTGAACAAAATCGATAGAAATCAAGAGCGCGCGTTCGTTTTACCTTAACGGGCTATACGCAGTTAGAAATTTCTAAAAATCGTTTTTTTTTTTCATTTCATTTTCAGAATGTACAAATATGTGAGTATATTCCCTGAAAATTTCAAATCGATCCACCGAATATTCTCGGAAATACACACATATTTGTAAGGACGCTCGGAGCGCGTCTCCGAGCGTCCGAGAAACTGCAAACGCGTTTTTGTCAAAACGGTGTTTTCAAAGTCGGTGAGCACGATTTCTCAAAAACGGCTCAACCGATCGGTCTGCAATTTTAACACAACCTTGTCAGATATATTCTTCAGGTATTGATAGAAGAAATAAGATTTCCGATAATGATTTCAATTTTTTTTCAACGATTTAACGAATAAAATTTGGTCGAAAATCGAAATTGTTTCTTTCCGGAGCCACCATTTTATCAAAAATTAAAATTTTGACTATTCCTTCGATCAATACCTGAATTCACCTATCCCCTAAAAGAATCTTATTTGTTTTTTCATTTTAGATTATCCAAACCGGAGATACTTTGCTCACCGCCGGACACTTTTTTTTCGGAGACCTCCAGGAGACTTCCTACAGGAGCAATGTTAATGAATATTTTTGAAAATAAAAAATGCTAAATATCTAAAGCTAAAAGATGTCGCTACACTACCTAATACTTTTCGTTTTGCCCAAATTAAATCCTTTTCCAGAAAAAAATCATGCAAAAACAACTTTTTTGGCCTTGCAACTGCGTATAACGCCTTAAGGGCTTACACCACTGTAAACGTCCAAAATTGAGTGATATTTCGCGATTTTTTTTGGTATAAGGACAAATCAGAGAACACTAATATTCTAGGATATTATTAGTCATATCTTTAAGTAAACAAAAAGGAATTTATATTCAAAAATTATACTAAATGGTGACGCTGGAGCCATTCTAGCGAGGCATGTTGAATTTGAAACGCTCTGCGGCGTGCAGTATGGCTGACGCCAATTTGATTTTACAATTTTTTTTTAATTTCTATTTATTTACACGAGTATTGCTAGAGAAATACGTAGAGGATTGTGAAAATATTATTTTTGGTATAATTGGCTAGCGTTAAATTAAAAACTTAATTTTCGACAGAAAAAAAGGACAATCATTTGTTAATAACTAACGTTATAATTAACTCATGGAAAATCCCGTACGTATTTCTCTTCGGAATGTTATTTTAACGATATACTCAACATTTGAAATGAAAAGAATGAAAATTGTTGGAGTTATGCTGCGTGCCATTTAAAAAAATTGTGTTTCAAGGAAAACGGTCGATGTCTGGCACACGGGCCACTGCCACCGCAGACCCACACGGGCCTGCGGACCTTGTTTGACAGGTCCCAAACGTTTCCCCCTTATTCTAGATGGTTCAAAGCATCTCTTAAGGGGCTCTACCAGTGGGAGACTGTCAAAAAATCGATTTTTTGTCGCCTTTTTCGACAGTTTATACTTTTAAGAATATCATTATCATTTATATATTTTATGTCAATATCATTTTATCTTGCAAAAATCGATAGTTAAATCTGTAAACGCGTTTTTCTCGAAATGAGATTTTTCAAATTTGCTGACATTGTAACTCAAAGAGCAATTATCCGATTGACTTGAAATTTGAACTGAGTACTCGTGAATATTTTTTACTCTGCAATGACGTAGGATATTTTTGATTGGATGAAAATTGACGATTTGGCATTGAAGAGAACGACCATTTTCTAGGAAAGAAAACAGACTTTTTTATTCATAACTACGCCATTTTGTTTGATTTTGATATTTCTCGAAAATCCTACGTCATTGTACATGGTGTTTAAAAATGATGTGTCACCACTTCGCCGAGTCACGTTCGGGGAAGATCACCCCCCAACATGGACCCACAAAATTGACCTTGACGCCAAAACTCAACTTAAAATTTTTTATTGGCTTGAAAAATTCCACTAAATGAGAGGAACAAAAGTCAGCAAGGAACCATGGGTCGCAAATGAGCCCGTCACCCAGAAAATAAAAAATAAAATATTTAAAAGTCGGAAATATGTGTTTCCCGGATCGTGGATAAGAGAAACTCAACAATAGCGAGTTAAGTACCAAAATAAAGCCCTCCATCACTCGCCAACGTCAAAGACCAACGCCTTATGATTCGCGCTATTGATCAGGCTTTTGGAAATTATGTTGGAGCTCGCGAAATTTATCGAGAGTGGCTGCTCCAGCATGCCCATGAGGGACGGCTTAGGCCTGGTGCAATTCCAGATCGGCGTGAATTTCAACGTCTTGATGAGCGCTTTAATGACCAGGAAAGGTTTGCCATCCAGCGTGCTGGACATCGGAGAGCAGGACGTCCTCGAGTCCATTGGAGGATCGAGGAGCGTGTTATTGCTCTTGCACGGCCTTTCCCGTCATGGGCGTATGCCGAATAGCCGCTCGCGTTGGTGTAGCGAATATGACAGTTGGTCGCATAATTCGCGAGGAGGGCCTGCGACCGTATCGTGTGCAATATGTCCAAGCACTGCACCCTGGGGACAATCAAGTTCGTTGGAATTTTTGCCATTGGACGCTTCGGAAATTGCAAAGAGACCCTCGATTTCTTGAGCACGTCTTGTTCACTGGCGAGGCGAGCAGCTCGGGCACCGGCATTTTGAATAGGCAAAATATTCGCATCTGGGCTGACAGGAACCCTCATGCGATGATGCAACGAGTTCACCAGGGTCGATTCAGCGTCAATGTTTCGGCAGGTATCGTTGGTGACAATATCATTGGTCCGGTCTATCTTCCGTCGCGGTTGAATAGTCGAAATTATCTGGTTTTTCTGCAGCGCGATTTAATCCATCGCTTACGAGAAATTGTTCGGCGGCAGAATCGCCAAGGTCTTTTCTTTATGCACGATGGCGCCCCACCACATTTTGGTCGGCAAGTTCGTGCTTTTCTTCATGAAGCCTTTGGAACTCGATGGATAGGCCGTCGGCCTGCGCCACATTTATGGCCACCACGTTCTCCAGACCTCAATCCGTTGGATTTTTTCTTGTGGGGCGCTCTACAAGCCATCGTTTATAGATCTGGCAGAGCGATCAGAACGCCAGTGGATCTGAGACGCCGGATAGATGATGGAATTGCCCAGCTGAGACGAAACCGATAACTCTTGGCCAGAGTTCGGACCAATTTAGACGAAACGCTGCGAGCGTGTCTGCGTAATGGAGGTCGGCATGTGGGAGGTGGAGAACAAGCCCGTATGCTACGAGCCATCGGTATAAACGAATCGGTTCTTTACCTTCGACGCTACCGCCAACGTCGTGGCCCGCGATAAAATCGACCAGGTGATAATTAAAAAGACGGCAGCGAGGGTTTGGAGTCGGTAAATACCCTGGGAGTGACGAACCACGGAGACCTGATCGCGACCTGATCTCACATGCGCACATGCACGCACGCACACACACACGCGCGCGCGCGCGCGACTCTTGAATGTGTGCCAACGGTGACCTCAAAAGTTGTTGTCATTTACCATGTGCTTATCCGTCCACCGTCTCGTGGTGAGAGTCGGACAACGGTGAAGTTCTTTTTTTTTTTCGAATAATAGAATCCACTGGCTAAGTGATGGAGGGCTTTATTTTGGTGCTTAACTCGCTATTGTTGTGTTTCTCCTATCCACTATCCGGGAAACTTATATTTCCGAATTTTTAATATTTTATTTTTTATTTTCTGGGTGACGGGCTCATTTGCGACCCCTGGTTCCTTTCTGACTTTTGTTCCTGTCATTCAGTAGAATTTTTCAAGCCAATAGACAAATTTGACCTTGAGTTTTGGGGTTAAGGTCAATTTTGCGGGTCCGTGTTAGGGGATGATCTTCGCCGAACGTGACTCGGAAAATCACCTGGCGGAGTGGTGCACATAATTTTTATACACCCTGTACAGGAAGTACCATCCAGTTTAACGACATTTCTTCCTTTTTCGGTTTCAAGTACTCAATCGGCCGGAATCATGTCAGCAGTGGAGAAACTTTTCGTTGGCGCCTCCGAAGGCAGCGCATAAGTCGCTTGGATCTCAATATTTTTCTATGGAAAAATTATGTAATATAGGTCAAATATAGCCAAATATATTCTTCATTTTTCGAAACATTCAATTGAATACTTTTCTTCCAAAAAACTCCCGAAAATCACCCAAATTTTCAGCGTTCACACTGGTATAGCCCCTTAAGTTAAAAAAATCAATTTTTAAAAAATTCTACAGTGGTGTGATCCCTTAGATCGGAGTACACGGTGGCGATTGTTCGTCGCGTCTCTTTGAACCAGCCCCCCGCCCCTCTATTTTTACGCAAGGTTCGTCCGCTCACTGCTGCGAGCTTGAATCTCCTATTCGTCAATAAAATTCAAAAAGAGGACAAGACAATGATTGCCAAAGGATCGAGTGGTTTTTATTCGAAACAAATAATCCTATTATTTTTTCTGGTCTACCTGCGGTCATTCGGATGAACTTCCGAAATTGAAACGCATCATCTATTGCTAACTCATGTCGAAGATTATTTGAAAAAGTAAGAAAAGAACGCCAAATAATAAAAAAAATTGTCCCGAAAACATTATCGCTTGTTTTACCATGTTAAAAATTCTGCTTTATCTTAGAATGTTTTTTATTTTTATTTGAACAATGATTTCATTATATATTTTCAACTTAAATGTACAAAAAGTGAAATAACTTCTTATACAATAGCCAAGCAAGTTTACTAAAACATTTGTAAACAAAATTATTGAACCTTAAGAATGATATTTTGCGTATTATGCTATTTTTATTTACAAAAATCATCTTACTGTTGTAATATGAAATTGGTGTCACCATTATATGTTGGGAGTACAAATAAGTCTCCACCGTTTGACAAAAGATGGCCCCACCAGGAGGTTATGGTCGAAATTGTCAGATGTAAAACGTCATATCGTAAGGTTGGACATCGAGCAAGACCATAACTTTGAAATTTTAGCGATTTTGTATCAGCATTACATAATTTTTTACTCGCAAGAATGTCGAGTTTTGAGCCGAATAAGCGTCATTTGCGGGAACCGTTGCGTTTGGCACGAATCTCCCTCCAATAATGCTTCTAATTCCGCGTCTTCGTGCACTTTCGGCCCCCTGCTACGTTATTGGTCTCCACGTCAACCTCACCGTTCCTAAATATTTGAAACCATTCACGACACTTCTCTCACTTAAACGGCCTCACCATATGCTTCTACAAGCAATATATGCGCCTTAGCTGCAGATTTTTTCAAATTAAAGAAGTAAATCAAAAGTTCCCGCAAATGACGCTTATTCGAACCAAAACTCGACATTTTCGCACGAAAAAAATTATGTGATGCTAATACAAAATCGCTAATATTTCAAGTTTATGGTCTTGCCAGATGTCCAACCTTAGAATATGACGTTTTACATCTGACAATTTCAACAATAACCTCGTAGTGGGGCCATCTTTTGTCAAACGGCGGACACTTATTTGTACACCCAAAAAAAGTACAATGTAAGTACTACACAAGTATACTGGAAATGCTGCGCAACGACTTAGCGTGCATGGTTAAGACGGAATGACACCTCATCGCGGTCGGTATGGTAGAACAATTATAGATACCCAAAAATCTCTGAAACGGCTCTTCAGATCCCGTCGAAACTTTGCCAAACGACGTCAAATAGATAGACGAACAGCTGTCTGCCCCTTAAATTTTCTGAATTTGAGAAAAAAAACGTAGGTTGGCTTATGATAAGCCAGTCTACTTTTTTTCTCAAATTCAGAAAGTTTAAGGGGCAGCCAGCTGTTCGTCTATCTATTTGACGTCGTTTGGCAAAGTTTCGACGGGATCTGAAGATCCGTTTCAGAGATTTTTGGGTATCTATAATTGTTCTACCATACCGACCGCGATGAGGTGTCATTCCGTCTTAAGAAGAGAAGCTCAGTGAAGTTTGAATATACATGGAACAAGACGATCGACGGTGCTCGCCCGGCTCGTCATCGATTACGTTTGTTTATTAGCCTACGTCGCAATACCACACTTCGGTAGATAAATGACGGCCATGGAAAAGGGATATTTCGAGTTCTCAAAGGAATTCTGAAGGCTTTTGTGATGTTTGAGTTTTATTAAATGTTATTATATTATTTTTTGCATTTATCGTCGTACGTTATTATTCATCGTGGTAAGTTGCTTTGTTTGTATTACAATGGCGACTTAATTTTAATTTCGTTTGCATGTAGGTACCATTTAGTCGGTGAGTTTGTGCCTGGTTTTCGAAAATAATTTGTCTATTGGAACTTTTATCTCGAAATAAATCACTCGTTGGATTATCCAAAAATGTTCATAAAAAACTCCTCGTGATCGGTAATTTCATCATTTGATGAGTTTAAGATCGACTGGGAGCTTTAAGAGTACGACTTTTGCAGCATTTTTCTGAGGTATGCTATACTCTGGTATTCACGGCGATATTCATTTATATACATGGTTTTTTATACAGTTAGGTTATACTATATTCATGTTTATAGTTAAATCATAAAAATAATATCTCAAAATTGGTTGACTTTTGCATAAAACATTGTTGGGTTATTTGGCAGCGGAAAATATCCTATAACCCTTCCAAGGGATCGTGACCAATAACCAATAGCCCTGTATGTATATTCATTTCAAAAGATATGAAATCTTTGAGCTTTTTTTAATTGTTCAAATTTTTAAGCGGATATTTTCCTACGATGTTTTTTTTGCGGAGATATAACAACTTAATGACGTTGAAGTTTAAATCGTTGGAATGCAACGAAAATGAATTCTTCTCGAATGCTCAAATTTTTTCGTTAACGGTTCAGGTTATGAAAATCTTCCAAACGTTTTACAGTCTTATAAGAGATTTACGACTTCAGTTTGCAAAAAGAAGACTCTCCATAATAACACAAATGAATAAATGAAAAATATAGATACATACAACTCCATCGTACTTGAAATATTTGTGCAATCAAGTTCGAGTCTTCTCCTCTTGACGGTCTCACGTTCCGATTTTTTTTAAAGCATTTTAACCACTCGATATTTTCCCACTTTGTAGGTCCAAATATTGCGGATGCATTATAGAACAATGTGAACGAATTCGGTATCAGTTGTTCTATATATAATCATAATTGTTTAAAAAATTACATTTTGTGTCGTATAGATAAATTGATTGCCTTGTGTCAGTGCTTATAACTCTCTGATCAGTGAGTGAGTAGAGGAGCTAGGCCGATTCTAAGCCAATTTGGGGGGAAGGTTCAGTGGGGTCCAGAGGGCAGGGTTCTCGGGGGGGGGGGGGTCCAGCGCGGGAAAGCCAAGTGCGGGGGTACGGCGGAGGGGGGTCGCCGGGCGCGTGTGACGTCACGGAGGGGGCCTATTTGGGGGGCCATGTGGTCCGTGGAGCGACTGGCGGAAGGGGAAAGCCGCCGTCGATGAGTGTTGTATGTGTGAAGGGCGGCCTTTCAAAACCCAATATTTATGACATGCAGCTGGTTCCATTCCGAAAGACAATGTCTATTGCATCCGCCTCGTCTCCAAGCTCGCCGACACTCGAGACAGGTCCGAACAGGATCCTCGGAAAAAACTATAATCTGTAGAGATCATAGGCTGTGACTGCGGATGGACCACTTGAGCGCAGCTCTTGAAAAGTCGCGCTCTCCATTCCAAAATATAACATCAAGATGTTCGCATGTGCGAGTATGTACGCAGTGCATCCAGCCAAGCACCAAAGCCTGGACTTGACCAAAAACGAGCTCGAACAGGTTCCAAAGGTCTTGCTCTTAAAATATTTGGATAAATATGTTGGCTTATTGTGGGATCGTTTGCCAGAACATCATCGGAACGACAGTGAAGTGATATCATATCTTCCATGCTTGGAGCATTATAATACGCCACAGATGAAAGATCACATCGATGGCCCTCCACCTCAACGTCGGGAGTGTAAAAAATGCTGTGAAAATTCTCCACGGTTCTTCGAACGTGTTCGAACCGGTTTTTCACGATTGGAAAAGAGGGGAGAAGTTTAAAAAATTGAGTGGGAGGCTTACGAGGGAGCATAATTTCATGGACCAAGCTCAGACTGCACTATTCCACTGCACCATCAACATCTAAAAAGAACTTTGAAAGTGCGGAGAAAATGGATCTCTCGGATATCAAAAAAGTCGGCCGGCTGACGGAATTCATCCCAACGAAGAAGCTGTCAGAACTCCCCGTTAAGTCGGAACGACTACTGTCCGACATGAGCCTTCGACCAAGATCCGACAATGTTCGTGAGTATGCTGCAAGTGGCACGCGATGGTCAACTCTGCATGCAGTATATTGGTGGAAAATACAACAGTGTCGAGTTCCGTCGTTTCTGAACATGGTGGACGGGGAAAAAAAATTCGTTGGAATATCATCATCGAACTGTTTACACCACAGCGTCTTGCCATCGTCTTCAACAGTTAGTGTTCACTATGTAAAAAATATATATGTTTGATCGAATTGTAAATGATGGATGTTTCCGTCGTAGAATAAAGAATACAAATGACATATTTTCATCGAAATGTGTTTTATTCATTCAAAAAAAGCCCTCGCTCACGCTCCGTATACGCCCAACCAGCTTTTCACCGATTTTACATTCTCATGGGCGCAGATCGTGTTAAGGGGATGATGGGGGCATTTGGAGTTTATGATTTTCGGCAGCTTCTGCAGCAATGGACAGTCCAGAGTCTCCAAGTCGATGACGTTTGTCGCGGGATCCGTGAATCGTGATAGCCACGCGCATTTTTCGAGTCCCTTCGCATAGATCGTAGGAGCTCCATGCAAGAGTTCTCGAATTGTCTTTCTAGCTGCTTCGTATGGTATGCCATTGTGATCCCATCGAATTCCATGGAAATTGCGTTCCAGCCACTTGTTTGTAATTTTGTACTTGGCCGGTAAAGAGTCCCATGCAAATGGTGCGTCGAAGGCGAGCGTTAGCGGTTCAGCATTCTTCTCATGGAGTTTGACGATGGCCATCTCCTTCAGGACAAATTCGTTGACGGGTCTCTTGAAGCCCTGCAGATCGACGATAAGCTCCATGTTGACTGAAGTGGATGAGATTCATCGACATGATTTTATACCATTTTTTAACTCCACTACTGATTGGATTGTACTCTTCGTGAGACGTTCCAGAGACTTCCAAAGACATTCATAAGACGTTCGAAGACATTCAAGAGACGTTCGAAAACATTCAAAAGGCGTTTGAACACATGCATGAGGGGTTCAAAGAGTTTCAAAAGACTTTCTACGACGTCATGAGACGTTTGAAGGTGTTCATGAGACGTTTGAAGGTGTTCGTGAGACCATCAAGAGACTTTCGAAAACGTTTAAAGACATTCATGAGAGGTTCGAAGACGTTCAAGAGATCTGTGACGATATTCATAATATGTTTGAAGACATCGATGAGGGGTTCGAAGACCTTTAAGAGACTTTCAAAGACATTCACGAGGGGTTTGAAGACGTTCAAGAGACATTCGACGACATTCATGATACGTTTGAAGACATTCATGAGGGGTTCGAAGACGTTTAAAAGACTTTCGACGACACTCATAATACGTTTGAAGACGATCAAGAGACTTTCGAATACGTTCAAGAGACTTTCATAGACATTCGCGAGACGTGCGAAGACGTTCAGAGACTTTCGATGAAATTCAAGAGATCTTTGACAATATTCATAATACGTTCGAAGACATCGATGAGGGGTTCGACGACGTTTTAGAGACTTTCAAAGACATTCACGAGGGGTTCGAAGACGTTCAAGCGAATTGCGACGACATTCATAATACGTTTGAAGACATTCATGAGGGATTCGAAGACGCTTAAGAGAGACTTTCGAAAACATTCACGAGGGGTTTGAAGACGTTTAAAAGACTTTCGACGACACTCATAATACGTTTGAAGACGTTCAAGAGACTTTCAGAGACATTCATGAGGGGTTCGAAGACGCTTGAGAGACTTTCAAAGACATTCACGAGGCGTTCGAAGACGTTCAAGAGAATTTCGACGACATTCATAATACGTTTGAAGACATTCATGAGGGGTTCGAAGACGTTTAAAAGACTTTCGACGACACTCATAATACGTTTGAAGACGATCAAGAGACTTTCGAATACGTTCAAGAGACTTTCAGAGACATTCGCGAGACGTGCGAAGACGTTCAGAGACTTTCGATGACATTCAAGAGATCTTTGACAATATTCATAATACGTTCGAAGACATCGATGAGGGGTTCGACGACGTTTTAGAGACTTTCAAAGACATTCACGAGGGGTTCGAAGACGTTCAAGCGAATTGCGACGACATTCATAATACGCTTGAAGACATTCATGAGGGATTCGAAGACGCTTAAGAGAGACTTTCGAAAACATTCACGAGGGGTTTGAAGACGTTTAAAAGACTTTAGACGACACTCATAATACGTTTGAAGACATTCAAGAGACTTTCAGAGACATTCATGAGGGGTTCGAAGACGCTTGAGAGACTTTCAAAGGCATTCACGAGGGTTTCGAAGACATTCAAGAGATCTTTGACAATATTCATAATACGTTTGAAGACATCGATGAGGGGTTCGAAGACGCTTGAGAGACTTTCAAAGGCATTCACGAGAGTTTCGAAGACGTTCAAGAGACTTTCGACGACATTCATCATACGTTTGAAGACATTCATGAGGGGTTGGAAGAAGCTTAAGCGAGACTTCCTAAGACATTCACGAGGGGTTCGAAGACGTCCAAAAGACTTTCGACGACACTCATAATACGTATGAAGACATTCATGAGGGGTTCGAAGACGCTTGAGAGACTTTCAAAGACATTCACGAGAGGTGCGAAGACCTTCAGAGACCTTCGAAGACATTCAAGAGATCTTTGACAATATTCATAATACGTTCGAAGACATCGATGAGGGGTTCGACGATGTTTTAGAGACTTTCAGAGACATTCGCGACAGGTGCGAAGACGTTCAGAGACTTTCGAAGACATTCAAGAGATTTTTGATAATATGCATAATACGTTTGAAGACATTCATGAAAGGTTCGAAGACGCTTGAGAGACTTTCAAAGGCATTCACGAGGGTTTCGAAAGTCGAAAGTCTCTTGAACGTCTTCGAACCCCTCATGAATGTCTTCAAACGTATCATGAATGTCGTCGAAAGTTTCTTGAACGTCTTCAAACCCCTCGTGAATGTCTTTGAAAGTCTCTAAAACGTTGTCGAACCCCTCATCGATGTCTTCAAACGTATAATGAATATTAACAAAGATCTCTTGAATGTCTTCGAAAGTCTCTGAACGTCTTCGCACCTCTCGCGAATGTCTCTGAAAGTCTCTTGAACGTCTTCAAACGTATTATGAGTGTCGTCGAAAGTCTTTTAAACGTCTCCGAACCCCTCGTGAATGTCTTTGAAAGTCTCTCTTAAGCGTCTTCGAACCCCTCATGAATGTCTCTGAAAGTCTCTTGAACGTATTCGAAAGTCTCTTGAACGTCTTTGAACGTATTATGAGTGTCGTTGAAAGTCTTTTAAACGTCTTCAAACCCCTCGTGAATGTCTTTGAAAGTCTCTCTTAAGCGTCTTCGAATCCCTCATGAATGTCTTCAAACGTATTATGAATGTCGTCGCAATTCTCTTGAACGTTTTCGAACCCCTCGTGAATGTCTTTGAAAGTCTCTAAAACGTCGTCGAACCCCTCATCGATATTTTCGAACGTATTATGAATATTGTCAAAGATCTCTTGAATGTCATCGAAAGTCTCTGAACGTCTTCGCACCTCTCGCGAATGTATCTGAAAGTCCCTTGAACGTATTCGAAAGTCTGTTGAACGTCTTCAATCGTATTATGAGTGTCGTCGAAAGTCTTTTGAACGTCTTCGAACCCCTGGTGAATGTCTTTGAAAGTCTCGCTTAAGCTTCTTCGAACCCCTCACGAACATCTTCAAACGTATCATGAATGTCGTCGAAAGTCTTTTGAACGTCTCTAAAACGTCGTCGAACCCCACATCGATGTCTTCAAACGTATTATGAATATTGTGAAAGATCTCTTGAATGTCTTCGAAAGTCTCTGAACGTCTTCACACCTCTCGCGAATCTCTCTGAAAGTCTCTTAAGCGTCTTCGAACCCCTCATCAATGCCTTCAAACGTTTTATGAGTGTCGTCGAAAGTCTTTTAAACGTCTTCGAACCCCTCGTCAATGTCTTTGAAAGTCTCTCAAGTCTTCAAAGACACTTGTCTTTGAACCCCTCATGAATGTCTTCAAATGTATTATGAATGGTGTCGAAAGTATCTTGAACGTCTTCGAACCCCTCATGAATGTCTTTAAACATATCATGAAAGTCGTCGAAAGTCTCTTGAACGTCTTCGAAACTCTCGTGAATGCCTTTGAAAGTCTCTCAAACATCTTCGAACCCCTCATCGATCTCATCGATGTCTTCAAACGTATTATGAATATTGTCAAAGATCTCTTGAATGTCTTCGAAAGTCTCTGAACGTCTTCAAACCCCTCGTGAATGTCTTTGAAAGTCTCTATAACATCGTCGAACCTCTCATCCATGTCTTCGAACGTATTATGAATATTGTCAAAGATCTCTTCAATGTCTTCGAAGGTCTCTGAACGTCTTCGCACCTCTCGTGAATGTCTTTGAAAATCTCTTAAGCGTCTTCGAACCCCTCATGAATGTCTTTAAACGTATTATGAACGAATTCGAAAGTTTTTGAACATCTTCCAACCCCTCGTAAATGTCTTTGAAAGTCTCTTACACGTATTCGAACCCCTCATCGATGTGTTCAAACACATTCCGAATATCGTCACAGATCTCTTTAACGTCTTCGAACCTCTCGCGAATGTCTCTGAAAGTCTCTTGAACGTATTCGAAACCCTCGTGAATGCCTTTGAAAGTCTCTCAAGCGTCTTCGAACCCCTCATGAATGTCTCTCAAAGTCTCTTGAACGTATTCGAAAGTGTCTTGAACATCTTCAAACGTATTATGAGTGTCGTCAGAAGTCCTCTGAACGTCTTAAAACCACTCCTGAATGTCTTTGAAAGTCTCTCTTAAGCGTTTTCGAACCCCTCATGAATGTACTCAAACGTATCATGAATGTCGTCGAAAGTCTCTGAACGTCTTCGCACCTCTCGCGAATGTCTCTGAAAGTCTCTTGAATGTATTCTAAAGTCTTGTGAATGTCTTCGGAAGTCTCTGAAGGTCTTCGCACCTCTCGCGAATGTCTCTGAAAGTCTCTCGAACGTATTCGAAAGTCTTTTAAACGTCTTCAAACCCCTCGTGAATGTCTTCAAACGTATTATGAATATCGTCGAAAGTCTCTTGAACGTCTTCGAAACTCTCGCGAATGTCTTTGAAAGTCTCTCAAGCGTCTTCGAACCCGTCATCGATGTCTTCAAACGTATTATGTATATTGTCAAAGATCTCTTGAATGTCTTCGAAGGTCTCTGAACGTCTTCGCACCTCTTGCGAATGTCTCTGAAAGTCTCTTGAACGTATTCGAAAGTCTCTTTAACGTCTTCAAACGTATTATGAGTGTCTTCGAACCCCTTATGAATGTCTTCGACCGTATTATGAATGCTATCGAAATTCTCTTGAACGTCTTCGAACGCCTCGTGAATGTCTTTGAAAGTCTCTCAAGCGTCTTGGAACCCCTTATGAATGTCTTCAAACGTATCATGAATGTCGTCGAATGTCTCTTGAACGTCTTCAAATCCCTCCTGAATGTCTTTGAAAGTCTCTTAAACGTCTTCGAACCCTTCATTGATGTCTTCAAACATATTATGAATATCGTCACAGATCTCTTGAACGTCTTCGAACCTCTCATGAATGTCTTTAAACGTTTTCGAAAGTCTCTTGAAGGTCTCACGAACACCTTCAAACGTCTCATGAACACCTTCAAACGTCTCTTGAATGTCTTCGAACGTCTTATGAATGTCTTCGGAAGTCTCTGGAACGTCTCACGAAGAGTACAATCCAATCAGTGGTGGAGTTAAAAAAAATGGTATAAAATCATGCCGATGATTCTCATCCACTTCAGTTAACATGGAGCTTATCGTCAATCTTACGATATTGACGATATCGTCAATCTTACGATCTTGACGATATCGAATTTGTCCTGAAGGAGATGTCCATCGTCAAACTCCATGAGAAGAATGCTGAATCGCTGACGCTTGCCTTCGACGCACCATTTGCATGGGACTCTTTACCGGCCAAGTACAAAATGACAAACAAGTGGCTGGAATGCAATTTCCATGGAATTCGATGGGATCACAATGGCATACCATACGAAGCAGCTAGAGAGACAATTCGAGAACTCTTGCATGGAGCTTCTACGATCTATGCGAAGGGATTCGAAAAATGCGCGTGGCTATCAAGATTCACGGATCCCGCGACACATGTCATCGACTTGGAGACTCTGGACTGTCCATTGCTGCAGAAGCTGCCGAAAATCATAAACTCCAAATGCCCCCATCATCCCTTCAACACGAACTGCGCCCATGAGAATGTAAAATCGGTGAAAAGCTGGTTGGGCGTATACGAAGCGTGAGCGAGGGATTTTTTTGAATGAATAAAACACATTTCGATGAAAATATATGTCATTTGTATTCTTTATTCTACGACGAAAACATCCATCATTTACAATTCGATTAAACATATACATTTTTTACATAGTGAACACTAACTATTGAAAACGATGGCAAGACGCTGTGATGTAAACAGTTCGACGATGGTGTTGCAACGAATTTTTTTCCCCGTCCACCATGTTCAGAAACGACGGAACTCGACACTGTTGTATTTTCCACCAATATACTGCATGCAAAGTTGACCATCGCGTGCCACTTGCAGCATACTCTCGAACATTGTCGGATCTTGGTCGAAGGCCTTTACAAGTCGCGCCGGTAAGAAGACGGAGAACTCATCTGCGATGTCCGCGATGTAGCGTTTCCCAAATTTGAATTGTACGGCCCTCATGTCGGAGATCAGTCGTTCCGACTTAACGGGGAGTTCTGACAGCTTCTTCGTTGGGAGGAATTCCGTCATCCGACCGACTTTGTTAATACTCGAGAGATCCATTTTCCCCGCACTTTCAAAGTTCTTTTTAGATGTTGATGGTGCAGTGGAATAGTGCAGTCTGAGCTTGATCCATGAAATTATGCTCCCTCATAAGTCTCCCACTCAATTTTTCAAACTTTTCCCCTCTTTTCCAATTGTGAAAAACCAGTTCGAACACGTTCGAAGAACTGTGGAGAATTTTCCCCCGACATGTTTTCACGCTCCCGAAAAACAGGTTCAAACACGTTTGAAGAACCCCGTACGTGGAGAATTTTCACAGAATTTTTTACACTCCCGACATTGAGGTGGAGGGCCATCAATGTGATCTTTCATCTGTGGCGTATTATAATGCTCCAAGCATGGAAGATATGATATCACTTCACTGTCGTTCCGATGATGTTCTGGCAAACGATCCCGCAATAAGCGAACATATTTACCCAAATATTTTAAGAGCAAGACCTTTGGAACCTGTTCGAGCTCGTTTTTGGTCAAGTCCAGGTGGTGCTTGTCTGGATGCACTACCTACTCGCACATGCGAACATCTTGACGTTATATTGTGGAATGGAGAGCACGACTTTTCAAGAGCTACGCTCAAGTGGTCCATCCGCAGTCACAGCCTATGATCTCTACAGATTATAGTTTTTTCCGAGGAACCTGTCAGGACCTGTCTCAAGTGTCGGCGAGCTTGGAGACGAGGCGGATGCAATAGACATTGTCTTTCGGAATGGAACCAGCTGCATGTCATAAATATTGGGCTTTGAAAGGCCGCCCTTCACACACACAACACTCATCGACGGCGGCTTTCCCCTCCCGCCAGTCGCTCCACGGACCACATGGCCCCCCAAAGAGGCCCCTTCTGTGACGTTACACGCGCCCGGCGACCTCCCTCCGCCGTACCCCCGCACTTGGCTTTCCCGCGCTGGACCCCCCCCCCCTGGACATCACTCCCTGGACCCTTCCCCCTGGTCACCCCCCCCCCCCCCCGAACCCCGCCCTCTGGACCCACCTCTGGACGCTCCGCCCTCTGGACACCCCCATGTATCCCCCCTCTCCGGGAACCCTGCCCTCTGGACCCGCCCTTTGACCCTCTCCCCCTGAACCCTCCCTCCAAAAGTGGCTTAGAATCGGCCTAGCTCCTCTACTTGAGTACGAAAGCTGCACTTGGCAGTGTGCTCTCTGCGCTTTGCAAGAGGGCAAGCTCTTTGCATATACTTTTGTGCCGCAATGTTTCGTTAGACTTTCGTCACAGTACTGTCCATGGTAAAAACTTCGAGTAACATTTTATATCTTTCTTTAGAGGAATTCAGTAAATCATCAGAGGATTTCTTGTGACGCGAAAGAAAATGACATGTTTGATAAGCAGTCGGGGAAGTTATCGCTTTTTTTACTGTCTGTCAAACTTATTATCTAGTTCAGTGGCGAGAAAAATCGTCTGTAATTCACTGAAACCCTCGAAAGAAAGTTATAAAATGGTTAGTTAGAGTTTTCACATGGACAGTACTGTGGAGAAAGCCTAACATTGCTTCCATCACTTGTAGTTCTTTGCAGAGACACTATTGCGAGTACAGCAAACGGCAAGATTTTCCCAATTTTATATACGAACAAAGTTTTTTTTGTCTAAGCGGTGTAGAAATTTGTTCGTGACAGAAAAGTATCCTCAAAGAGCTGGTGTCTCTTGCAAAGCGCAGAGAGCACACTGCAAAGTGCAGCTCTCACACTCGCTGTACACAGAGTTCTAAGCGCTGATGCAAAGCAATCCATTTATCTTTTTTTTTATTTAATTTTTATATCCAATCCATCCAGCAATCCATTTGATCGCAATAATCTTTACGAGACTAAATGTTTTTTTTCAAACAATTATCACAATATATACAACAATTGATGCCGAATGTATTCACAATGTTCGATAATGAATTCGCAATGTTTGGATCTAGAAGGTGGGAAAACCTTCAACATACACAGAGTTATAAGTTCTGATGCAAGGCAATTCTGTCACCACCTATATATTATTCTTTCGAACAATTATGAGCATATATAGAGCAACTGATGCTGACCTTGTTCACATTGTTCTATGATGTATCCATAATGTTCGGACGTAGAAGCTCGGTAATTACAGAGTGGTTGAAACGCGTCCAACAAAAACCGGATCGTGAAATCATACAAGTATGAACGAGTTTTTATTTCGATTTTAAATGATGCTTTGATAACTTATATTATCGCGTGCCATCAAACGATTCAGCAGAATGAAGAAATTCGTTTTTAGCAAGAAATTGATCAGCTATATAAATACCTAACCTCAATTTAGCTCAACGAATAAGTCATCCAGGCGACTCGCACGATGGAAGTATCCGCAAGCCCATGCAAGCACTTAATACGACACAAAAACCCGTGTTTAATCTTGTTCCTGGACGGAAAACACGGAATCGATATATGTCGACTGCAGAATGCGTGATGAGCGCCTCGCCGGAATTTGTGGGAACTACATTTTACGAATACCGTGCGAGATTTGATCGAAAACGTTAAGAATTGCCTACTAATTGTCGACACCTACGGATTTCCTTAAATATACGAATGGATAAAATAATTTAGATGCCAAAAAAAAATCATTTTAATGTGGCTACGCGGCTCTGCTCCTCTTCCAAGTCGTGGCATGAGCTAAACTTTTTATTTTTCATCATTTCAATCACGAATTCAGCATAGTTAGAAAGTATATGTTTTTTTCTCAAGTTCAAGAAAATTAACGAGCAGACAGCTGCTCATCTTAATTTTACGTTTCCTGGTCAAATTTCATTAAATTCTGAAGAGCCATTTCGGAAATCCGTGGGTATTTAGAATCGTCTTCCGCCATACCGATGGCGATGGTGTGTCATTCTGTCTTAACGGTCGAAAAAAACCAATTTCGTTACTTTTCCAAAATCCGAAAATGTTAAACAGCCGTAGCGTTGGGCCTATTTAAGTAATATAATCGGGGGAGGGGGGGGGGGGGTAAAAACAATTTTGATCGACTTAGAGAATGCCGTTAGATTAATCCCGACATCGAAATTTGTTTTCCCGCGAATTTCATTCCCACAATCGAATGGAAAAATTGGTAAAAATCGGAAGTCCTTCTTGGAAATTCTTCCAGAAATCATTGAAACTCCATTAATCAAACGGCATATTAAAGAGAAAACGATTACGAAGAGAATGGTCAGAAAGCGGAATTCCAAACCCAAACCGAAAATCAGTAAGGGGGGAGGTGGGGTTTAATGAAGGAACCTTATGTCGGCCAAAGTTTTAAAATAATCGATTTTTAATATTTCTTTTCTGAATGCGTATCGATGTATTTTAACTCCCTGAATAAAAATTCTTCATTAATTTCTCCTGAAACCCTTAATTTTCATTAAAAATCGTCGAAGATGTATAGGACGTGGTTTAAGCTTGCTATTCGGAAAAAATGCAAAAATACGTAAATACGATGCAAAACTAATGGAAAAGCCTAGAAATGTCGAACCAATAAGTACAAGCGCCACATGAAAGTGTAATAAACTCTTGCTGACTAGATATAATGGCCAATTTCTCTGGCCATACGAGACAATCGACTCAGGAACAAATATTCTTTCTTCGTATAGTAAACGGTTTTTCATTAACGAATCGTTATTTATTAGCGGTAATTTCTCGCAGTCTGCAACAAGCGAAGGATTATATCTGGAAATCATTGCCCGACAGCAATATCATCTCAACCTCAGCAAGTCCAATTCCATTATCTGATTTGTGCAATGGGAGTCCCGTGGAAACATGAGATTCTTGTTACTAAATGCGATGCTTGCGTTGGAGCGTACAGAGAAAAGAGCTCGGGGGAATTCGCCCGTATCGCTCCGTGCACATACGTCGCAAAAGTTTTTTTGATAAATGACACCGGATAATTAACAATAAGGCATCGCGTGTTCGTGATACGGTCTTGTGCGTGGGCGCGACTATATCGTTGGTGAACACCACGACGCCACGATAGAGTGAGTGCCGAGTATCATCTTGGTCGTACACGAATGTGATCGAAACAATAAATTCGAAAAGCCATTGAGACGAAGGGGAAATCAGTTCGGTAGCTACACTGATAAAACAATATATTTCTATGTACCAGGATTCGTTACCTATCAACAAATGGTAAAGTTGGATATGGCGAAATAAATATCTTCTTACAGTTAATGAATAATTCATTTGAGCCTCTGAATTGTCACAAATAAAAATTTGGTAATAGTTAAGAAATGGGTACTTCTAATGGAACATAGGGATACTCGGGGCAAGACGAAAACGCGGGGTAAGATGAATCATAAGCCTAGCTACTAAACAATGTGTGCAAGCACGTTGGAGTTTAGAGGGTCGGCCGGGAGGTGAATGAGTGTGAAAGTATCGACTGTGACGGAAGCACGCGTCTCGAGTGAGAAAACAAACCGATTTTTTTGACAAAACGATGTAATTTGTTGGCAAAGTTTAACATCGTTTCATTTCATTTGAGTTGCTGATATTGATTAGCGACAGGTAGGTAAACACAATGAAAGTACTAATTATTATTATAATAAGAAGAACGGTTTGTCAGAAAATTTCGATGTTATTGCGTGATTTTTTTGAATTCGTCTACCGTTTGATGGGGCAAGATGAATACAGGCTATCGCAAAGCCGCAATATTTTACAACGTGCTACCATTTACGTTAGAAAGGGTGAAATGAAACTAGTAAAGCATTTGTTTTCTCCTCTACCAGTGTTTCTACCAGGGGAAGATACATAACTTACAAATGATTAAGGCTGTTATGGGGTTTAGCTGTCGGGGGTGAAGTACAAGGGGAGCGCCCTATGCTTATGCACGGAGCCGATTGACTGTTACCAACTGTTAGCTTTCAAATTATCGTTATATTAAACGTACGTTTTCGAATTATTTTTTTACATCTATTCGTAAAAATATGCATATCTAACGCGAAGTTAGAGACATGCATATTTTTGGCCTAAGGGGCTGTCAAAAATGAAGATCAGTCCAAGTAAAAAAAATTCCATTGGAAAGAAAAAGTGTGTACTAAAGCTATCATAATCTCGAATAAATAAAAAAAACTCTAATAATTTGTTGATATGCTAAAAAAAAATGTATGTATGAAAAAAAATCCGCGTTATTTTGTTCTTGCCTAGAAATGTCTAGAAATGTATCATTTCTGAACACAGTTATCAAATTAATATTAAGTAATTATTACGAATTAAGAGAATAAGTACCAATGATATTCGTTGTTAATTATCCTGACCAAATAGCTTGAGGTTTCCGGGCATAATTACCGAATACCAATAAGATAGGTGGCATTTCTGCCGTCAACGATGTTGCCACGATTGCACAGTCTAATATTTTGTGTGCTTGATATTCGCACAAATTCGTTATCAAAAACAATAATAATCTTATAACGGTACTGTGAATCCTCGTCCGAGTCGAAACTTT
This sequence comes from Ophion slaviceki, assembly GCA_944452715.1. NCBI lineage: Eukaryota > Metazoa > Arthropoda > Insecta > Hymenoptera > Ichneumonidae > Ophion > Ophion slaviceki. Next base: position 5,310,643 of record OX101794.1, on the reverse strand, counting down.
CGAGCCGCGTTCAACCCACAAAATGAAGACTTCCGTCCCCGAGCAGAAATCGACGAGACCGGATTATTGGGTATCTAAAGGAGGGTACAATGTTTGAAAATACCATGCGTTAGGGCCTCCGATGAACCTCCGGCATGGCAGAAAGTAGACTTTTTGACTCAAAGGTTGACTGAAGACCACAACTGAACCTACGGAACCTCAGGTGGGCCTACTTCGAGCGCTCCCGCAGAACCTACTGCCCCCCCTTTCGGCCTACTGCACACTGCTAAACCAAAAAAATTAATTTATGTAAGATCTATTTAAGTAAAATAGATTTTTTCCTTGTCTCACCGCCTACTACGATCATATTTGTTTCAAAGATATTTATATATGTTAATAAAGATGAGATTCAAATAAATCTTTATTTGCCTACAATGTGCATTGTAAAGCAAGTGTACTATATGCATAAAATATTTCATAAATCGAAAATAAAATGAATTCCTTAATTGAGAGCTTTACCACAAGGATTTTTCATCGTAATTCGTCATTCCCTGGCCTTTAGTAATGATTTTTTTCGAAGAAAATATTTGCCCTATATGCGAATCGAACCTAGTACCTACCTACTCATAGCTACGCATGCTGCTCCTATGCTACCGAGTGCTTATAACATTTTGGTCGCTGATATGGCATAATAGCCCGGCTGGAAATTTGTTCAGGCTAGCCAGATTTATGATCAGGCCGTGATCAGGGAGCTGTGTGACTACCCGTATTACGGGAATTTTGATTCGGCCGTGAGCCTGCCGTGAACAGGCAAACTTATAGAAAACGTGAAAATGGCCATGATGTGGTTTGCCTTATCAGTGCCCTAATATGGCTCTATTAGGAGGCCCATGCATGGCAGTGCTGAGGCTAGCTCTAAAGTGGTGGCGCTAGTGTTGCTTTTAAAAACTATGTTTGCACGTGTGTCATTATATACATCGTGTTTGGGTTAAAACTTTAAAGTTTTCACGATTTATAAAAAGGAGCACATAAAATGAAAATGTTATGAATCGCAAAAAGAGGAAGCAGTATTTGACACGGCTGCGTGTTGGGAGATGTCGTTCGGAGAAGAAAGTTGACGAGTCCCGATCACCGGTACAAGTACCAGGCATGTACACTCCAGGCCAAAAGTTTGGGTACACCCCACGAAATTCCGACCCGCACTAAAAGTTTGATAACTTAGTGAAAAATAAAGATATTCTTATTTCCAAAGCGGAATTTTAAAAAGGAGATATCAGGCTTCATTTTGCTTTATCAGAGAAAATTTTGCGATCTTTTTTTAGCCCAGTGCACCGGTTTGAAAATGGCCGTTTTTTGACTTTTTGGCTGTTTTCAATCAGTTGCACAGCTTCTAGAAATTTTGTTCGTTAATTTTTTTGGAATATCCTTGAAACGGTAACCAATAGCGTCAATTCCATTTTTTAGAAAATTTCGTGCGATTTTTTTTGAGGGAGTTATGATTGTTTTTACCTAAAAACGACCATTTTCAAAAAAAGCAGCGCAACTCAAAAACTTGAAGGTTTAAATAAAATTGTTAAAAGGGAAAAAAGTTGCGTACAATCATGCTGAATCGACTATAATTTTTTCAAAATTTTCCTTCGAATTTTTTTTTTTCACTATTTTGGGTCGAGTCTCTAATAATTTAAGTGGCTCAAACTCGTAGATTATTGAGTTTGGATTCAATTATCACGGGAGAAAATCTTCTTATTTGAACATTTTGAGCCTTTTATAATGTTTAAAAAAATGTTTGCCACATTTTTTTTGGTCGAAATATGAAAAATTGTAAAAAAAAAACGATAAAGAAAAACAAATTTATATTAATTGTCTTACTTCATTTAAACGAATTTCTCGTCGAAAAAGCCGCCTTTTACTTTCAGCACCGCATTAACGAGTCGCGGCATTCTGTCGATATGTTCATCGATCTCTGCCTGCTCCAGGGAAAACCACGCCTCTTGGAATTTACTCCATAAATCTTCGGCGGATGTGGCGCAGGTCATCCGTATTTTTCGATCGAGCTGCCCAGGTAGGAAATCAAAAGGCTGACGATGGAAACAAGCTTGTGCGAGCCTTGTTTCACTGAGCCTGAGTGAGACAGACCTGGCCCAGGTTTCATTGCATCGTTTGGAGCAGCCTGGAACCAAGACTGGCTGCTTAGCCTAAACTGAGGGTTATTTCAAGCTTTATTCAGCCGGTGAATTTTGAGGCTGAAAAATCAAGGCTGGATGCAGGCTTGTTTCAGGTTGTGATAAAATAAAATAAGTTTAAAATAATATTTTTTCTGTACTTTTATGAAAAAAAATTTAGCAATAAATTTGTCGGGTGCGAAGGCACGAAAAACGAAAGCAAAGGAGGCAGCTCAGAACATTTAAACATATGCTCTTATCGATATTTATGAGGTACACAAAAAAGTGTATACGAAAATAAAAGTATGCAATAAAATAAAGTATTGTTTTTGAAAATACTTTTTATATATATTTTGTAACAAATAATATAACAAATAATAAATATATATAATAAATCAAATGAATTCTTTACAAATTTATTAAATTTTTCCCCCAATGTAGAATATAGAAAACTAAAAACAGGCCTCATATAGCCTCGGGAAGAGTTTGGGAAAAGCCTGGTCATAAATGCTCGTGAAGGCTTCATTAAGGCTCGTTTTGAGCCTTGTTGTTTCGTCGTTTCAGGCTTAGTACAGGCTTTTCTACCAGCCTTTGGTCAAGCCTGTGTGCAAGAGCCTGAAACCGCGTTATTATTCAGAGGTTCAGCTAGGCCTGAAATCAAGCTGGTGCTCAGCCTGAATTAAAAAATGTGAGCCTTGTTTCAGAGCTTGGCGAGGCCTTTTTTCATCGTCAATTCCTATCTGGGTGTTCCCAAAGCAGTTCGATCGGATTCAGATCTGGCGACTGTGGTGGCCACACCATGTTTACATTGACGCGGTCAAACACGGCGGTGGATCCATCATGGTATGGGGATGCTTCTCTGGTCATGGTATCGGAGATTTAATTGAAGTCGACGATATCATGAGAAGAGAAGATTATAAAAAAATTCTCGTGAGCCACGCGATTCCATCTGGTCTCCGAACGATCGGTCCGGGCTTCACAATGCAGCAGGATAATGATCCAAAGCATACCTCTTGCCTCTGCAAACAATATTTGCAGCAAAAGGCAAAAAATCGCGTCAATGTAAACATGGTGTGGCCACCGCAATCGCCAGACCTGAATCCGATCGAACTGCTTTGGGAACAGCTCGATCGAAAAATTCGGATGACCTGCCCGACATCCGCCGAAGATTTATGGAGTAAATTGCAAGAGGCATGGTTTTCCCTGGAGCAGGCAGAGATCGATAAACATATCAATAGAATGCCGCGACTCATTAATGCGGTGCTGA
>OX101794.1:5169735-5302235 GCA_944452715.1 Ophion slaviceki | reverse complement strand
CAGTCAACTTTGTAGACTTTCGCTGGCATGATCTTGACAAACCTTGTAATTTCGGAACATTGAAATTAGGAATTTTAAACCGTCGGTGCATTTATAGTTCGGAATTTCAACCCGGCCCCCATGTCAAGAACATGTCAGCGAAAGTCTACACAGTTGACTGTAAATGATGTAGAACGTATAACATTGTCTAGACAAATTTCAAAATTGACGTGAAATCGCTCCTTAATAAAATTCTTCAAATAATTTGTCGATTTATTGAAAATTGTGAAACTTTTAAAACTTCCATAGCCGAATTATTTTGACGGTGTTCAGATTTTCGGAGTTTTGGTCTTTGGTTTACAATGTTTTCGGAGTTTTGATCTTTCGGAGTAGTATTCTTTCGCAGTTTTGAGCGTTCTGATCATTCAAGGTTCCGAATATCAACCCGGCGCCACCATGAATTTCGGAACATTAAAATTCGGACTTTTAAACCGTCGAAGCATTCAAAGTTCGGAATTTCAAACCGGCCCCCTTAAAATGATATGGCAGCAAGATTATACGAACTAATCCTACAGAACTTAGACGATTGGCTTATCGAATTGATGGTATTGCGAATGAAACCACTTTTATATGCGAAAGATGCCAATAATCCGTATTCCACCATTCTCCCAGCATTGTTTCATCTTGCCCCGTATACGGGGTAAAATGGGAAATGGTTCAATTAAAAATATATATTGTATGGTACAAATCAGAAAGACGGATTTTGTTGCTTTCAAGATTGATAGATTAATAAATGTTGATTAGTTTAAAAATAATTGAAGCTGACTGACTCATATATGTATTGTTTTATTAGAACATGACCTTAGCGTCATCATCTTGCCCCTACCTCCCCCACCCGTTCTTAACAGCCAATAGACATACAGTTGGTCTAACCCAATGCTTCGTATTAATATACTACAAATACTTGTTTCCTATAACTGAGGCATTCATTCAAGGAGATCAGTGGAAAGTTGTCCTAGATGTAAAGCATAGTTGAGTGAACGATATTTTATATTCGCACACATCAAGATTCGTGTATCGTTACCAAATAAATATTTGAACAAAGTCGTTCATTGCTCGTTGGCAGATGAATGTGCATTTGAATCAATGTAGCACTATAGTGCTAGTGGGCAAGTGTACAAGAAACAGCTCTCATAGAAAATGAGAGTTGTTCCTTGTACAGGACTTGTAGAGGACAAATCGTTGGACAACGATTTCACTCTAACGTGAACTTCACTTGATACTGGCGTGACTTGATACTCTACAAGTATCAAGTCCGTTGATCAAAGGACAACAAAGATGGAGGACAACAAAGATGGTAGCATCAATACGTCGTAGAGCAAGGAGCAACTCTCATAGAAAATAGGCGGTCGACCGGTCTCACGATCGACGTCGGCTACCCCTGCTCTAATGAATACTGTAATATTCTCTATATATACTTCCGAAAGTTTCCTAAAGATTTGGCAGGTCCCACAAAACAAGCAAATCGTTAATTGATGCCATCTGCGCAGGAATGAATTCACGTTTTCACGGTCACAAACTGATATCTTCTAGGTGATAGTAAATGGACGTGCGGTCACGCACAGTCTCGAGTGTACCTCGATCGTATCTACGTCGCGCTGCGTAGGAACGAGCTTGTGCGACAAAGGGCCATGGGAGCGTACAAAGTAAATGGTCTTGCCAAATGTACGATACTTATCTCAAATACAGATTTGTTAACTATTAACAAATCATTATTTAAGATGAGTCGTCGATTTTTAACAGTTATTTGCTAACTAATAGTAGGGCTATAATTGATTCAACTGAAGATTTTTAAATTATTACCAAATATTCATTTTGTAATAAGTGTACGACTGTTATCTCAAAGAACTACTAGGCCAACGTCTTAAATGCAGATTCATTAATTTTTAATAAATCCTTATTTGCATTAAATAGAGAAGTTGTCGCGTCAACTGCGTGACTCTTGGCTCACATGCGGCCGAGATCGTCGTTTTAAATGAAGGTCAGTTACTTGTTGTGACATGTTCATTTGCATTGAACACAGGATAGTCGCGGCAACTATATGTTAACGGCTCTAAATTTAAATATATTCATTGTAAACGAAAGACTCGGGAGAATCATTTTGTCTGATATGTATGTGTGAATGTATGTATACGCTTTGGACTTACCGTTTATCGCGGCTGACTTGAAACTATTCATCACTTTGCAAAATCTGAAATGACATAAAACAAAAATATGTACTCTCGCAGTTCGATACAATTTTTTTCGTATTATAAAATGAAAATATCCGACCCAGCGAACTTATTTATTTTTTAGACAAGTTCGCACGTCCAATCAAACGCGGTATTTTATTGGATCAGTTCTTTTTTTATTCGTCCTATGAGCAAAACATGAAGCAGAGAAGTAGAAAGAGGAGTAGAAAGACGAGAAAAATATACAAATAAGAATACAAGGAGTGAAGCAGAAAGAGAAGAGTGGAATATCTTCAAATCTCCCTCCTCGAAGATTTGGAGATAGAAAGCCAGCTGGTAATAATTTATAAGGACGAACCGTGCATCATTATCCCCTTGCGTGCCCACGAATCCTATCTATCGACTTTCTTTTATTTTACGATTCTTATTTTTATTTTTGAGGAACCGTACGATACGTGGGAGCAAGAGTGAGAGGAGGACTTATTAACGAATTAAGCTCAAGACCATGCGATAAATTATCGCCAGGTGGTGCCTCAAGACACTCGTCTATTCTTCATTCTCCTGTTTCATCATCATCTGCATCTCTTTTTCGAATTTGGCATACCTTTTAAATTCCAACGGACATTCCCGACAAACCAGTCATTTCACTAATGCCGCCCCCTACGTGGTGTAAATATACGCGTGCATATGAGGAACGGTTAATTTTAAGACTACTAATTTTTAAGGCTTCGAGCACCGTCCCCCCAGTAGCCTATTGTCTCCTCACTCAACATTACGTACGTCATGTAGCCTTCAAAGTCAGCTTTGAATGTAAGCATATTTACATTTTTGTGGCTTGAAACTTGTTTCGCTTTTTTTGTTATCTAGTTCCCTTATAAGTGGCGTATCTAATGTCGTTCAAAAGTCATTATTAAAAAACGACTATTTTTAAGTGTGCGTTTCATCCTTTAAAAATGCGGTTCTGCTGATATTAAAAAATACGTGTCAGGTATTTTGACCCACTCTACAGACATAACGAATTTCATAAAACTCGCGCAAGGTTACAAGGCAATCCTTGCGCGGTTTCCGTGTAAGAGTATTTTTTACCGGAGAGAAAAGAAACGAAATACTAACGAAAAGTAAAAATAATTTTAACACATTTTGTCGTATCTTGTCGAATCTTTACTCTGCGCGAATAATTCCGTAAAACAAATAAAACACAGCTTTCTGTTTCTCTGCCAAGTGTAATACTGAATATTAATCCGCACGTTTGTTTCTTTCGAAACGCGCAATATTCCTGTGTTATGGCTTTCGTTCATTATCGTATTAGCGCTCCTGCTATAGCGATGTACATATTGAACGAGGAATTTTCATGAAAATATAAAAGTATATAAAAAAGGACTATAAATATGTTTTGCTATTATATATGAGCGATTCGTTATCTATTGGTCAATGTGGCTATATCGAGTGCCAGGCAGATGTGAGAATCAAGAGACGCGGCAGCGCCAAGACGCCAAGTAATTAAAAAAAGATTCTACGCCACTGACGTCGCCACCGATCTCGACGCCACTGACCGACTGACGACACGCCGCGACTCTTTATACAGTAAGATGGGCTTTTAGCAGACGACTTTTAACTTTCAATCGACATTACGCGAGAACGCGGCGACAAATCGAAAATCTAATGACATTTTACCAATGTAATGTGATTTTTTCCTATCGATTTTGTTTGGATCATTTTTCGACTTGTGTACTCAATCCCCTTGATCTCATAATATTCACCGAATTTCCGACCGAATTCACGACAAGAAATTTTTCCACCCTCGGGGGGTTTTCCGAATCGAATAAAGTCTTTCGGCCATGTCATAAACATGAAACATACGCCCTTATTAGGGTTGATTAACATTTGCCTGTCATCATCCGCAGTAGACGCATTTGAGACGCTCTGTGCAGCCGCGAGAGCGCCACATCTGGGCGAACGCAGCGCCTCCGAGTAGCATCGTCTGCTACTAACTTTTTCGTTTCAATGTTTACCGTGATCTGACAGCTTAACCCCTAAATAGGGTTAGGCTGTGCAAAGTAGAGAAAAGTTAGAAGTGCAAAGTAAAAAAAAAGAAATGGCCCTTTTTAAGGCCATATTAATTTGACGACGGTTGTGACCTCAAAAAAAACAAACGGCTCTTTTCAGCGCCAAAATAAATTTGACGAAGGTACTTCAAATCGCAGATTCGGACCTCTGAAAATTCTCTGACATGGACACAGCAACAATCGATTTACGTAATAACGGAGAAAATAAGGGCCAACCACATGAAATCGCCTAGCATCGGATACAGGTAAGAAAAAATCAGATACTGGAAAGTAAAGATGAAAAAAAAAGATCAGTTCCCTTCCTTGTGCGATACAAAGATCCTTGTATTTTCATTAATTGAAGAATTATTCGCGACCATTGGAGGAGTACTGCGGTATGGATAAGTTCAAGAGTCGAAAGTATCAAGATTTTCCAAGCTTCGAGCCGCCCCACGTGCTGCAGTCACAGTGACCTACAGCACTGGCAAGCTCGAGGTGGAGGCATTGGCGACCTCAAAGAACAATGCGAAGCACGTTTAGGGCCAAGTGATGTTTGACGAACGCGTGAGAAATACGAGCTTCAAAAAGCCACATGACCTGATGACCAGCGATGCCCGGTAAACTGCAATCGACGTCACTGAGCACATGGCGAATCTCAACACGCTGGACCGAACTGTCGATAGCGGTCTGCGAGTCGGTCAGCAGAGCGAAGAACCTCTATCCCAGTCTGGGAAATTACAGCGGTACAATGAGAACCTTCATGACAATGAAGCCCAACGCGACACTCGGTAATGCTTCTCTGATATTGGAAAGCAGCTATGAGCCACTCCTCAGGTTAGCCGCAGTTGATTCATATTCATAATATTGAAAATCAATTCGATACACTAAATTTAGCATAAAGCCAAATATATCAATTGTGGTATATCTAGCACAATTCATATTTTTGGCTTTCGATAAATTGATAAATTGCAAGAAATAAAAAATGTTTCAGGTATCGAGAGGCCGCAAAGATGAATTTGGCATCAACCATAGGCAATGAAAATTACTTTACGCTAAACAGCACAGGATTCCAAAAATCTGGATGTCGTTGGGCTGCCCGCAACAAATGAAAAATGATTTCAGGCGTCGGAAAGAGGCAAAAGAATTCATATAGCCTCGCAAGTAAAGCAGACAACAAGTGCCTGCTCAATATTACATTTGGGATCGTTGGTAACTTTCGACGATGCGGCACCCGGAAACACGACAGAAAACTCGTCGGTCCAGCACTATGGATGTCTGGTTCAGTGTGTGAGCCAGAATTGGGCGTAATTCTATTTATAAATACTAATACGAATTTATTCACATCTTGATTTTCATGTGAATATAAATGCAAATTAATTCATACTTCACTTATTTGTATTCACATGCATGCATACAGAATTGTATTCACAAATATTCTGAACATACAAATAAATTCACAGAAAAAATTGTGAATATTTAGAAAAAATCCTGTGAATTAAAAAAAAATTCACATCAAAATCTGGGAATGCAAATGTATTCACAAACAATTGTAAATACAAAAAAAATCACAAAATAAATTGTGAATTTTTTCGTATTTAAGACGAATTAAAATCAAATTCACAATGATTAGATTGAAATTTGCACCAAAAGTGAGTTCGTACGTATTTTGAGAGAAAACATTGCCTCAACACAATGTTTTCTCTCAAAATACGTAAGAACTCACTCGTGGTGTAAATTTTAATACAATTGTCGTGAATTCGATTTTAATTTTCTTCAACTTGAGGAAATTCTCAACTCATTTTGTGATTTTTTTCATATTTATAATGTATTATTTGAAACTCACAACTTTTTTTGCAAAAATTTATTGCCTCGACGGAATGTTTTCTCTTAAAATACGAACTCACTCACTCAAGAACGCACGGTTGGTGTAAATTTTAATTTAAGTTAAATATAGGCAACTAAGAGCTTTACATGTCAAAAGGTTAAAAATGTTGATTTCTCTTTAATAAGTTCGACAAAGAACATACACTTTTTATGCGTACTGCAAGGTAGACATTTAAAAATAATATATGTTTCAGAGATCACCGACAGGGCCAGCGAGATCCACCATCCAATGTATGAAGATTAAATTAAAAAGATGAAAAGATTTAGAATGAAAATTATGCTGTGGATGCCATTTCCTAGGCTCCGACTGATTCAAATATCTTGAAATACTTTTCCCTGTTCAATACGAATATCAAATCGCAGACGTCTAGTTTGAACAGATATATTGAAATTCGCCTTCCAAAAAGATATGAAATCCTCCTTAAAAACTTTAAAAAGGTAAAAAAAAACGCGAAGTAATAAAAATCCTTCAAAATCGTTATCGCTTGTTTTACTATATAAAAAATTCTGATTTATCTCAAATATCTCAAACTATACTTATCACTTAAGTTCAGAAAATGGTTTTATTTTACTTCTTTAATGCAAATATACAAAAAAAAAGTGAAATCATTTTTATTAAATAGCCAAGCAAGTTTACTAGACATGTTGTACACAACATTTTTAAAGCATAGGAATAATATTTTTGAAAATTTTTAGTTTGAATGAGTTTTAGCAAACCATTATAGCAAAAAAAGTGATATCACCATTAGTTAAAAGTACAAAGTAGGTACCACACAAGTACACTGGAAATACTGTGCAACGACTTGGCGTGCATTTAGGCTTTTAGATGATTTCAATGCTTATTAAGCTCGTGATTCTCTGCGTTATTAATGTATACAAAAAAATGTATCGCGCACTCTGATCGCTTATTTTTTTAGTGTATACGTTAATTTAAATATAATAATAAATCTACATTACAACTTATTTTTCTTCTAACAAATTGTTCCCCCTTCCTCACACCCGTCCTTATGCCAAATAAATTATAATTCATAAAAGTAAGCGGAAATATATTCATATTCGTACTATTATATTAATTCTCATACTTTCATCAAGCGATAAAGCATTGGCCCCAAAAACAAGCCAAGCATCCATCCAACCGCGAATCGTAAGTACCAGAAAGTGCACATATTCTATAAGCGATGACATGGTCCCGTTAGTAGCGTTCCTGGCTTCGGTCCGCAGGGGCCCCTAGTGCAAATTTTTGTCCAAATTTTTCATAATTTCTCATATTTTAGTCATATTTGAGATTTTCGGAGAAAAAATTATTTAAAACAGATTCAAGTACTGGTCTATTTCCCAAAAACACATTTTTTTAAACTGAAAACTCATGGTTTCTCATTTTTTCCGGAAATTTCTCTTTTCCTATGACCTGAGTGAACGGCTACGAAGATATTTGGAGAAAAGTTAGAGATAAAAAGAAATGAGATTTTCGTAGAAAAAATTATTGCTATTATTATTTTTTTCCGGAAATTTCCCTTTTTCCTATTACCTGAGTGAACGGCTGCGGAGATATTCGGAGAAAATTTAAAGATAAAAAAAATGAGATTTTCGTAAAAAAAACTTATTATTGTTTTCCGGAACTTTTTCTTTTTCCTATTGAGTGAACGACTGCGGAGATATTCAGAGAACAGTTATTGATGAAAAAAATGAGATTTTCGTAAAAAAAACTTATTACATTTTTTATCCCTCATAATTCTGAGAAATAATGAATTGCTGAAATTTTTGCAAACATTATTTTCCTTAAGGGGTAACACCACTGTAACGGCCTGCCGCGAAGCGTTTTAGACAAATAATACTTGGGGTAATTATCAAGCATATATTGAAGTACATTGGAAAAAAATTTTATGGGAAAATATTACAAAATGGCGACACCGCAGCAAATTCTTCCGAGGCATGTTGAACTTGAGGAACTCTGCGGCACGTAGTATGACTTGTGCCAATTTTAATCTGGACAAAATAATTTTTTTATTAAATCTAGATGAGTGTAGATGGTGAACCACGTAGGGGATTTTAGAAATATTGATTTTTTAGTAATTGCCGAGTATTTGACTAAAAATGTGCATTTAGACTTAATAAAACGAAATTCTTTTTTTCAGATTAAAATTGGCACAGTTATACTGCGTGCCGCAGAGGTTCGACATGCTTCGGAAGAATTGCTGCAGTGTCGCCATTTTGTAATATTTTCGGATAAAAATTTCTAGCAATATACTTAAATATATGCTCAATAAATACCGCAAGTATTATTTGTTTATCACATTTTCTTCCGCCAAAAAAAAATATTAAAAAATATGCTTCCTGTATGGCCGTTACAGTGGTGCTACCCCTTAAAGTCTTCATATAATTTCCGAGATTTTCCCGTGATCGTAATTAAAATGATGAATTATTACGAAAAATTCGGAGAAATTCGGAGAAACTCGGATGTTTGCGTAAAAATAATTGTCCGCAAAACTCCGAATTCTTCATATTTGTTCCAATTCATAGAAAAATTCTGAAAAATTTTCCGGAAAAAATCGGAGTTTTTCGGAAAAAAATTGCACTAGGGGCGCGGGATCGTTCCCCGCGCTCAGTGCTTTTTTTAATTATTATTACTATTAATTCTTATTTGATTAGTTATTTTTATTAGTTATCATTATTATTTTAATTAGTTATCTTTTAGTGTCGAAAAATTTACCGCGCACTCTGACCGCTTATTTTATTAGTTCGCACGTTAATTTAAATATAATAATAAATCTAAAGTGTATGAGAATGAATATAATAATGCGAATATAAATATATTTCCGCTTACTTTTATGAATTACAATTTATTTGGCATAGGGACGGGTGTGAGTAAAGCGCAAACAATTTTTTTTAAGATCAATGAGTTGTAATTTGGATTTATTATTATATTTTAATTAACGTACAAAGTAATAAAATAAGCGGTCAGAGTGCGCGATAAATTTTTCGACACTAAAAGATGACTAATCAAAATAATAATAATAATAACTAATAAAAATAACTAATCAAATAAGAATTGATAGTAATAATAATTTAAGAAAAAAAGCACTGAGTGCGGGTAACGATCCCGCGCCCCTAGTGCAATTTTTTTTCAGAAAAACTCCGATTTTTTCCAGACAGTTTTTCCGAAGTTTTCTATAAATTGGAACAAATATGAAGAATTCGGAGTTTTGCGGACAATTATTTTTACGCAAACATCCGAGTTTCTCCGAATTACTCCGATTTTTTTCCAATTTTTCCAAATATTTCATCATTTTAATTACGATCACGGGAAAATCTCGGAAATTATATAAAGACTTTAAGGGGTACACCACTGTAACGGCCTTGCAGGAAGCGTATTTTTTGATATTTTTTTTGGCGGAAGAAAATGTGATAAACAAATAATACTTGCGGTATTTATTGAGCATATATTTAAGCATATTGGTATAAATTTTTATCCGAAAATATTACAAAATGGCGCCATTTTGTAATATTTTCCCATAATTTTTTTTTGCAATATACTTCAATATATGCTTAATAATTACCCCAAGTATTATTTGTCTAAAACGCTTCGTGGCAGGCCGTTACAGTGGTGTAATCCCTTAGGGAAAATGTTTGCAAAAATTTTGAAAATTCATTATTTCTCAGAATTATGAGGGATAAAAAATGTAATAAGTTTTTTTTACGAAAATCTCATTTTTTTTCATCTATAACTTTTCTCTGAATATCTCCGCAGCCGTTCACTCAATAGGAAAAAGAAAAAGTTCCGGAAAAAAAATAATACGTTTTCTTTAACGAAAATCTCATTTTTTTCATCTTTAAATGTTCTGCGCATATCCGAAAAAAATAATTTTGTTCTACGAAAATCTCTTTTCTTTTCATCTTTAACTTTTCTCCGAATATCTCCGCAGCCGTTCACTCAGGTAATAGAAAAAAGGGAAATTTCCGGAAAAAATAATTTTTTTCTACGAAAATCTCATTTCTTTTCATCTTTAACTTTTCTCCGAATATCTCCGCAGCCGTTCACTCAGGTCATAGGAAAAAGAGAAATTTCCAGGAAAAAATGAGGAATCATGAATTTTTAGTAAAAAAAATGTGTTGTTGGGAAATAGACCAGTGCTTGAATCTGTTTTAAATCATTTTTTCTCCGAAAATCTCAAATGTGACTAAAAGATGAGAAATTATGAAAAATTTGCACTAGGGGCCCCTGCGGGCCGAAGCCAGGAACGCTACCAACGGGACCATCGCATCGCTTGTAGAACATGTACACTTTTTGGTACTCGCGATTCGCGGCCGAATGGATGATTGGCTTGTTTTTGGGGATAATGCTTTATCGCTTGATGAAAGTATGAGAATTAATATAATAGTACGAATATAAATATATTTCCGCTTACGTTTATGAATTATAATTTATTTGGCATAAGGACGGGTGTGAGGAAGGGGGAACAATTTTTTAGAAGATAAATAAGTTGTAATTTAGATTTATTATTATATTTAAATTAACGTATAAACTAAAAAAATAAGCGATCAGAGTGCGCGATACATTTTTTTGTATACATTAATAACGCAGAGAATCAAGAGCTAAATAAGCATTGAAATCATCTAAAAGCCTCGCGCGTGCCGTCGGGTGACGTCACGCGCGAGTCGTGCTCAGATTGCTTTTTCCCTCGAAGCCCCTTCGTTTCGGCTTGGCCGCACATGAACGTGCTCAGCGTCCATGTATTGGTGTAGCTGTCGAAGGCGCGGTCGGGAAACTTCGACCGCGCCGGCTCTTTCCGAAGATGTCCAAGCGTCGCTCGCTCACGGACACGCGCTACTATGATTGTGTGATGGGCGCGTAAGAGACTAGAGAGGGGGTAACTTTTACGCGCGATCTGGCTGCACTGCCTTGAGCAGGTTGGAGCGTTAGCCAGAATCCAAGGTTAAATTTAATAAAAAAATACATGTCATTGTTTAGACTATACTGAGTCTTCACGAATTTTTTTAACCTTTTCGCACCATCAAACACCAGAGATAAAAAATAGTTTAATGTATGTAATTTAACGTGCGGTTAGATGGGCAAGCCTTTCACACTAAAGGTTATGTAATTTTTTTTTGTTATTTCGCATCAAGATAAACCATTTCTAACAATGGATTAACGCAAACTGAACCTTTGTAAGCATTTAGAACAAAAAAAAATCCTCATGTTGCTCCTCGTAAATCATGGGCCAATAATCTCGTGACGTAAATATGAATAGGCATAGTTATAAATTACTCAAATGTTCATTGTGAATTGTATAAAATATTCGTTGTCATAGTTTTTTCATAATAATCATCGATAATGTTATACTTTTTCAAGTTGGTAGTAACACAAAAGTTTTTCTACTTTACTTAATAAAAATATTAAAATGCATAATTTTGACCTTCAATTATATATTTTAAAAAATTAGCATATACAGAATAAATCTGTACCTCATATGCATTTTTTTGAGGTTCATTGAAATAAAAATGAATAAACCGTCATTTGACTCAATTGAATCGCTCCAATCTCCTTAACACTCCTTTTTTCGTCAATTTTTTTTGTTTAAATCCTCCTGATAGTTCTTCAAATGAGTGTTCTGGTATACGTGACATTAATTGCATGCACTGCACTACATGACCTCAATAAACCTTCAAATAGCACCGAGATTGCAACCTCTAAAAGGGCAGAAGAAAAAATTCCTACGAGTCCCGAGCAGCGAAAAAACGGTTACGATATCGTGAGGAGACTCGCAAAACGATGCTCGATCAACTTCTTCAAGGTATATGTAAATGTATATAGGAGTGTTTGTATGTGTCGTATACCTTAGGTAACGCAAATTCAGGCGGTGAGTTTTCAGCATCACGCTTTGGGTTTGAATGTTGGGTGATTCAGGTCTCCGGTATACACCCTGATATACCCTCCGATATACACCTTGTATATCGGAGATATATGGTGAAATCACGAACAAAATATATTTTCAAGAAATATGAAAATTGAATACACTAATGGAAAAAAATAAGGGATCAAACAAAAATTCCAAATTTTTAGCGGCTTTTCGAATGGCCGTATCTTTGTTAAAAATGATCGTATCGGAGTCGTAAAAAAAGCAATTTGAAGCTTAAAGTATCTAGGTTTAAGATCTTAAGACGACAATTTTTTCAAAGTAATGTGCATCGCGCAATGCTAATAAATAACGTCAAAAAATTTTGTTGGTCTACGGACTTGGAAAAAAAAATTCCGACTAAACCACCATATGGACCGGATAACTTGTTCATTCAGCTTTAATTTGTTTTCTGTAGACCTTGATTCGACCACTTCTCGCTGAGATATCGGACTTTGAATGGAAAAGGATCGTTTTGACTTTGATCATCGATATCTCAGCAACCAATGATCGCACAAGAAAATTAAAGGTGGGTTTTGAGAACTTGAATAAAGTCTCTACAAGGATTGGCCATTGTTTCTTCGAAAACATTTTTTTTCCATTCTTTACATGAATTTGAAAAAGCAAGAAAAAAGGGCTTTTGCTGGTTTTTTGAAAAATCAAACGCTAAATAAAAAATATCGAGAAAACCACTAATGTTGAGTGTGCCTTTTAGTTCAATATACTCACAAAAACCCTACGGAGTTTTAATTTAATCCAGCCAGCCGTTTTTTTGTTTCATTCGATTGAGTTTTGAAAAATTAAAGGATCCCGTTTTTTGCTCTTAAAAGATCATAATCTTAACAAAATGAAGAGAAAAAATCTCATTTTTTCACATTCTTATTGCAAACAGCGTTTAAATTTATGAAAAAAAAATTGAAAATTTTTTTGAATTTTTTTTTTGAATGACTTCAGGAAATTTACGAAAACAACGTTTATTCATTTCTAACACGATTCCGTTGCTATATTCCGTGATTCTGCTGATCATTCTTTAATTAAATAAAAAAAAATTGATACTTCCAACTGAATTCACATTCGACCTTGATTCACACGCTTTTCAGAGATTGTTTTTCTATACTTTTTGTGAACTCTTAACAAAACGATTAATAAAACAGTTTTTTTTTAACTTCTCCCTATGCAGTAAAAAAAGAGAAATTTGTTTGCGTAGAAATTAAAAAATATTTTTTATTTTTAATCATGGTAAGGCGGCATTTATCGGAGCCGGATTTTGTTTTAATTTTGTTAGAGGTTATGAGCTTTTAAGAGTAAAACACGTAATCCTTTAATTTTTTCGAAAAATTAAATCGAATAAAACAGAAAAACGGCTGGCTGAATTAAATTGAAACTCTGTAGGGTTTTTGTGAGTATATCGAACTGTAAAAGTTGACTTGACATTAGTGGTTTTCTCGATATTTTTTATTTAGCGTTTGGTTTTTCAAAAAACCAGCACAACCTTTTTTTCGCTGTTTCAAATTCATGTAAAGAATGGGAAAAAATGTTTTCGAAGATACAATCGCCAATCCATGTAGAGAATTTATTCAAGTTCTCAAAACCCACCTTCAATTTTCTGCGCGATCATTGGTTGCTGAGATATAGATGATCAAAGACAAAACGATCCTTTTCCATTCAAAGTCCGATATCTCAATGAGAAGTGGTCGAATTAAGGTCTACAAAAAAAATTGAAGCTGAATGAACAAGTTATTCGGTCCATATGGTGGTTAAGTCGGAATTTTGTTTTCCAAGTCCGTAGACCAAAAAAAGATGGAAAAAAATTTCGAATTTTTTTTCACGGTTTTCATTTGGATTGTGCGATTCACATTATTTAAAAAAAATGTGTCGTCCCAAGATCTCAAAACTAAAGACTTTAAGCTTCAAATTCCTTTTTTTACGACTCCGATACGATCATTTTTAACAAAGATACGGCCATTTGATAAAATCGCAAAAAATTTGGAATTTTTTTTTATCCCTTAATATTTTCCATTAGTGTATTTATAAACATATATGTATTTTTTTCAACAGAAAAATTGATTTTATGGGGAAACTGATTTTGGAGATCTAAAATGTGAATTCTTTGCAGCATTACAATATGAGAGTCTCCACCAAAGCATACTATACTGCCGATTTAACTCCGGTACCCTTCTTCGCCGACTTGGCCAAGAATGTCTTCAAGGCTGATCTGGAGCCTGTCAGTGTTGACGACGAGTACAAAAGCACCGAAAAAGTCAACGATTGGGTAAATAATGAAACCAATAATGAGTGCACAGAGGTGTTTAAGGCACCCCGTAAGATTCTCTCTCTTATTTTTTGTTTATCTTTTTCTTAGATACCAAAACAAATAGCTTTGACAATAAATATTCCAAATGACTACAGATTTTTCGGCAGTAATCGTTGGATTATACGATGTCGAATTATAGGGTGAATATAAACTTTCCGAGAAAAACACGTCAACAGACTTTATTTATTTTTAGTTATTTCCACCCCACTAACACGAGAATAAAGAAAAAGAATAGAAGTAAATCAACGTCACTGTTTTGCTGACACAAGGGACAAGTTTGCTACGTCGGATGTCGAAATTATTATGCGAATGGCTCATTTTATCATTTCGTATATTTTCTGATTGCAGTCAAAATCGGGCCCAAGCCAAGTATCGTTCTCGTGAACACTGTCTACTTTAAGGAAGCTTGGCAGTCGCCGTTCGATTCTTCCCTCACAACACAAAGTCCCTTCTACAGGGTGCGCCAGAGAAACTTACTTATTTGAAAAAATTCCCGCGCGGTGAGTTGGGCGGGTAGAGGGGCGAGAGGGGGCGCATCTGGAGGGGGAAGTTCCCAAGTTTGTTTCTCCCTCCAGTCAGTTGCCATCATGCTCTGGTCTAGAGAGCAGCGGGCCTTCGCAGTCGAGAGCTTCTTTTCTAACGGTCGCTCACTTGTTGCTACGCAACGTGCCTTCCGCGCTCGCTTTGAAATTCCTCCTCACAGACTCGTTCCTGGCCGTAATTCGATTCTGTCGTGGGTTAACTCATTTCGGGAGTGTGGAAGTGTCGCTAAACCCATAAATGGACTTCAACGGACCATCAGAACTCCGGAAAATGTCGAAAGAGTGAGGCAGTCAGTTGTGCGTTCTCCCCGGCGTTCGGCTCGCAAACACGCAGCTGCTATGGGAATTTCTGACACCACTGTTCGACGAATTCTCCATGAAGACCTTCAATTTCATCCCTATAAATTGGCTGTTGTGCAAGAATTAACTGAACGCTCATCTCTCTCAGAGGCGATCTCCAATGGCCGGCACGCTCTCCAGATTTGACTCCATGCGATTTCTTTTTATGGGGTTATTTGAAATCTCTGGTTTATGTCGATCGACCACGGACCATAGCACACCTCAAGAACAACATTCGCGACGCCATTGCCAACATACCGATTGATATGCTGCAAAGAGTGGATACGAATTTCAAAAATCGACTTCATCAGTGTATGCGCAATGGGGGTCGCCATTTATCCGATGTCATTTTCAAGACTGCATGAAAAAAAAATTGGGATATTGTATTCTCAAATAAAAAAAAATTTAAACAATAATTGAAGTACTTTTGTTTTTATTGACCTTTCAAATAAGTAAGTTTCTCTGGCGCACCCTGTATATATTCGATGGAGATGCAGTGAACGTACCGACTATTCACAAATGTGCGAGAATGCGTTACGGCAGAATTGACGAGTTGGAGGCAAGTTTCGTCGAACTCCCTTTCAAGGTAAATTTTTGTATGCAAAAAAACTAGCGCAGTGCTCTGTTCAAATCGAAAACATTGTACAAATCGAACAATGAAATACCATCTGTTGTTAATATGTAGCCACTTCACTTTCCTCTCGCAACACATGAGTATATGTATTTGAATGAGCCGGAGAACTTTTGTTGGCAAATAAATTCTTAATTATTGAGACACTTTTATTTTATTAAATTGTCGTTTTCTTTATGTGCGAAAATTTACTTTACGAATAATGCGAGCGGAATAGGCAGCCGTTGACAACTGTATGACGATTTTTTTTTACAGAACACAGGAACGCGCAATGCCATGAGCATGTTTATACGACCAGACGAAAAATTAAACATTAACTGGATATTGGGTGATCTCGACAAATTTCAATCGAAAAACCTTGGCAGCAGTACAATGGGAAACGTCAACCTCTACCTGCCGAAATTTAAATTAGAATTCTCCCACCTACTAGCTGGCAGCTACTTCGATTACGGTAGTGTTTCCGCCGGCAAAGGTGTTTTACCAATAATCGAGCGAATAATGTTGGCGATTCAGTTGAAACGTTTTTACGGAGAAGCCTTCAAGTAATTGAACTTGATCTAGAACTTCTTAGCTACTTGGAGATGCAAATCCGCTCAAGACACAAGTTACACTTGAATAAATGATGACGTCAGTCAAATCGATGTCTTTCGGCAACAGTGCCATTAAGTTCGTCATCGAAGTCAACGAGGACGGTTACACGACCACGGGTTCGTCCGGTAAGTCCTTCGAGCTTTTTTCTCTTCCATTTTTCTGCGAAATACTTTTTTTTTCATCTAATGGTAAAAATTTTAGGAATATCATCGGAAACATTGCATAGGTAAAAACGAACGGTGAAAATTAATTCCTAGCGCTCGATAATAATTTGCGTCCATATAAATATTCCGATCACCACGATAAAATCAGTTTTGTCAATACTTTCACGAAAAAAAAAACAGTTTCTGGGGCTGGACGAGGATTGATCGAGACAGAAATACTTTTATCGTTGCTTCAATGTTGACCAGTCTTTTAAGTCGAGAGTGACAGATCTTTACGAAAATCGATACCGCAAACTTATAGACGTTGAGCCGATGTATAGGCGCGTAGGAAACTCGAACTGGCCTCGTAAGTGCTATTGAGGCATTCAACTGCAATAACGTTCGTTCCTGTGTTACGTTCAGGTATATACTATACTAAAAACAAGACCCAGAGTATTAAGGGGTAAGGCCACAGTAGAATTTTCAAAAAATCGATTTTTTCCGCCAAAACGGTGCTTTATCATCATAAGAATACGTTACTATTCGATTTATAGCAAGAAATTTTTTTTTCACCGACTTTGAGCGTATATTGTAAGCCGACCTCCATTTCCGGAAACATTTTTTTCCAAATGGCGTGACAAATAACTTCAACTCGATTCACTCGATTTACTTCAAATTTAAACATTGTGTTCCTAATTGCATTTCGCAGAAAAGTACGTACGGAATTTTTTATTAATCGAAAACTTTTTATTTTATGAGTAGTTTTATACGAAATTTTTCACTGAAAATTTAAGTTCAAATTTTACTACAACTACAACTACAACAATTTTACTACAACTTTTAAATAAAACAACATTTTTTAAATTCCGTACGTACTTCTCTAGGTATTCTAATGTAGATTCACGAGAATTTTTGTTTTTTGTTCTAGGTAAAAAATTATGGATGCTAAATGTCACGCAGCGGAGCGCCTAAAAAAGAAAGATAACAAGAGGAAATATTAGTAGTCTGTCATTTTGTACATCGAAAAAAATATAGATATGTTTTCTAACAGCTTGATGTTTATACTAAATAGATGTGTAATTGATTTTATGAATGAATAACTTTTTCATACGAAGAAGAATTGTTAAATTCGCACATGATTTTATACCCGTTACTGTGGCCTAACCCCTTAACCGAAATATTCGGGCCACCAGGGCGGAAACAGCTGTAAAATTTGACGTAAATCATTCTTTCTTGGTGATCATCGCTACCAAGCAGGAGGTCTTCCAAGATCTGTTTACCATTAACTTCAATGGATTGTGAGTATACCCATGAGGAGGTTTTCGCGTGCATAATCCGACGGGCAACATCGACTTGAGATCATGTTCTCACAACTATGCTATGCATTTTTTTCTAGCCCATTCATACCAAACAATGCAACGTGGTGGGGTCGCAGTGAGCCATTTCTTTTAGACGAACACGCTGGCATGTGATAAAAAAGGACCCAAAGGGTGAAACAATCCTCCCTGAAGATAATTACACTGGCAAGACTTCGGTGAGTCTATTGACGTTTCCATTCGGAAATATATGTATCTCTTACGGAGCAACGTTCCGCAGGATCCATCCGTAGGGATAACGCATGAAGAAGAGGATCGAAACAAACGCGCTATTAGAAATTGTTTTAATCCTCGAATAGTTCACGCAGGACCATTTTCTCTGAAATTAACAACGGAACGCGCAAATCGATGCACTTGCCATTCAAATATATGTGTGTGTGTGTGTGTGTGTGTGTGTGTGTGTGTGTGTGTGTGTGTGTGTGTGTGTGTGTGTGTGTGCGTGCGTGCGTGCGTGTGTGTGTGTGTGTGTGTGTGTGTGTGTGTGCAAAATTTATTACAAAATTTATTTTACTTATTTTATTTATTACAAAAATTGTATAGCACCTACTCAAAAAATAAAACCTTTTTGCAATTCGAAATTCGTTCGCATTTCATTCCGTTTGAAACTTGTCGCCAAAAAACAAAAAAAAATCTCGATTTTCAAAGGCGCGTTCCACCCAAATGGGGTTATATTTAAAAAATCCGTGCCGAGTATTTTAACCTACTCTAGACATGCCAAATTTCATTTAAATGGGAAGGGTGCGGTTTCTCCGTAAAGATGCTGTTTCTCCTCGTACGGGATTTCCGTAAGAAGACTTCAAAGACAGACCTCACAATTGCCAGATATGTTGATCGCCAATGTTCTGTATACTCGTATAAATATTTTCTCCGTAGATGAATTCTACAATTGCTTTGATGCATCGGAACGAGATGACGACCATTGTGTCATTCATCCTAATAGCATTAATGCATATCGATAATCCATACTTTCTGTCAATTCTTCGTAATCGAATCCTCCAATCAAATCGTTCAATCATTACAAAACGTTCTTGGTTTTGGGACGCATGATTTTAGTTCACGATCATCGTCATGGACTCGCGAGAAGCATTCGATCGTGTTGGGATCTCGGCTATTAATGGAGCGTTTGACGCCCTCCTCCCCTTCGCCGCCTAGGGTAAGAGGATCACAACTCCCACACCCCGAATACAGCAGAAGCGATTAGTCCTAACATGATTACAAGCACTAATTCACTCGGAGTGCCTCGCGAGAACCTCATTTAGTATACAACGTGATTCTCTCTCACCGTTCGGGCAACTTGGCAGTGCGAGGCCCAATATCGTTTTCTTTCGGTCTCACGCGCGCAGGCACGCTTCGAGTTATACCTATTAATATACTCATCTGATATAGGCATGTATATGCTATGCGCCCTCTTGACTCTCTTAATGACCGTCCGATGCCTTACCCATATGCGTGCGCGCCGCTTCGTTTCACGGTACGAATTCGGTTACTATCCTGAAGGATATAATGTTCACTTTTATATTTCTTATCGCCCCGCACGACTACTCTACTACAATGGGGACAGAGAAATAAAAATCCAACCACTACACTTCTGAGAAGGCATTCGCCGAGGAAAAAGGCAGAGTGAAAAGCACCACTTTTCGTGATTTAAATGGAATCGATTTATAGCGACATAAAATGTACTCAATTGACAATAAACTTTTTTGATTTTTTAATGCAACGAATTTAATATAATTAAATACGTTTTGGGCGCATTAATTCGATCACTTATTACTAATGGTTGGCAGATTCACTCTATTTTATCGTTGAGAATCTGTGAACATAGAGCTTTTTTCCATTGCGTTTAAAAAAAATTACTCATATTTTTCACTAAGAAAATCTTTGTTTTCATCAGAGGCATTAAAAAAAAACCTCGACCAAAGTTGTTAAATCGCACATTATTGAATTACAATTTATCTTCGTTAGATGAATGTTTTTTCAAAATAAATTACTCATTTAAATGCAATATGTTCATTTATTTATCAGTATCGAAAGGTCCATCAATCGTATTATTATCGTAAGAGCCTTGCTGAATCAATTTAATCGGGCATTTCTTATTGAATTTACGATTGACGGAGAGATTAGTCTTCAGGACTGTGTACGTTTTGGATTATGTACACATAGAGAGAGGAAGCTGCGGTGGGATATACACGTGAAAATCACGTTGGGTCAGTTCTTGCTTGGATGTACTAAAGGATTTCTCTGACGTCGCCTTTGTATGATAGAATAACGTGTCAGAGTGAGAAGCAGAACATTTCCTTCGTCGATACCTCGAAGTCTCACCATCACGAAAAAAATTAAATATCGAAATACCGATCGGGCCGAATATGGTCCTCGTGGGGGCAACGGCGCCGAATGAATAATGACGAGCGTTAAATTAATTTGACTCGTGCCCAGCCTGCATTTCGTTTTATAAATTCTTCTATGTGCACCATACTGAAACGCACAGGATACGACGAATACGTAGTGAAAGGTGTCGGCTGTGGACGGACTTCACAGCGAGGGCATACATCCTGACGGTCAGTGGGAATTCCTTACTGGACACGGAACATAAACGACCATCCAGTCCAACACAGCCAGTCGAACAAGCCAATGCAAAAAGGAAAACCCTGAGGATAGAACCCCTCCGATTACCCGAAGTCCTGTAGGAATACGGGAACATCAATATTTATAAAACCGGCTATCATGGTTCCGTCCATGAACCCTGGTCTTGATGCCACTAGAAAAAATTGCATTCTCTTCTCACCATTAGGACATATGAGAGTCTGGTTTTGGCACTTCGTTCCTTTCACATTTCAACGATATTTTCTGACGATTCGTTATATTATGTACGTTTATGCACAGAAACTTGGAATATTTTTGTAACCTTGAAACAAACAGGATGGTACTTTTTCCGCAAATTAACTGGTGCTTTTTTCAATAAAAAAAATTATCCAACCAATAAATCCTTCATATTCAGAAATGTTTACAAATTAGATTTCTGCTACATTCGAAGGGATGAATATGTCTGCGAGATATGACAGATCCCAACGCTTTCTCAATTCGGCCTACATACTTATGCAAACAGTAATAAAAACTCTGGTTAACGCCATTTGGGAAAAGCTATATCGGCAAACGGAAAGGATACTTACAGCAATCACATACCCCATACATTAACGCATCCATCAATCGGTTGCTCTCTACGAATTCAACACTTTATTCGAACGACGTTGTTCACGATTTTCAATCCTCACTGGGAGTTCCTCGTAATCGCTGTACAATCACAGAGGAGCCTAGGAAATATTTATTGACACTCAAAATTCGGGTCGATAATCGATAAATCAGACAGTGTCGCACTTCAGTGCTAATGTAAGCCTGAAAACAGCAAGACATTGTTTGCACTCGTAACTTGAAATTAGAAGTGAAACACGAATCGTCAAATCTCCCTCATCCAGGACTGCATATTTCCTTTACCCGTCAACGGTCAAATAAATTGGTCTCATCAAATTTTTAAGTATACAAGCCAACCGCTGGTTGACTCGCTGAATAAAAGTCTCAAAAATGTGCGATTGTAGACACGAGGATGACATTCCGGCTGATCCAAACTGCGGGATCCATAACATCGGGTAGTTATATTACAATGTAGTAAATCGCGTAAAGATAATTATTTTTCGTAACCTAAAAACGCGCATATTACGAAACCGCGACAATTTCAAATCTCGATTCCTTACTATGTTTATCGAATGCGTGCCTAGGTCATCACCCAGAGTAAACTATGGAAGAAGTTCGAGAAAAAGACGTCCAATGGACACAGGGGCAAGCTGCAGCTGGGCTCAAAGTGTGCCGACCTACAACGATGAAACTTCCAACGAGGACAATAACCATTCTAGACATCGTTCATATGACTCGTCTTCCGCTCCATCGAACATTGACTCTGGATCAATCCAACATATCCAAAGGCTGATGGACGTTACCGGAACTCAGGGAATCGCGGTAGTTCAATGTCAGACAACCGACAGTATGTCATTCCTCTGATTCTTATTTTTTCCCATGTATTCTTTTTTCAAATGTACGGGACCAAGAAGTGTATTACAAGGATAAGTTTACGTTTGACGAAAGTCGCTATTTTCTTTTTTCAAATAAAGGGATCTACAGCGGATTAATGTCAAATAGAGCTAGTCTGGACAAATACTAGTCACTGCTTGGCCGCGCATCTGGTTACGTGCCTTGTCCTGAATGGGAAGCGGTTTTACTAACAATAAGTTTCCCATGGTATCATAATTGAAAGTGGTGAAATATAGACAATTGAACCGGTGTGCTTGGTCTAGTGGTTAGCGTGCTTGCCTCTAAACCAGTACATCGGGAGGTCGCGGGTCCGAATCACCGTCTCGTAGTTACGGAGAAAAATAAATACGGGCGTGACGTAGCTCCAGTTCTACACGGATGTCGCGCACACAGTGGGGATCGACTGGGGATGTAAAGTGGATGATGGTGGAGAATGTAATAAGGGGAAGTACCCTGTACATGGAAGCTACAATAAATATTACAGTAGCGCTCAATATAAAATATATATATATATATATATATATATATATATATATATATATAGACAACTGTATCGGCGCAAGTCTTCCCCACTTTTCCTCTGCCCTTTTGCACATCCTGCACAGCAGTTCATTTGAAAAGAATGGCTATGGGAAACACTACGGGGAGTCTATTGGCAATGGAAATTAGTGAAATAACAAGTGTGGGCTAATAATAAATGAGATGGAATTGACAATGCCTGAAGGGCATGAATAGTCACATCAAAAATAATGAAAAAATGAAAATAGATAGAATGGCGAACCGCAAATCAAAGCGACCCTAACCACGCTGTCATTCACGCAACTATAGTACGAATGAGGCTGCCAAAACCGTGTATGAACTTTCATGAGAAATTTTTTCATGAACGTATTCTCATTATAAGAAATATCCACTCGTGTAAAGAATTGCTTTTCGACCCACTGAAGTTTTATACCGTGTAATATGCGTCGGACTTGTGTAACAGCTGGCCTTAAACTTTGAATTTGCACGACAAACCGGAACAGACGTCTCCACAACGACGATATTTTCTGTTTGAAAGGGCTCCTCCGAGTATGCATAATTTTGTTCGTACCGTTGTCGTACACGCAGCCAGACTTGCCAAGTTTTTTTCTTTCCTACCGCCATCTTTACTGCTGACAAATTTGCATAACATAATATTGCATAATGTCCGAGGAAAAAAAAACGAAATATTACGATCGTTCGCACCTACGCTTCTCACCTCAAGTTCGCTCATTCCCATCGGATTATTTCTGTCGCTTGATTTTTGCCTTCGTGCTTCTAGCTCTCGCGTTCTCATAAGTTTACTCTTCAGTTTCTACGTATAAAACTTCTCGTTCCCCAGCGTTCGAACAGTGTTCCTCTGCCAAATCATTATGGAATAAGACTCGTATAAATTTCGTTTATTTGAGCCGGAAACAATGATTACGTTAACTATCGATACCTTTGTAAACTCGAAGTATAGACGGATCGACACAGACCCTGATAAATCATTATTTATCTCTACCGATATCGGCCACATCAAATTTCCATAAGGACATATTGATGCTGCTTACGAAAAGTAGCATGTTTCAGAATTCTTACGAAAACAAGCACGTTTGATATCACCGCGACGAGAGGCATGCTTTGGCTTTTAACACGAAATCTAGCAAGTTTCGGTTTTCGCCACGAAAACTGGCACCTTTCGATATTTAGCGTAAAACCTAGTACGTTTAGGCTTTCACCACGAAAAGAAGCAGATTTTGATATCCACCGCAAAAGATTAACATGTTTCAGTAACACTAGAATTGTTTCCGACTTTTCTTCCATGCTTTTTTACGCCTTGTCTCAATTTTTACTCCAATTCCTTTGACCAAGCTTTGCTTACTCCAAATTAACGAAGTATTTTTTGTTTGGCATTTTGTACCGTCTTATTTTTTTGTTCGGATATATATCATCCATATTTTATTGTTTGAATCATCATCTTCTGAACTTATGATAAAATGGCAAGCGGAAAATATCTCGTCACTTTAGGATAAAAAATGCATGGTCAAAACAAAAGAAGAAAAAAATATTGGAAACAATTCCAGTTTACCCAGTTAACAATGACAACTTTTCTGACGATCGTTTTGACGATTTTGTAAACTGTATCTACGCTTTCGGTCGAGATGTATAACGTTAAGATGGTACTACTATTTTTCGATGAATATAGAAAGGCCTGTTTAAAGTCGAAGAAAGTACAGCACGTATGTTTTCTTTTTTCGAGCAAAACAATGTAAATGCTATTTTCAAAATCTTTAAAAAAATAAAAAACCTGGATGATGTTCGAATGTTCAAATTAAAACAGACGTCAGATCAAACATTGCCTCTTGCACCAAGAAAAAAAAATTACAGGCCATGCTTGACAGAGGTTTAAATCCAATCGAACATCAGCAAGATTTTTAAAACATATTAGACGATAATCATCTGTAAGATTACAGTACATTTGTTGAATGATGTTTTCAATAGCGTTATTTTTTTAAATAGAAAATCACAATAAATATTTCATTATATTTACGATTTCATTATTATTTTTTAATAAAAATTACTATTATCGATTTCAATTGATAATTATTATGAAGATGTTAATAAAGCAACGAGTATAAAATAAAAATGTCATTACGCAAAAAATTGGCATATTTAAAAAAAATACTAATGGTTTGTTTGTCCAAATTTTTACCTGAGCACGAATGACGTTAAATTCTCACCAAAACTCTTTTTGGATAAGATTGTAGGAGCGATAAGATCCTTAAGGTTTACTCATTTTACATTAATTTTTACAGTAAAAGCCAAACAAGCTAGTCCTCGCGGTGACAGCCATAACATGCTAGTTTTCGCGGCGAAAGCCGAGACATGCTGGTTTTCGCGGTGAATATGGAAACGAGCTAGTTTTCGTGGCGAAAGCATAATCATGCTAGTTTTCGTGGTGAAATTAAAAAAGTGTTCCTTTCCGTAAGAACTTTGAATCGTGCTACTTTTCGTAAGCAGCGTCGATATATTCTCGAACATGCACGGCCTTATTATTAGTAAACCCTTTTTTATTGTAACCTTTACATTTTGTCACAGCAAAGACTCCGTTGGACTATTCCGGAGCAGTTCGACGGCAGAATCCAGACACGCGTGAGTTTTTCGTCACAAATTTCGACTAAACAAATCGATCTATAAGTTTGTTTTCATTCATTCAGACCCTCTATTGCTTTTATTCAAATATCCATACATTCCATAAAATAAAATGAATCAAATTTCAGCAACATTTGCTTACACTCGGAAAAACTTTGTTTGCATGCCAAAATTATCTCTTTTTTCGTAATTAGAGCGCAAACTTGCGAAACTAATTGCTTCTAACAATCGAACTAAACACAACGTTAAATTCTTCCCAAAAATCATTCAGTAAATCAATGTTCAGGTTGTCCAATTCTTAAAAGAGGGAATCCGATAAAAGCGTTTTCATCGATTTCCAGTATTTGAATATTTATTTGCAGGCTCTGGCAGATCGCGAAAGCTGAGAGCAGCCTTACCAGCTATCGGTCGATTGCCTTGCTGTCCTACGACAGCATCAAGCCGTACCCAACCACCAGGCTGCTGGCAGGCGAACGAATGATTAGCCGCGGATTAAACGCTAACTCTTCAGGAATTAATAGAAATCGTAAATCCGCCAGTACGGTATGAGCAATTCAATACACAATATAACACTGCGATACAACGAAAGAACCCAATGACAAAACAATCCGAACGTTAAGTGTGTCACGTGCATGGATGAGGAAGATGTTGTTCCATTGTCCCTCGTTACGTTCACATTCGTTGACGTATAGTTTAGAAGTTTCTCATTTCTCAGACACCTCGTGAATAATTCATTGCACAAAAATGTATTCTCTGGTCGAAATAAAACGCGACGCGTGAGTAGTTATCCATAAGAGAGAGCTTGGGAAGACAGCAAGGCGTGTGAACATACAATCCATACATATATTTCCACACATCTTTGTGTCTCTTCAAGCTCTCTGCAATATGTATATACAGGGTGTTAGGAAGGTCGAAGCAAACCCTTAAGGGGGTGATAGATAACCTCGTTAGGAACATATCTAACCTAGGTTACCTTAGTTCAAAGTCTAAGGATTTTGAGTTATCATGATAAGTATGATTTTTGGAAAATTTCCAAAAATTAGGTACTAACTCGTTTACCTCTTATGTTGATGCTGTTTTTTTTAAATAGCGTTAACATAAGAGGTATTTCATTTGTTGACAAGTTTTTAATTATTCAACACGTCCCTATTAGTTAGTTGTGTGGACACAGATAATTGCATTGACGTTTGTCGATTGAATACACATTAAGCTACGATGCAAAGAAGTTTTTAGTTACCAACTATTGTCTGTTAAATATTATGAACGAGTTAGTACCTAATTTTGGGAAAATTTCCAAAAATCATACTTACCATGATAACTAAGGTAACCTAGGTTAGACATGTTCCTAGCGAGGTGACCTATCAGCCTTCTTAAGGCTTTGCATCGACCTTTCTAACACCCTGTACAACGGTATAGATATATACCTATACAACGGTAAGATCGGTTTTCGACGTTTGTTAAACTTTTAAGGACGGGGAAATTTACATTAAAATCGACTTTTTTATATGAAAGATATCAATAAAATCGATGAATTTCTCAATTGGAGTCCCAAGCCTAACTGCTGGTCGATATATCGACCAGCCCCGTCCGCAACGAAAAGTCCAATTCTAAGAACTTATTTTAAAAAGTTTGAAAGCGTATTCCTGTGAAATTTGATGCGCTGAAGACGGGAAAAATAATGAACAAAAATCCTGGTGGCATCCTTGACCTTGAAAAACGCCATTTCAAGGTCAATTTTTTTTTTTGCTAGTTTGGCCTCAAAATTTATATACCCACATTGTGGCCACTGAGTACAACAAAATAGGCATATATGTTGTAGGTGTCATCCTGAAGAATATTTCGAGGACGCAGAAAAATCGTACATTATTTTTAGAAATACTCCAACTTTCGCCCTTAGCGTGACCCAGGATCAACAACGTGGATGTGGCGAAAATGTGATCCCTTTGGGGTGCTTGATTTTCGTGATCCCCCTTGCCTAAATATTATGTGCCCCCTGGCTGGTCGATATATCGACCACTCCCATCCTTAAAAGGTTAATGTATCATGCATATGCGTAGTAGACTCGTCGCGATATGGCGAATGGCCGAGGTTATTTATACTCTGACATTTTACTATATATAGATATATATGGGTCATTCCATGTCAAATCGACAAATTTTTTACCTGACCCCCTTTGATTTCGCTGAAAATTTTCTATCTTTTTCTACCCCCCGAAAGTTATTTTTCAGAATTTTTTCAAATTTTTTTTCCCGACTCAAAAAAAGTTATGAATTTTTGAAAAAAACCGCTCTTTTATTTTTAAATTGCCAGAACTTTTTCAAAAATTGACCGTTTGGGAACTTTTTTTTTTCAAAATTTTTGTTTTTAAATGTAGTTTTCGAAAAAAAATATGAAAAAATTTTCGAAATCCCAGATATATGAAATATTTTAGTTTTTTTGAAAAAACCGTAATTTTCTCAAAGTCCGACCGTTTTTTTTTTTTTTTTGCTCTAAAAATACTTCAACTAATTCTGCAATGATCCCCGTTAATCAAAAGATGTGACGACAATCGCTTCTAATTTTTTTTCTTGATTATAAACAAATTTTTGTTGAATTTTTGCTGATTTTATATAACTTTGTTATGAAATTTTTTTTATTTCCTCGTGAAACCTCAAAAGTTAAAAAATAAAATTTTATTGGAGAATTTCAAGTGATTATCGTCCAAGAAATTGTTATTTAAAAAAAAAAAATAATTTTTTTCTCTCATTGACGTTATTTTTTTACTCTTATGGACGTTTTTTTTTGGTACTGAAATATGACAACTTAACGTCATTTTGGTACTGAAACATGACAAAATAACGTCAATGAGAGAAAAAAATTATTTTTTTTTTTTTAAATAACAATTTCTTGGACGATAATCACTTGAAATTCTCCAATAAAATTTTATTTTTCAACTTTTGAGGTTTCACGAGGAAATAAAAAAAATTTCATAACAAAGTTATATAAAATCAGCAAAAATTCAACAAAATTTTTTTTATAATCAAGAAAAAAAATTAGAAGCGATTGTCGTCACATCTTTTGATTAACGGGGATCATTGCAGTATTAGTTGAAGTATTTTTAGAGCAAAAAAAAAAAAAAAAACGGTCGGACTTTGAGAAAATTACGGTTTTTTCAAAAAAACTAAAATATTTCATATATCTGGGATTCTGAAAATTTTTTCATATTTTTTTTCGAAAACTACATTTAAAAACAAAAATTTTGAAAAAAAAAGTTCCCAAACGGTCAATTTTTGAAAAAGTTCTGGCAATTTAAAAATAAAAGAGCGGTTTTTTTCAAAAATTCATAACTTTTTTTGAGTCGGGAAAAAAAATTTGAAAAAATTCTGAAAAATAACTTTCGGGGGGTAGAAAAAGATAGAAAATTTTCAGCGAAATCAAAGGGGGTCAGGTAAAAAATTTGTCGATTTGACATGGAATGACCCATATATACACATATATATGGGTAATTCCACCAATTCTGTGTCAAAGTTGTACCGGGTGGTCTGAATTTAGCAAAACTAAGAAGGTCATCTGAAAGGTCATATTAAAATAAGCATCCATCATTTTTTTCGATTTTTGTTATCCAATAGTTTTTGAGTAATGGCGGCTCACAGTTTTCAAATTTTGTAAAACACCAAATTTTTAAATGTCCTTCTTTCCAATTATAGCTAAAAAATTAAAAAAAAAAAAAAACGATTTTTTGGAGAAAAACATGAACTTTTTGAAAAAAAATATGCTGAAATTCTGGGTTGTTTTAAAATATACGAAAATCACGTTCAAAGTATAAAAATCGATTTTTCGGGCCTTGCCCCATTTTTCCCGGTTTTGAAAGTATTTTTTTCGAAAAATTCAGCATTTTTTACATCAAAATAGATTTTAAACGAGATGGGATCTCTAAAACATCAGCCTCAAAAAAATTAAATAAAAATTTTTCCCAATTTTTTTTATTTTATGTGATAATAAAAATGTTCGTCATTAGTATTTTTATTTTATAAATTTGTAAGTGAGAGATTTTATAACCTCAAAACCAACAGTAGCTATTAAAATTAAATGATATTTTTTTTTAATTTGCTTATGTGACATGGCATTACCTTATAAAAACTCTGAATGTTTATTTACGTAATAAAAATGACGTTTATTTAAATCAACCTTACATCTTCAATGGTATTTTTATTACGTAAATAAATGTTCAGAATTTTTATAAGGTAATGCCATGTCACCTAAGCAAATTAAAAAAAAAATATCATTTAATTTTAATAGCTACTGTTGATTTTGAGGTTATAAAATCTCTCACTTACAAATTTATAAAATAAAAATAAATGGGGAACATTTTTATTTAATTTTTCTGAGGCTGATGTTTTAGAGATCCCATCTCGGTTAAAATCTATTTCGATGTAAAAAATTCTGAATTTTTCGAAAAAAATATTTTCAAAACCGGGAAAAATGGGGCGTCCCGAAAAATCGATTTTTATACTTTGAACGTGATTTTCGTAATTTTTAAAACCCAGAATTTCAGCATATTTTTTTCAAAAAGATCATGTTTTTCTTTAAAAAATCGTTTTTTAAAAAAAAATCTAGCTATAATTGGAAAGAAGTTATGGGCATTTGAAAATTTAGTGTTTTACAAAATTTGAAAACTGTGAGCCGCCATTACTCAAAAACCATTGGATAAAAAAAATTCGGAAAAAATCATGGATGCTTGTTTTAATATAACCTTTCTGATGACATTCTTAGTTTTCCTAAATTCAGACCACCCGGTACAACTTTGACACAGAATTTGTGGAATTACCCATATATATATATATATATATATATATATATATATATATATATATATATATATATCTTCTTCTCTATACCTACAAATGAAAGTCCGGTTTTTGTCTACCCGCGATGAACTTCTGAACCAATGGTCTAATCTTCCTGCTGTTTTCACCAGTGCGTGGCGTATTTTCCGGTGCAGGTTATATGCTACGTACCATTACAGTAGGTTATCGGAGGGCTGAGCAGTCAACAAAAATGCCGAACAAAAATGTCAGACACGCTGAGAAAAAATTCGACAACAAAAACATTCGCGAGCGAGCGCGCGCTCCTCTCGAAACGTCGAGTGTTCTGTTTCTGTTATCGTGATCAGATGGCGTTACTTACGTCCTTTAATATTGAGTAGCGAACAAACTGTCAAACTCGCTGACAGAAAGTTTTGACAGCGAAGATATCCGCCACCGAGCGCGCGCTCCACTCGACACGGCGAGTGTCCTGTTTTCGTGATCAGATGACGTTACTTGTGTACTTTAAGGAGGTTGGAGCGATCGAGTTGAGTGAAGTGACAGTTTATATATTTTTTCCGATGAACTGCAAAAAATGCATACGAAATATAGATTTATTCGGTAGATCTAATATGTCATGAAATATTTAATCAAAGAGACAGACACTGGCAGATGGGCGATCATGGTTTGGCTTTGGCGGTACTTCGAGGTAAGCAGCATTGTGCGCGGCCAATAGTTGGAGCGGAGACCGCTTAGCCGAGCACCGGCTGGCGCAACAACCAGTGAGTGGCTGACCTATACTCCTTATTCGACGAGTACGACAGCTAGTAAATATATATATATACTAGCTGTCGTACCCGGCGTATATTCTTCTGATTCTCTGGTGAACAGACTTTAACTCAAGTATCTACACCAAGGTATCAGGAGCAGTGTTGGGCAGCACTAATTACTTTGAGTAATTAATTACATTGAAATTACTAATTACACCTATAATTTGTAATTAAAAAAATAAAACATTACTAATTACATTTGTTATTTGTAATTTAAAAAATATATTACTAATTACATTGTAATTTGAAATAATAAAAATTTTAATTACAAATTACAAATGTAATTAGAATATTTTTTTCTTTCTAATTACAAATTACAAATGTAATTAGAATTGTTTCTTCTAATTACAAATTACAAATGTAATTAGAATATGTTTTTTTCTTCTAATTACAAATTATAAATGTAATTCGAATCGATTTTTCTGCTAACTACAATTTACAAATGTTAATAATATAGATTTTTCTTGTGATTACAAATTACGAATGTCATTAAAATGAGACTTCGATCTGGCTTAAACAAATATTTGAGACGAAACCAAGTCAAGACTGATTGTGAGTCTCGAAAAAAATTCGAGCCCAATCTATGGTCTCGGTCGCCTCCCGGTCTCGAATAGTCTTATCAGTTTTGTTGGTGTTGGCTGAATTTGAGGATTTTTATTATCCAGGCGCGTTTTTCTTCTTGACCCCTTCAGCGGCAAGAGGATTTCACTATTTGTGTCTGTGTCATATTGTCGACAAAAAATTCAATTTAAATGAAACCTGGCGCTCATGAGGTTTTTTGGTTGCTGATTACGAATTCAAGGTCAAAATTTAGAAATTCAAAATAGTGGGGCAAATATAAAGGATCGAAAATGAAAGGTCACTCAATTTTATTAAAAATCGGCTCTCGGGGGTTATCAAAGTCATTGATTACGAATCTGTCTTTCAAATTCAGAATAAAAAAACGGCGGATCTAATGTGGCAGACCTAAATACAACAATTTACATGATTCGAAAAATAATTGGTATTAAGGGGTTTTCAAGGTCGCTTATTACGAATCTGCTCTACAAATTAAGAAATTCAAAATGGTGGATCCAATATGGCGTAACGAAATGCAAAAATTGACTACAATCGGATAAAACTCGATACTGGGGGGTTTTTGAGGCCGCTGATTACTAGTCCAAACTCACGATACATAAATTCAAAACAGTGTCTCCAATATGGCAGACCATGATATAATAATGTATTCGATTCCCATGGGAATTTGTATTACAGGGTTTTGGAGGTCACTGAATACGAATCTGCCTTCAAAATACATGAATAAAACAGTGGGTCCAGCATTGCGCATGAATTACCAGAATTTATTTGGTTCGAATCATAATTAGTAGTAAGACATTTTTGAGGTTGATAATTATGAATCTGCCTGTAAAATTCGAAAATTCAAAATAGTGGATCCATAGTACCAAGTTTCCACGGATTCCAGTCAATGTTTGCATTTTTACACGCGATGGTAGATCTGCTATTTTTTAATTCTGTATTTCGAGAGCAGATTCATAACCAGTGACCTCGACAACCCCTTGATACCAATTATCGAGCGAATCACGTAAATTATGGTATTTTAGTCCGCCATATTAAATCCACCATTTCGAATTTCTGAATTTGAAGGGCAAATTTGTAGTTAGCAACTTTGAAAACGCCCTCATAGCAACTGTCATGCAAATACAGTAAATGATTGGACTTTGGTCCGTCATATTGGATCCACTATTTGAATTTATATAGTTTGAGTTGGGACTCGTAATTAGCGACCTCAAAAACGCCCGAGTACCGACCGTCGTGCGAATCTAGTAAATTATTGTAATTCAGTTCTCCATATTGGATCCGCCATCTTGAATCTGGAATTTTAAGATTTTTTCCATTACGTTTACATGTATTATTACTCCGAAATTTCTGTTATATACACGGAAAAAAAGAAATAGTACAAAATACGGGGCTACACAGTTCGCATTGGACTCGAGCGATTGCACAGCGATATTTACTGAAACACAGTGCTCAAAATACAGTGTGCTCAAAGTAAATTATTACAGTTCCTATACTGTCTTCCTTGGACTCGAACCTCTCTACGGTATCTTTTACTGGAACACACAGTCCAAAATACAGTGTAGTCAAAAGTAAATTTTGACAGTTCAACACTGTAATATAAATTTAACAAAACTTGTAATTTGACAGTTGGTTAATCTGTATTATGTACAATGAATGCGCCAGTTATATCGACAGAGTTTATGTAGGTGTTTTAACAGTGAAGTCCTCTGTTCTAGAAACGGGTTAGCAACAGATATAGTTTCAGTTTTCAATCGTTGCTTTTTACAGTATAAACACGGGAAACGTTCTAGTTTTAATACTGTAATGAAAACTTGATGAACCCCGTAATTCAATAGTGTCACAAATCGTATGTTATACAAAATTAGGGGTACAAATAACATTAGATAGCGCTGAAAGAACTGCCAGTCCTTTGTGTCCTGGTCGCGCCACGCGTGAGACAAGTCCTAACCAGTGAATACCGTTCACAACGTCACACTGTAAAATTGATTATAAATTTTTTTTTTAATCGGCGAAACTTTTGCTTACAATGTATATATATATCAAGAACAGAGTGAAGTGAATGAGACACACAAAAAAAGTTTATCCATAAAAGAAGTTTGAAAAAATGTGTAGAAAATATAAAAAAAAATCAGTCACATACACAAGAACGTACTTTTTTGTAAATAATTCTCTCTTTTTTATAATGTCTTGAATTATGTCGCACAAATTTCAACGTTCGCATCCTATCGACCACACAACTGGCAATCCTTTATGTCCTGGCCACGTACCTCACCCCACGCGCGAGACAAGTCCTAATTAGACAAGACGTACCTTTTTTTTAAATTCTTTCTTTCTTTATAATTTCTTGAATTCTAAGGCACAATCTTCTAACTGGCAATCCTTTGTGTCCTGGCCTCGTGCCTCACCTCGTGCCACATTTGCGTACAGTATAAAAATCAGTGACCTCATTTAAATTTTACTGTTGAATATTTTTTACAGAAATCACTGATTTATTCACAATACCAAACTGTAAATAAATCAGTGTAACTGTAAAAATCTCAGAGTGCACAGATTGCTTCACGAACTGTCGAAAGAAGACTAAAACTACCGTGCCACACTGTACAATTTAATGAATCACTCTGTACTCAATACAGTGTACACTGTAACCCTTGCAGTTTGCGTACAGTATAAAAATCAGTGATCTCATGTAAATTTTACAGTTGAATATTTTTACTGAAAACACTGATGTATTCACAGTGCCGAACTGTAAATAAACCAGTGTAACTGTAAAAATCTCAGTGTGTACAGGAAAATTGGTCAATTTTGTAGGACAGGATTTACATTACTGTGTTTTACTGTAAAATGAAATATGGCACCCTGTTTTTTATGCGGTTTATACTGTGATTTTCGCTGTTTCTTTTTTTCCGTGTAAAATCGAAGTAAAAAAAATGTTTACTCCGATTTCGTACTTTTTCTCCAAGTAAAAATCGAGTAAAAAGCATCTAAAGGCCGTAGCATCTGCAGCTACCTTTTAGCTAGACTGTACTGCATTCACCGTGGATATGGGGAAACTGCGGAAAATCCATACCGGTACAGGCGGCTTTTATTTTTACTGAGTTTCAAGTATATTACCACCACCAGGTACTTAGAAAGACTGCCCTCTGCTCAGAAGTCGGCACGCAAACGATCGGGCGGCTGGGTGGTCACCCATCCACAATCCAGGCCTATGCTGTTTAACATGTGTGACCGGCAAAGCTGTGCACCAACCATTACTGCCAGCTATTCCGATTTCATACTTCTTTTCAATTTTTTATTACATGTCTTTTATATTAAATCGGCATCAGCGGCGTAGCTTGGGGGGGGGGGGGGCAGGGGGGCCATGGCCCCGGGTGGCGCAGATGTGGGGCGGCGGCGGCGAGCGGCACTTAGTTGCGAAAATAGGGAGGGGGGACGGCAAATTTGGGGTTAGCCCCGGGCGGCAAAAATCCACGCTACGCCACTGATCGGCATAAGAAAATGTTTTTTGGCACTTTACTGCGAGAAAAAAATATATAAAATCGGGGTGAAGAAAATGTTTGTGTTCCGATTTTCATTTTTATCTACTTTTGATATTTTATGTGGGGGAGTTACCCAAAGTCAGTAATATTTTTTTGGAGTGATTATTCTAGTGATGCCACAAAACCAGACAAGACGACATTTTAGTTCGTCTCGATCAAATTCGAGATGAGACAAGATCAAAACTGAGTCTCCGTCTTGTCTCGAGCCAAATTCATATTGTCGGTCCCGCCTCGACCTCGAAACCCCCCTAATACTAACTATCGTGAGATGATTGTATTGTAAATGATTGTATTGTAGTTCACCATGATCGATCCACAATTTTCAATTTACGCATTTTGCGGACAGACTTGTAATCAGCAATCTCGAAAACTTCCGGGTGCCAATTTTCAGTCAAATTGAATCAATTTTCAGTGTTAAACCGCCATTTTGGATCCGCTATTTTTAATTTTGATCTTTAATTCATAATCAGCAGACTGTGGAAACCTCTGAGTACCAAATTTTGCGAAAGTCAAGTCTAACCAATCACGAAATACTCTATGTGGGCCATATGGCATCAATAAGCTGCACACGGGGTCCGTCGATCTGCCATTTTGGATTTATGAATTTGAGGATGGATTCATAACCAGCGACCTTGTACACCCTCTAATACCAATAATCGTGCGAATCGCGTAATTTTTTGTATTTCGATCCGCCATTTTGAATTCCTGAATTTTGAGGAATGTGAATTTTGTTAATTATGAAAAACAATTAATTCAAATTACATTTGTCATTTGTAATAAGAACAAAAATCGATGCTGATTAGATTTGTAATTAGGAGAAAAATCGACTCTAATTACACTTGTTATTTGTAATTAGAAAAAAATATATTCTAAATACATTTTTTATTTGTAATTAAAAAGAAAAAATATTTTAATTACATTTATTATTTGTAATTAGAATGAAAAAATATTCTAATTACATTTTTTATTTGTAATTAGAAAGAAAAAAATATTCTAATTACATTTGTAATTTGTAATTAGAAAAAAAACCGTTCCCAATTACATTCGTAATTTGTAATTAGAAAAAAAACCCTTCCCAATTACATTTGTAATTTGTAATTAGAAAAAAAACCGTTCCCAATTACATTCGTAATTTGTAATTAGAAAAAAAACCCTGCCCAATTAATTCGTAATTAAATTATTTCTAATTACAAATGACAATTGTTATTAGTAATTGTTTTCCTTCTAATTACAAAATGCCATTGTAATTAGCCTTTTTTTTTACTAATTACAAAATATCATTGTAATTAGCAATTTTTTTTTTACTTATTACAAATTACATTTGTAATTTATAATTAGAGTATCATTAATTAAAAAAACGCCCAACACTGATCAGGAGTATAGGTCTTCCGGTCATATATACTTATATTTATATTTATATACTTGCTGTCGTACCCGGCGTATATTCTTCTAGAATCAGAAGAATATACGCCAGGTACGACGGCTAGTATATATATATATATATATATATATATATATATATATATATATATATATATATATATATATATATATTAGGGTGGCCGTTATTTTGGCTTCGGTAAAAAAAATTTAACGTCAAGCAAAAAAACTAATCAAGATATGAAAAAAAAATCTGTGTAAAATTTGGACGCGCTGGGATAAGGAGAACGCGTGCCACCGAGCAGTTTATTTTTCAAAAATACATGCATTTGTTTAATGGCCGCACAAAAATATTCGTTAGTCTCATAATATTAATTTAAAAATCTGGAATTGGGTACATTGATTATACATATTGAGAGGTACAAAATATATTATTTACTGATTTTTTTCCATCAATTATGTACAGTCGTGGGTAGATTGAAAAATTAATAGAAAATTTGAAAACGGACTTGGCGGTTTGGCCACATTGTGGCAGGAAATCGAAGCAGTGAATTAATTATCTGAGCGGATTTTTTATGCAAATAATAATATAATAATCGTGTATTGAATGCTTCAAAATGATTTTTTTTTCTTGAGCCTGCGAGAAAATTTTCCAACTGTAGTGGCGATGATACAAAATATAGTGCAGACAAATAGTTCGAAATTTGGTCGTGGCGCTTCGTCCGCTCATTTTTACCACCCGAGCATTACCGACCGAGTTGGTTTGCCATTGTTGGACATAGAAAAAAAATATAACGCGTGAAACCTTTACGTTTCTGCAAATTTATTTCGATTTTACGATGCGGTTCCAAACGGTATCAGGTTTTCCAGTCAGACTTTACTTTTCTTCTCGATAAAGACATTGATTTCTTTATTAGTGCCGAATCTATGGCGTTTTGTGAACGATTTAAAATTGACTGTACTTTTCTCGACACTAATGTATCTGTTTGGACTCGAACGAGAGTTATCAAATGGGCGCGCAATTGGTAAAAAAATAAGAGTCTGTAATGAAATAGCGGAGCGAGGTATCAAACTTATCACCGATTATAACAATCGATTGACTTATGATGGAGATCAAAGACAATTTGTTCTTCAAGTTGTCGCTGAATATCAAAAAAATTCCGAACGTAAACAAATGTACTCTACTTCAATCATTTCATAGATGCACTGCTATTACTTACGTAATTTTTCATGTCAAGGTACGAATTTGCGGTACGTGATTGATGGAAAAAAATCAGTAAATAATATATTTTGTAACTCTTAATATGTATAATCAATGTACCCTTAATATGTATAATCAATGTACTCTTAATATGTATAATCAATGTACAACGAGGCACATTTCAACCCCTATTTGGGAGTGGAGGGATATGTGAAAAAAAACGTATCTGA
This sequence comes from Ophion slaviceki, assembly GCA_944452715.1. NCBI lineage: Eukaryota > Metazoa > Arthropoda > Insecta > Hymenoptera > Ichneumonidae > Ophion > Ophion slaviceki. Next base: position 5,264,493 of record OX101794.1, on the reverse strand, counting down.
ATAAAATGCCGAAGATTTCAAAGTCAAGGCTGAAAATCGGTGGAAATTGTGTGTACGTATGGATTTGTTTTTGTTTGTTTGGGTTTGATGTTTAGGGTGCGTGTGTGAAGCGCGCGCGTGTGTGTGTGTGTGTTGATCACTATCGAGACACACACAACAAACCCAAACACACACACACACACACACACGCACGCACGCACGCACGCACACGCACCCAAACACACACACACACACAATTTTCACCAATTATCAGTCTCGTCTTTGAAATCGTGCATTTGACAAACCTTCAACGGGGGCAGGGGGGAGGGGGAAGTGATCGCTTCGACAGCTCTTCGGCATTGTATTCAGGAAGGTTTTGTGTACAAATCCCACCACTCCCCACTCTCAATTTAGGCGTTGAAATGTCCGTAATTGCGCCATTATGTCCCTTGTTTCCGCAAACTTTAAAACCCCTTAACGCATGGAATTAATGGGAAATGTCAACCTCCCCGACGGAATATCACTTACTATACTGGAATAAACAACATTATGGCGAAAGGAAAATTTTCCCGTCCTTTTTCGGAAGAGTCCTTAAGACGGAATGACACCTCATCGCAGTCGGTATGGTAGAACAATTATAGATTCCCAAAAATCTCTGAAACGGCTCTTCAGATCCCGTCGAAACTTTGCCAAACGACGTCAAATAGATAGACGAATAGCTTCTAGCCCCTCAAATTCAGAAAATTTGAGGGGCTAGAAGCTATTCGTCTATCTATTTGACGTCGTTTGGCAAAGTTTCGACGGGATCTGAAGAGCCGTTTCAGAGATTTTTGGGAATCTATAATTGTTCTACCATACCGACCGCGATGAGGTGTCATTCCGTCTTAAGACGGAATGACACCTCATCGCGGTCGGTATGGTAGAGCAATTGTAGATACCCAAAAATTTCTGAAACGGCTCTTCAGATCCCGTCGAAACTTTGCCAAATGACGTCAAATAGATAGACGAACAGCTGTCTGCCCCTCAAATTTTCTGAATTTGAGAAAAAAAACGTAGATCGGGTTATCATAAGCCAATCTACGGTTTTTTTCTCAAATTCAGAAAATTTGAGGGGCAGACAGCTGTTCGTCTATCTATTTGACGTCGTTTCGCAGTTTCGACGGGATCTGAAGAGCCGTTTCAAAGATTTTTGGGTATCTACAATTGCTTTACCATACCGACCGCGATGAGGTGTCATTCCGTCTTAAACTGCATAATTACCCCTATTTTATAACGTGTTTCCGCCAACTTTGAAATTCCATAACTTTCTATGGGGCGGGAGGGGTGGATTTCAGCTTCCTCCGACTAAATATCATCACTTACAACCCAATTGATGAGAAAATAGCCGAAAAAAATTTTAGACTAATTTTCTCGGAACAGTCATGTCCTATTTTATCACGTGTTTCCACGAACTTCAAAACTCTATAACTGTTTATGGGAAGGATTTCAGCTTCCCCCGTTTGAATATAATTATTTATAACGCAATTAATGAGAAAATAGCAACAAAGAAAATGTTATGCTCATTTTTCGGAAAAAGTCACACTTCGGAATAGTCACAAGTCAGAGATCGGAGTGTCGACTTTTTAGGACGTCATGGTGTAGTGTTGGAAAATGTGAATTTTCCGTCGTGTGGGCAGCCAGTTCTTCGATCTTGTGTTTTTGAAAGATACAAAATTACTTTTAACATTTTTTGTTCATGAAAAAAAACTTTATAAAAAATATCAGCTTCCCCCGACGGACTATCATCATTTTTAACCCAATTAATGAGAAAATAGTAAAAAAAAATGTTGACTCATTTTTCAGAAAAGTCAATAAAGTAAATAATTACCGATTTTTTCATATGCTCCTCCGTTTGTAATAACAAACGTTTACAGTGGTTATTCTTTGCCGAAAATAGATATTTTTTTCAAAACAGTGCAATTAAAGCAAATTTCGAAAAAGTCTTCGCTGGTTTTGTAGCTTCACCATTGTACTAAAAGTATAGTCGTCCATTTTTACTTTAGATGAATCTAGTTACCGAAATCATGTACGCGACCGAGCCGTGCGGAGGGTATAATTCTGAGATAAAATGACGATGCCAACGTTCTTTATATATATTTTGCAAAAAAAACGGTAACATGTTAAGACTATGTACTATCTGTGTGTGAAAGATCGACCTTATCATCCCAATACCTAACAAGGGGACAGTACGGCAGTCGGATTTTTGTAATTTTTCGTACTCATGGTACGTGAAGTTCAGAGCTCGAATATTAATATCCCAAAGCAGTTTGACGCCATATTCAAAAATTTTCGTGAAAATTGACTTTGAAGTTTTCGAGCGCACTCTTATCCCACAAAGATGCAACGATATTTGAACCGGGCTCGTGGCGTACCCGGTAGCGCTCGAGTCTAGTAATCGCGGGGTCGCTGGTTCGAGTCTCACTTCGAAATTTTTTTTTTCTTTTTTTTTTCATTTTTTTTTAAATTCGCATACCTCCGTCATTTAAATATCCCGATAAATTTTTGTTGTATATAATCACATATTATTATATATAATTAATATAATATATCTATATATGTTTATATATGGACAAAATCCATATATAGTTATTTATGTACAAAATTCATTATAGTTATACATAATTATATATTTTCTCATATATGATCATATATTATTTATATATAACAATAGGTGATTATTTATAAAAAAATAAATAAATAATCCCGGGATAAAAATCATAAAATTTATGCTAATTCACATATATGTAATTATAATTGTCAATGATAAATGCAAGTCTTATTTTTGATTATCTCTTGCTTGAAATTGCGAATAGGCGACGTAAAAATATCCAGTAATAATATTTACATAAACTCCCTTGTAGATTAATAGGAATATAAATAGAAGAATAAATGTTGAAATATGTGAATATAACGCTTGCTTTGGCAACCGTCGATATTGTGAATAACAGTTCTGCGTACATCGTTTGCCTTTGTCTTGATCAACTACCTGCGAAGCGGGCACAGCTGCCAAGTAAAAAATTTCATAAAGCGTCTGCAGAACTGCGCCTATCTGATTGAACAAGGACGTGAAATTAATGATAGAGAAGATTGCATAAAAATTCATTCTATTGTTCATCATCAGTTGTCTTCTCCGGTCTTCAATAACATGATCAGATATGCGTGGTTTGCTTCGAAACTTTGCGATCAAAGAGAAATCTTCATGAACGTGAATGAAGTTTGTTTTCCGATCGATGTATTGAAAAAAAATTGCGAATGTAACAATGCAGCGTTTGTACAGTGTGCGAGATGCCGTGAAAATGACTGTTTTCCTTGTTTTTACGATGGTTATCACTCTGGCTCGTGTAACATTACACCCGATGTATAAAACAAACGAATACAGACCGAATAATAAAGTATTCAATTCCTTACCCGACGTTTTTCATTTTCATCCTAAAAATGTTGGTTATAAATATTGATAGTTGAAAATGTATGTTTATAATCAAGAGATAATTAAAAATATACAGGGTGACAATTATAATGTGGCCATGCTTTTTTTGAGGGCCTTGCGCGAAGATTTTGGGTCTGAAAAAAATATGATTTTGAATGGTTTTTCGAGCCTTCTTCGAAAAAAAATACGGCAGATTTTTGTCTTGAAAAATGTACGCCAGAAGAAATAAGGCATTGCGAAAAAAAACGCAAAATACATTCCGAGCACATGAGATTGAAGTTTTTTAAATTCCGAATACAATGCACCCCGGAAAACTTGATTTGCGCCCGCCATCATGGTGGAAAAAATTGTTAAAAATACGCCGTAAAGTGGCAATTTGCGTGAAACAAGCGATTTAAGTCAGATGCGATCGTCCTATGGGATGTCCTAGCTTGGTACGTTACAGCTGCAACTTCCGAATGTTCGGCTGTCACAAGAAGGTGGTTGAGAATCCCTTGACCCGCGAATGAGCTAAGGGGTCTGAATTTGTACCCATCCGAGTCCATTGCAGAGAATATGGTCAATTTCGAAAAAGTTCGAAAATTCCATGTACTGCAAATAATATTTTGAATAATTTGGAATTCGTTTCCAGCTCTTGGACACATCATTTTGAAAAAAAACTTTAACACAGATTAGGGAAAATTTACAGACTTTTTCCTATTACGCGTATTATTTTTCCCACATTCATTACTGCGAGCATTGTGTGAGCGTGTGCGTGCATGAGGATGCACGAGTGCACACGCGCGTGTGCGTAATGTGGACATTTGCCACGTTTCGAGCGCGCTCTGAACTCGGGTTCGGAGAGCACGCTACGCGGTTCGGTCCGAACGCATCGTCAAACGTCAAAACGCGTTATTTGACGTTTCGGATTAGTCAGCTGATATTGTCAGCTGATACCATCTTGGATATGCAGATTTAGCACACACACGTCGAACTGTCGTCGAAACGCCAAATTTGACGCGTGATTTGACGTTTCATCAATCGTCTGCTATTAATTTCTGACATCTTGGGCAAATGGGGAGCACGCGCGTTGAAGGTTTGCCGAAATGCACTGTTTGGCGCGTGATTTGATATTACGTGATATCGCCGGCCATGATTGTTTGCCATTTTGGATGTGCAAAATCATGATTCGAGACGGCGAGCGATTATCTCTAGAGTTATTTAACATTTCGATTCGAATAAAAATCTACAGTACGTGTCTTTGTCTTTTTTTGCGTTCACAAGACGTAAATGAAAACACAACAACGTACTGGAAAAAGGTGTTTTTAATGATTAATTGAAAAGTAGCGAACATCGGAACAAAAACAAGTTTGGTATTTTTTTCAGACAAGTTGACCGTGCCTCTACCTGGAGCGCCGATTCGATTTCTATCTACGCAATAAATAATTAATACATGTCTGCGATGGTTCTGAAGGCGTAAACCAGTTATTCCATAATGATGATTATGGTTCTGGGGGATGGGTTCGGAAATCCCCGATATGACTGTCCCGAGCTTATGTTCGCTTTTACCTTACTTTCGGTTATTTTGCGTCAAAGGGTATCGAGACGCTCGGTGGACGGTTTCAAGCGCATTTGTTGATTGACAAAGGTAAAAGCAATGGTGATGGTGGTTCTGGGGAATTCGATACGCCACATGGACGACGATTATAAGCGCATTTATTAATAAAAATAAAAGCAATGATTGTAATGATTCTGGGGTACCCGATTGGACATGCCTGATTTGACGGCATCGAGTTCTTCTCTGCTTTTACCTTTCTTTCAGTCATATCGCATCGAATAAAATGACGAAGATTTGGGGATGATAACAGGCGCATTTGTTAATAAACAAAGGTAAAAGCAATGATTGTGTCGACTCTGGGAGGCCCAATTGGACAGGCCTGATATGACGGCATCGAGTTCTTCTCTGCTTTTAGATTTCTTTCTCTCATATCGCATCAAATACACTGAAAACGATTTGAAGACGATTGCAGGCGCATTTGTTAATAAAAAAAGATAAAAGCAATAATTGTGCTCATTCTGGGGGACCCGAATGGACATTACTAACATGACGGCATCGAGTTCTTCTCTGCTTTTACCTTTATTTCTGTCATATTTCTTCGAATACAATGACGACGATTTGAGGATGATTTCAGGCGCATTTGTTAATAAAAAAAAGGTAAAAGCAATGATTGTGATGAATCTCGGGATCCCGAATGAATATTACTAATATGACGGCATCAAGTTCTTCTCTGCTTTTACTTTTGTTTCTGTCGTATCGCATCAAATACAATGACGACAATTTGAGGGTGATTTCAGGCGCCTTGGTTAATAAAAAAAAAAGGTAAAAGCAATAATTGTGATGAATCTAGGGGACCCGACTGGGCATTGCTAATATGACGGCATCGAGTTCTTCTTTGCTTTTACCTTTATTTCTGTCATATTGGATGAAATGAAATAACGACGATTTAAGGATGATTACAGGCGCATTTCTTAACGAACAAAGATAAAAGCAATGATTGTGCAAATTGTGGAAGACCCGAATGGACATTGCTAATATGACGGCATCGAGTTCTTCTCTGCTTTTACCTTTATTTCTGTCGTATCGCATCAAATACAACGACGAGGATTTGAGGATGATTACAGGCGCATTTGTTAATAAAAAAAGATGAAAGCAATAATTGTGCTCATTCTGTGGGACCCGAATGGACATTGCTAATATGACGGCATCGAGTTCTTCTCTGCTTTTGCCTTTATTTCTGTCGTATCGCAGCAAATACAATGACGACGATTTGAGGATGATTACAGGCGCATTTGTTAATAAAGAAGATAAAAGCAATAATTGTGCTCATTCTGGGGGACCCGAATGGACATTGCTAATATGACGGCATCGAGTTCTTCTCTGCTTTTACCTTTATTTCTGTCATATCGTATCAAATACAATAAGGACGATTTAAGGATGATTACGGGCACATTTCTTAATAAACAAAGATAAAAGCAATGATTGTGATGAATCTGGGGGACCCGAATGGACATTGCTAATATGACGGCATCGAGTTCTTCTCTGCTTTTACCTGTATTTCTGTCATATCGCATCAAATACAATAACGAGGATTTAAGGATCATTACGGGCGCATTTCTTAATAAACAAATATAAAAGCAATGATTGTGCCGATTCTGGTGGACCCGAATGGACATTACTAATATGACCGCCTCGAGTTCTTCTCTGCTTTTACCTTTATTTCTGTCGTATCGCATCAAATACAACGACGACAATTTGAGGATGATTTCAGGCGCATTTGTTAATAAAAAAAGGTAAAAGCAATGATTGTGATGAATCTGGGGGACCCGAATGGATATTACTATTATGACCTCATTGAGTTCTTCTCTGCTTTTACCTTTATTTCTGTCGTATTGCTTCAAATACTATGACGACGATTTGAGGATGATTTCAGGCGCATTTGTTAATTAAAAAAAGGTAAAAGCAGTGATTGTGATGAATCTGGGGGACCCGAATAGGCATTGCTAATATGACGGCATCGAGTTCTTCTCTGCTTTTACCTTTCTTTCAGTCATACCGCATCGAATACAATAACGACGATTTAAGGGTGATTACGGGCACATTTCTTAATAAACAAAGATAAAAGCAATGATTGTGATGAATCTGGGGGACCCGAATGGACATTGCTAATATGACGGCATCGAGTTCTTCTCTGCTTTTACCTGTATTTCTGTCATATCGCATCAAATACAATAACGAGGATTTAAGGATCATTACGGGCGCATTTCTTAATAAACAAAGATAAAAGCAATGATTGTGCCGATTCTGGGGGACCCGAATGGACATTACTAATATGACAGCGTCGAGTTCTTCTCTGCTTTTACCTTTATTTCTGTCATATTGCTTCAAATACAATGGCGACAATTTGAGGAAGATTTCAGGCGCATTTGTTAATAAAAAAAAGGGAAAAGCAATGATTGTGATGAATCTGGGGGACCCGAATGGATATTACAAATATAACGGCAATGTGTTCTTCTCTGCTTTTACCTTTATTTCTGTCATATTGCTTCAAATACTATGACGACGATTTGAGGATGATTTCAGGCGCATTTGTTAATGCACCTGAAATTGCTTTCGGGTCCCCCAGAAAGAGCACACCTATTGCTTTTACCTTTTTTTTAATTAACAAATGCGCCTGAAATCATCGTCAAATCGTCGTCATAGTATTTGAAGCAATATGACAGAAATAAAGATAAAAGCAGAGAAGAACTCAATGAGGTCATAATAGTAATATCCATTCGGGTCCCCCAGATTCATCACAATCATTGCTTTTACCTTTTTTTATTAACAAATGCGCCTGAAATCATCCTCAAATTGTCGTCGTTGTATTTGATGCGATACGACAGAAATAAAGGTAAAAGCAGAGAAGAACTCGAGGCGGTCATATTAGTAATGTCCATTCGGGTCCACCAGAATCGGCACAATCATTGCTTTTATATTTGTTTATTAAGAAATGCGCCCGTAATGATCCTTAAATCCTCGTTATTGTATTTGATGCGATATGACAGAAATACAGGTAAAAGCAGAGAAGAACTCGATGCCGTCATATTAGCAATGTCCATTCGGGTCCCCCAGATTCATCACAATCATTGCTTTTATCTTTGTTTATTAAGAAATGTGCCCGTAATCATCCTTAAATCGTCGGTATTGTATTTGATACGATATGACAGAAATAAAGGTAAAAGCAGAGAAGAACTCGATGCCGTCATATTAGCAATGTCCATTCGGGTCCCCCAGAATGAGCACAATTATTGCTTTTATCTTCTTTATTAACAAATGCGCCTGTAATCATCCTCAAATCGTCGTCACTGTATTTGATGCGATACGACAGAAATAAAGGCAAAAGCAGAGAAGAACTCGATGCCGTCATATTAGCAATGTCCATTCGGGTCTTCCACAATTTGCACAATCATTGCTTTTATCTTTGTTTGTTAAGAAATGCGCCTGTAATCATCCTTAAATCGTCGTTATTTCATTTCATCCAATATGACAGAAATAAAGGCAAAAGCAGAGAAGAACTCGATGCCGTCATATTAGCAATGCCCAGTCGGGTCCCCTAGATTCATCACAATTATTGCTTTTACCTTTTTTTTTTATTAACCAAGGCGCCTGAAATCATCCTCAAATTGTCGTCATTGTATTTGATGCGATACGACAGAAACAAAGGTAAAAGCAGAGAAGAACTTGATGCCGTCATATTAGTAATATTCATTCGGGATCCCCAGATTCATCACAATCATTGCTTTTACCTTTTTTTTATTAACAAATGCGCCTGAAATCATCTTCAAATCGTCGTCATTGTATTCGAAGCAATATGACAGAAATAAAGGTAAAAGCAGAGAAGAACTCGATGCCGTCATGTTAGTAATGTCCATTCGGGTCCCCCAGAATGAGCACAATTATTGCTTTTATCTTTTTTTATTAACAAATGCGCCTGTAATCGTCTTCAAATTGTTTTCAGTGTATTTGATGCGATATGAGAGAAAGAAAGGTAAAAGCAGAGAAGAACTCGATCCCGTCATATCAGGCCTGTCCAATTGGGTCTCCCAGAATCGACACAATCATTGCTTTTACCTTTGTTTATTAACAAATGCGCCTGTTATCATCCCCAAATCTTCGTCATTTTATTCGATGCGATATGACTGAAAGAAAGATAAAAGCAGAGAAGAACTCGATGCCGTCAAATCAGGCATGTCCAATCGGGTACCCCAGAATGATTACAATCATTGCTTTTATTTTTATTAATAAATGCGCTTATAATCGTCGTCCATGTGGCGTATCGAATTCCCCAGAACCACCATCACCATTGCTTTTACCTTTGTCAATCAACAAATGCGCTTGAAACCGTCCACCGAGCGTCTCGATACCCTTTGACGCAAAATAACCGAAAGTAAGGTAAAAGCGAACATAAGCTCGGGACAGTCATATCGGGGATTTCCGAACCCATCCCCCAGAACCATAATCATCATTATGGAATAACTGGTTTACGCCTTCAGAACCATCGCAGACATGTATTAATTATTTATTGCGTAGATAGAAATCGAATCGGCGCTCCAGGTAGAGGCACGGTCAACTTGTCTGAAAAAAATACCAAACTTGTTTTTGTTCCGATGTTCGCTACTTTTCAATTAATCATTAAAAACACCTTTTTCCAGTACGTTGTTGTGTTTTCATTTACGTCTTGTGAACGCAAAAAAAGACAAAGACACGTACTGTAGATTTTTATTCGAATCGAAATGTTAAATAACTCTAGAGATAATCGCTCGCCGTCTCGAATCATGATTTTGCACATCCAAAATGGCAAACAATCATGGCCGGCGATATCACGTAATATCAAATCACGCGCCAAACAGTGCATTTCGGCAAACCTTCAACGCGCGTGCTCCCCATTTGCCCAAGATGTCAGAAATTAATAGCAGACGATTGATGAAACGTCAAATCACGCGTCAAATTTGGCGTTTCGACGACAGTTCGACGTGTGTGTGCTAAATCTGCATATCCAAGATGGTATCAGCTGACAATATCAGCTGACTAATCCGAAACGTCAAATAACGCGTTTTGACGTTTGACGATGCGTTCGGACCGAACCGCGTAGCGTGCTCTCCGAACCCGAGTTCAGAGCGCGCTCGAAACGTGGCAAATGTCCACATTACGCACACGCGCGTGTGCACTCGTGCATCCTCATGCACGCACACGCTCACACAATGCTCGCAGTAATGAATGTGGGAAAAATAATACGCGTAATAGGAAAAAGTCTGTAAATTTTCCCTAATCTGTGTTAAAGTTTTTTTTCAAAATGATGTGTCCAAGAGCTGGAAACGAATTCCAAATTATTCAAAATATTATTTGCAGTACATGGAATTTTCGAACTTTTTCGAAATTGACCATATTCTCTGCAATGGACTCGGATGGGTACAAATTCAGACCCCTTAGCTCATTCGCGGGTCAAGGGATTCTCAACCACCTTCTTGTGACAGCCGAACATTCGGAAGTTGCAGCTGTAACGTACCAAGCTAGGACATCCCATAGGACGATCGCATCTGACTTAAATCGCTTGTTTCACGCAAATTGCCACTTTACGGCGTATTTTTAACAATTTTTTCCACCATGATGGCGGGCGCAAATCAAGTTTTCCGGGGTGCATTGTATTCGGAATTTAAAAAACTTCAATCTCATGTGCTCGGAATGTATTTTGCGTTTTTTTTTCGCAATGCCTTATTTCTTCTGGCGTACATTTTTCAAGACAAAAATCTGCCGTATTTTTTTTCGAAAAAGGCTCGAAAAACCATTCAAAATCATATTTTTTTCAGACCCAAAATCTTCGCGCAAGGCCCTCAAAAAAAGCATGGCCACATTATAATTGTAACCCTGTAACCTGCGTTTTTTCATTCAAAAAAAATGAAAAAAAAAAAAAAAAAAAAAAAAAAATTCGAAGTGAGACTCGAACCAGCGACCCCGCGATTACTAGACTCGAGCGCTACCGGGTACGCCACGAGCCCGGTTCGAATATCGTTGCATCTTTGTGGGATAAGAGTGCGCTCGAAAACTTCAGTCAATTTTCTCGAAAATTTCTGAATATGGCGTCGAACTGCTTTGGGATATTAATATTCGAGCTCTGAACTTCGCGTACCATGAGTACGAACAATTACAAAAATCCGACTGCCGTACTGTCCTCTTGTAAGACAAATAAAATATTGGAAATCGATCCGTTTTTTTTTTCATTTCAAGGTTATGCAAATCCCTTAATCGGACACTTCATACTGCATGGCCTAATACAAATTTCCACCATGTGGTCAAATCCAGGTTTTAGTCCCGTCGTTTATTTCTATCAGAAGATGAAGTTGGTTTGCTAGTACGAGTATATCAGGTATTAATTTTAACATTTCGAATACTCCGATGAGCAAAAATATTTGTTGATATGATGAACCAAATAGAATTTCAAAACAGAATTGGTAAATATGACAAAGTTTGTTTGTAGTGTCAAACCTCATCTCATAGCCGTTGGGGCAGATTCGAAACGAGATCCGGTTGTTCAAGTCCCCGTATGTAGCTGTATGAGACGGAGTAGTGTGGATGCTCTAGTTACGTACACGTATGCATGATGTTACTTATTGGTACCGGAGTTGTTTTGTAGCATTTAATGCCAGGACGGCATGATTCACGATCCCAGTGTACATCTCTACAATAAATCATTTCGACTTATACCTCGATCCGTGATGATACATACGAGTACGATTCACTGTGTCGATTGGTTGAAATGGGTACCGCGATACACAATTGGCACTGCACTGGTCGAAATGAAAACCGTCATATACATGGTTCAGGTCTGTGTTGTTCAAGTTTGAGTTACTGCGATACAACGAAAACATATTTGTTGTTTCATCCATATATTTTTTTAATTATTAACTACTTGCTTCATATATTCAGCAGCGTGGGCGACCAAAAATGTGTGAAAACGAGTGAAAAAAATGTCATCCCCCCAAAAACGGTTAAATTGAGGGTAGGGCGAATGAAGATAGGTGAATGAACGAGTAGTGAATTAGCAAAACATTGATCTGTCACCTCGCAGCCACTTATTAACTAATTGAGGTTCATATCCTCAATCCAATTGAGGTAACATTTTCATGAAATATCAATATTCGGCGGGCTTTCAAAATGGTAAAATCCAAAAATTTTGCTTTTCCCACCATCCGGCCGGTTCCCCTATAAGGTCGACATCGTCAAATTTCAATCGGCGGTTTCGCCGTTGCCGAATCTCCATATGACATTCATAACACCCACGTACAAAAAGAAATTTGCCAGGCTTGGAGAATGGTGCTATGCGAAAAAGCAAACAAAAAACGGGGAAATCGGTACCCAAGGGGGGTAGTATCATTGCCGAAATGCGAAGGGCCGACTTTGGGCCGATCCAGGGGACCGGCAATTTGTTCTAGCCGGATGGGCTAAAACCCATTCGACAGCTAGATTGATTCCGCGCAAAATGAGGCCAGGTACTTAGGTCGGAAGGACGATTCTGGAGAAGCCGAAAAACGGAGGACCAAATTATAATTTGAGTTAATGCATAATCCCCTGTAGAATTTGAGTCCGATAAAAGTACTGCCCCTTATCTGCCTTCCCCAGATAATATCAGGCCATGGTCAGGCCTTCCAGCGTGGAGCAGGTTCGCCATGTAACAGGTGTTAGGCCAGACTCCGATCCGCAATTCCCTTTTTCGGGAACTGATTAGGAACTGGAGAGGGAAATAATCACGTACCGTATGGGCTTTTAGCGATCTGCCCGAGAAAAATAGGTAGTATTAGGTGTTACTGATACTTATTATCCCTGTACACTCAAGTGGTAACTGGTGCACAGGGTTATTTTACAAGTATCAGAAAATCATAAGCGTAAGTGCACGCTGTAAGCATAGAACTTCTGTACGTGGTACAACAACGGATCGAACTTTTATCCCTTTAAGATGTTACCTTGCTTACACGAAGCCCTTCGCTTGATGTCACTTGGCGGATTGTTCGCGAAATACTTTCGGGTAATGTCTTCTCGGCCAGAACATTGATATTTTCCGACAAGACGACAACGCGTTCAAAAACCACAAATGACCTGTTTCACTTTTTGTCTCGTTAAATAATTTGATTATTCGTTATGCTTAAATCATAAATTATTGTAATCCCGGTACTTACGATGAGCATTCTTCTTAGCTTCGTTGATTATCATTGATAAAATGAATAATTTTAATGGCGAATATAATTACAAGTATGCATGCGAAGACTACATACGTAGGCATAATTTTATTACAATGGACATTTACGGTCATGACTATCATATTCGAATGGTCCCCGTAAATACCTTTCCCCAAGTAATTTGAATGGTGCTATAATAAGCGCACCATCAAATTGAGATTGGTGCTGATATAAGACCTTGCAAATAAAAAAATACGGGGACCGTCCCCCGATCTCCTAAATGTCTCCCTGGGCCACTGCAGCACTGAAAGGGTCCCGGTGTGAGCCTCCACACACACGCACACACACACACACATGCACGCGCGCGATCATGGTCATGCTCTGTATCTAGCGAGATTGACAAAGAATGGTCTCTTATGAGCTGCTGCCACCCAACGAAACGTTTGACTCGACCAAGTAGCGCTTACAACTGGCCAAATTGAAGCGGGTAATCGATCAGAAGCGGCCCGTATCGGCGAATAGGAAGGACGTTATGTTACACCAGGGCAACGTTAGGCCACACGGTTTTCTGGGACCCGGAAAAAGTTATTGCAGCTTGGGCGGGATGTTTTGGTACATCCATCGTATAGTTCGAACCTTGCACCTTCAGACGTATCACTTGTTCCGGGCGCTACAGAACAGTTTGAATAACAAAACCTTCAGATTCCTGGACGAATTCAAAAATCACTTAGATGACTTTTTTGCCCAAAGATCTCAGGACTTCTATGAAAAAGGGAAAATTAACCTCATGGAGAGATGGCAGAAAGTCATTAAACAGGATTGAACAGATTTGGTTGATTAAAATCGCTTGTTTTGATAAATATGTTGCGTTTGAAATTCACTCGATTTTCGCTACGAAATTATGCATAGACCCAATATATATATATATATATATATATATATATATATATGCACATATACATGCGCACATATATGTGTGTGCGTGTGTGTGTGTGTGTGTGTGTGTGTGTGTGTGTGTGTGTGTGTGTGTGTGTGTGTGTGTGTGTAAAAAATACATGCTCCTCTTTCTCTCATAAACCTAAGATCAACCAAGTACTTAGCACACACTTATTGAACCCGACTCTCTGTTTCACAATCTTATTGTCCCGAACACTTGAGTGGTATACGAGTACTACACACACACACACACACACATCCATATACATATTACAACGTGAAAGTGAAGGTGTAAGTGATACATAACTACATATACAAAAAAACAAAAAAAACCACTAGAAATTATTTATTTACCACTGTGGCATGAACTATAAGTATCCATGGCGTTTGGAATTCTATATCGGCAAGGCAAAGATTTTGTCCGGCTATTAACCAGCGAACAAAAGGCCAATACTTCTCAGAGGTTGGTGTAGATGCTCGAGTAAAAGTCTGCGTACCGGAAAATCAGAAGGATATAGCGCCGTCTATACCAGTACGGGTTTTCCAGTTTTCCGTAACTTCGGCGAATGCAGTAAAGTGTATGACGCAACGGAAGTTAGGTTAGATTAGCAAAGTGTGGGTAGAGAGTGACAGGAAAGTGTTCAATTGCGAAGGGTAATGTGTGAAAGCCCGCAAGTGTATACGTTGAACTCAGGAAATAAAATAATTTTTTTTCAGGCTGCTCGTTACGTATACATATGTATTCCATCAGAATCGTTTTACTGACGTACCTCCCACGTACTTCTAATAGATATAAGTATTTTTTTTTCAATATTCCACTTCGAGGACGATTTCTTTCCCAAAATCAACGGTTCGGTAAAAAAAATTGCACTTTCAATGCATGCTTGCAATCTGATTCGGATTGATTGTATTCTGTTATTAGTCACGATAGTGGGTGGGGATCGGAAATTCGAACGATCCATAATCAGAAGGACAGAAATTCCGAATTCAATCATGACGAACGTTCTAATATAGATAGATCAATCATATAATAGTCTGTAAAATAGTTAATCGAAATTGTAAATACAAAAATCTTAAAGTTGATTTATAGCGAAAACAAATATCAGATTTAACAAAATAATGAGAGATATAATATCGATTCGCCTGTATATATACACCAAACAATTCGAGACGTCTAATCTTCGAATTGTAAATATTACGACCGTTTACAATTTCGAATTCATTAAAGCGAAGGACCAAAAAATCGATTAGTTAAGATAGCGATGGACCAAAATGGCAAACGGTCCGAATACCGAAAACTTGGGATCGAGCAATACTACTTGATCTTCAGAATGAAGATGGCAGATAGCGTTAGTGGTCGGTCGGGTCAGGCAGCCATGCCATGTTCGCCATTTAGGTATTCGCCATTTCAGACCATCGATCATTTGCGTTTCTCAGATCTACACATTCGAACTTTGTAGTCTCGATATATGGCTTTTTGCTATAGACGGTATTACGAATATTAGATTCGTAATACATTCGATAATCATATTTCGGAGATATGAATGTTGTAGATTGTTCGAATCTGTATTTGTATGACTCAAACTGCAGACTATTTGAATATGCGCTCTCGAATAAATAATCCTTTGGTGTAATAGTTATTCGGTTTGATCATCGGTCAAAGGATAACATTTCGAATAATTCAACCTTCGTTATTTTGAGAGTTCATAATTCTGTCGTTTCGAAATCTTTGTCGTTCTATATTTGGTCATTCGACATTTTGACCCCCACGCACGATAGTCTGCATTCACGGACAGGCTCTAATCGAGGTTTCAATAGTTTAATACTAAACATTATTAAAACCTCTATTGTGGGCCCGTTCGATATTACAGACTGACCTGATTAATGAGATAATAGGAGCAATACGCATCAGATTGCAAGGGTACATTGAAAGCGGTGGCCATCACTTTCAGTGCCTTTTATAGGAGTAAGCGTTTCCATCCGTTTTTTTAAATCAGTTCTAGGCCCAAAAGATTGAAAATTCTTTTTATATTGACTTTTCATTCTAAATCTTGATCGATCACTTCAAGTTTGCTACGTGAGCTTTTCTAGTTCGTTGATAACATTCTGAAAAAGTGGTCTAATTAGAATAAAAATGGAAGTGACTTTGCAATCTCAGAAGCGCCTTGACCTGGATTAACCTCGTCGCCACGACGCTGTCACCCCCTTCGAGCTATACAACTTTTGTAGAAAAAGTTTTCTAAGCCTGATAGGTTAAAAAATATTTCTACTGGTAATAGTCGTTGCCTCGCTTGTCCTACTATATGCTTGAATTTCAGTTTAGTGGAAGATCCACGCTTTTCGAGATATTGGGCTTTGTATTATTTTTTTTAAATCATCTGCTTTTGGTTCTTCGCATACCATTTCTACGAATGATATGAATCGACAATAACTAAGCAATTCTTTTGAGTAATTGGTACGATATGCGTAGTACAGTTTTTCTACACCGCAGGCTGTCAAAGTAAGATGATCGAATTGGATTGTATGAAAATTCTGCAGAAGATCTTTTTTCATAAAGTTTCCTTAACATTTGAAGTTGAAAAAAAGACTTTTCTAGACGAAACAAATAACCAGGAGTATTTTTTAACAAACCGGGTCAAAAACAGAACATTTGGAGAAATGGCATGCGAAAAACAAAAAATAGATGTTTTTCATCTCGAAAACCGTGGGACTTTTACTAAACTGAAATTCCAGCATATAATAGGGCATGATCTGGCCTATCGACAGTTGCAGGATTATCCATTCAAACAGGACAGGACCCTGTGTAGATATATACCGGGTGTCCCATTTTAATCTTACACCTGATTAATCTCGCAAAATACTGCTCCGATCAAGTATTGAGTGCAGTAAAACTTTAAGGGTTCCCAGGGGGACTAAAAAAAAACTTTTTCGGTCCAAAATTAAAAAGAGCGACGTTAAGATAGCCGACATGCTTGTCTAAAATGGGAACATGACTTTTTTCACCAAAAAGTGTAATGACCAAAACATTTTTTGTAAAAAAAATTGTTGATAAAGTTCAGCATTTTTTAGGTTGGAATACCATTCTTGACTATCCTAGCGTTATCCAGGATGTATCACGAGGAGGTAAAGCCCTTAATATCCCAAGTGTAAGTGTTGGCTGCGAGATGCGAGATTCGCCATTTGGGCCGTTCTACATTTTGACCCTCCCCGATTTCAACCACTCGACTTTTTGGCCGTTCGCTTTAATGATTTTCTGCATTGTGAACCATCGCCATTTTTTTAATTCGGAGAATTGTCGTCTCGAATTATTTGGTGTTATGCATACAGGCCCATCGATTTTATGTTTTTCGATATTTTATTAAATCTCATTTTTGTTCATGTTCATATTCGTAATTGTTATTTTCGACTTCACAGACTCTAGTAAGATTGATCGATCTATATTCGAACATTCGTCATTTTCGAATTCGACATTTTGGCCCATCTGCATATCGATCGTTCGACATTTTTCCTCCCACCCGGTGTGTGTGGGTTTGTTTGGGTTTTGGACCGAACAACAGATAGGCATATTAATTGAAAGATTAGATGAAAAATATTTATCTTTAGGTACTGCAATTTAAGAATTCGTTCGGAAACAATGAAAAATGTATATCTTCTTCAACGACTCAAGCAGTATCAATACGTGCACCATCCAATGTATTAGGTCCCTCTTTAGGATGCTCGAATTTGTTTTACTCGCCGAATACGCAAATAAAAGAACTATATATATATATATATATATATATATATATATATATATATATATATATATATATATATATATATATATATATATATATATATATATGTATGGCATATAAATATGCCATAAATATGCCATTTTTCACGTTTTTTAAAATCCATTTTCCCGCATAAAAAAAATCTCGATAAAAAAATGATAAAAGCATCTTATAGAGAATACTTCAAAGTTTCCAAAACCCTGGTTTTTTTCAGTGCGACCATTAGTCGCCGAGTAATCAGTCATCAAAGTAAAAAAATCGTACAGAGCTCTCCCACCGCTCAAATTGAAGAGGAAGAATCCAGCTAGACGATTATTTTAATCCGATCATATAAAAAAATGTATTAAAGTCTGTGCAGACCGTGAAAGATGAATAAAAATTTTGATTTTTTTTACTTTGGTTTTTTTATGGCTACTAAATATTGGCTGATGCGAAAAGTTTTTGAGCTCAAGATCTCAAAACTAGAGACTCACACCTTCAATTTGCTTTTTTTATTTTGCTGTACGACCATTTTTCGAGGAGTTACAGCTATTTGAAAATGACCCTAAAATTGGCGGACTTTTTCAATATCCTTTAATTCTTTTACCTAGTGTAGATGTTACTGGCAATGTGTATAAAGCAGACGTTATATCGAACACCTAGTTATTCTATTCAATACCGGGTTCGTCAAGGCAATGTATAAAATATTTTATCTATCGATAACCATTACATACTGTACCTAGGTAATGTATGCAATGCTTAGGAATTATATAGAATGTCATTAGGAGATCAGGGAAAGTATTAAATGATAGACAAATAGAACATCTTTGCTCAGAAACATCAATTCAACAAATCGTTTTAATAGAATGGGATTTATTTGTTCTTCTATGTTGAACTATTGTGAAATTTTGTTTGGGTTTGTTGTAGTCTGCAATAGTTCAACATGTCTTACATGGCAATAGTTCAACGTGTCTTACATGTTGAACTATCGTGACATTTTGTTTGGGTTTGTTTGGGTTATATTCGCGTGCCCTCTCGCTAACCGCATTTATTGGCCACTTTGCCGGTTGTACATTTGTTATTGTATAGAACGCCTAGAAAAGTATGGAATCAATTATATACTATACATTGATTGAACGTTTTAGGCATTCCATAGGCTGCCTAGGTATTCTATCGAATCTCGGATTTTAAAGATAGCCGGTAACGTATATATATATCGATATATTTTGTATTGGTTTGTTCCAGCCGTACAGGGTCTTCCCCCTTTTACGTGCCCCAACCCGCCGCTACTTCGTTCTACCGCCCAATCCACATCTCCCCTCTGCCGCCCATTTCACAACTCCCCCGTCTACCTTCCGTATCACACCCCCCCCCCCCTACCTTGCGGCCGCAGTCCACCCCCCCCCCGTATCATATTTACCATGACATCTGCCATGGGCATAGGGGAACTGCGGAAAACCTATACCGATACAGCCCGTTCTGAGTTCACCTCCCAGTTACAGAACTAGTCGTCTTTCGTCGAGAAATGTCGAAGAAAAACATTTCACGACGAAAGTGACGCGACTGGGATCTGAACCTGCAACCTCCCGATCCGCTGGCCAGCACTCTAACCCTAGACAAACGCACCGGGATTGGTAACGTATATATAAATATTAGGGTGACTGCAATTTAGGTGAAATTCGAATTTTCAAAGTCTCCTTGTACAAACATAATCAAGATATATCGAAAAAAAAATTTGCGCAAATTTTTTAGGTGCTCGGAAAATGTTTAATGGTGCCTGTGAGGGTTTCAATTTTCAATACAAAAAAAAACATGTTTTTTGCCGAGTTATTACTTTATTATTTGTCATACTTACGATGTTGGTGGGAAAAATCTGAAACTTGGCAAACATATTGCGCACATTATGAGGTATATGACCAAATTTTTACAGATTTTTTATAGCCATAATTGTCGTTATTACTAGCTTTGCAATGACAACCTCGTTATGAGTTTCTTTCGTCAAAGACTAATTATTAATGTTCTAATACAATCGTCGACTTGACAATGCACTGCATGCATAAGAAAAAAGTCCGACATGTATTAAAACATTTTATAGAACCGTTTTGATTTATGTTAAGGCATGGTTCACAGCTCCATTCGCAAATGCTGCTCCCGATCATTATTTGAATTTTTCAAAACGAATATGAAGAGACGCGGCAGCGTCTCGACGCCAAATAATTAAAAAAATGATTACCGTCTCACCAACGAACATGAGCACCACTGTCTCACCGACGAACATGAGCACCACTGTCTCGCCGACGAACATGAGCATCACTGTCTCACCGACGAACAGGCCGCGACTTTTTATCCAGCAAGATGGGCTTTTAGCAGACGACTTTTAACTTTTAATCGACATTACGCGAAAACGCAGCGACGAATCGAAAATCTAGTGACATTTTGCCAATGAAATGTGATTTTTCCCTATCGACTTTGTTCGAGTCATTTTTGGATCCGTCTACTCAATCTTGAGATCTTATAATATTCAGTCGACTTTTTTACCACCGAATTTTCTTCCACACTTGATTAAGACGTCTGGCCACCTTGGCTGATCGAAAAAAGGGTATATTTAAAATAATAATAATAAACTCGAAAGTATGGGCCGGAATATTTTTATTTTTTTACACAACGTCAGAAAGGGCTTTAAGAATAACGTTAATAAATTTCCGTTCAAAATATTAAAAAATAGCGCCGTTATGCACAATGCTGCGGAGGCCCTCCGCACGATACGCGCGGTCGTTGTCCCAGCTGTTACGCGGTCATGTCACATCTGAAAAAAAAATCAGCTCTTTCGTGAGTAGTGTCGCTACAATGTAGCGTAGCGGTTTTTTTCTACCATTAAAAAAATTATGGTGAGCCGAAGAAAAAATTTTGTATTTTTCACCGAAATTATGGCTCACCATAATTTGTTTAATGGTCGAAAAAAAAACCGCTACGCTACATTGTACCGACACTACTCACGAATGAGCTGATTTTTTTTTAGATGTGACATGACTGGGTAGCAGCTGGGACAACGACCGCGCGTATCGTGCGGAGGGCCTCCGCGGCAATGTGCATACCGGCGCCACTTTTTAATATTTTGAACGGAAATTTATTATCGTTAGTCTTAAAGCCCTTTCTGACGTTGTGTAAAAAAATAAAAATATCCCCCCCCCCCCATGCTTTCGAGTTTATTATTATCTTTTTATATACCCATTTTTCGATCGGCCAAGGCGGCCAGATGCCTTAACGCTCCCAACGGGAGGCCACGACGTTCGGATGAGTGATTTTCTTCAAACCTTGTATACTTTTAGTAGTCCATTAGGACAACATAATGTGCAAGTAGCAACAAGTAGATGGGGAGAGGGACAGGCTTGTGCATGCGGGAAAATTGCATTCATTCGATGTAGCAGATGCCGTTTTAATTTATGTTTTCCGTGACTGTATGAAAAATATCATCCTGCAACTTGTAATGTCGAAAGCACATCCGACGATTACTTGTCGAAAGCACAACCTTACATTCTCACATATTGTAACTCGTTGTATTATTGAATAAAATTATTTACGCCTTTATTTATCGATGTTTGACTTGCGCTTTCTAAAGGTAGGTTTACACTACGACACTTTGGTGTATACACTCAATGTATACATCGAGTATCTGTATGTGAACCCCACTGTCTGATCTCGCGACATTTATTGCGACATCTCGCTAGGTGTCGCGCCGAGCGCCGTGTGAACAGGTTGTGTCGGAGTGTCTACCGCAGTGTTCAAGTTTTCGAACCGGCGCGAAATTATCCAGACACTCGCGACCTGCGTTAAACCAAAATGGCCATTACGTGGAGCAAGGAGAGCATTAAAAATTTGATATCTCTTGTGGAAGGACTGCCTGAACTTTGGCAAATAAGTTGTGCTGATTATAAAAATACAGTAAAAAACAGGCAGCACTTCAATGCTTAGCGGAACAGTTTGGCACAATATCGGCTAAAGTCGGCAGAAAAAATCATAATTTATGAACACAGCTTAAAGGGCTATACCCGTGTGAACGCTGGAAATTTCGGTGATTTTCAGGATTTTTTTGGAAGAAAAGTACTCAATTAAATGTTTTGGAAAAAATATTGAGATCCAAGCGACTTATGCGCTGCCTTCGCAGGCGCAAAAAAAAGTTCCTTCACTGCTGACATGATTCCGGCTGATTGAGTAGCTGAAACCGAAAAAGGAAAAAAAATGTCGTTAAACTGGAAGATGATGTACAATGACTGTACAATGACGTAGAATTTTTGAAAAATATCAAAATCTAACAAAATGGCGTAGTTATGAAAAAAGTATTTTTTGTTGCCTATAAAATTGTCGTTTTTTTCAATGCCAAATGGTCAATTTTCATCCAATCAAAAATATCCTACGTCATTGTAGAGTAAGTATATTCAAGAGTACTCAGTACAAATTTCCAGTCAATCGGATCTTTTTGAGTTACAATGTCAGCAAATTTGAAAAATCTCATTTCGAGAAAAATGCGTTTAAAGATTTAACTATCGATTTTTGCAAGATAAAATGATATTGATAGATATAATATAATTGATAACGATATTCTTGAAAGAATAAACTGTCGAAAAAGGGGAAAAAATCGATTTTTTTTAAGTGTCACACTGGTATAGCCCCTTAATAACAGCGCACAAAATTACGGCTGCCGCCGCACGGCGTTCCTCCATGGCGTGCGAGCGGGTACTGCAGACGTGTCAGTAGTTTTGTGTGGGAAAATCTGAGACACTTGTGTAGCGACATCACAGTACAGACACTTTCTGAGACACCGAAACCGTCTTATGTGTGAACGGAACGGACATTAGTGTCAGACATTTGTGTCGCAATAAGTGTCGTAGTCTATGCAGACCTTAAGCCTAGCCCTCCCCTCATCCTTTCAAATCTGTGTCTGCAGGTCGAAGCGTGCACAACAGTTTCGGGTACGTTACCCGCTTTCAGGTATAAGGGATTTCGCAAATCTCGACCGGCATACACTTTGAGGAAAACTTTATTCGTTTGGTCGTTTACTTGTCGATAATTATAAATATAATAGCTGTTGTAATAATAGAAATTAGTAAACAGCCAAATAACATTGGAAATTCGATAAAGATTCATGCAAAAACACGTTTTTTTCATTATATTACCTTTGAATTGTAATATATATAAAAGAATATGACCAGTGTTGGAAAAAAAATCACATGAGCGGGACTCGATCCAGCGATCCAGCGATCCAGCGATTACGGACATTGAACGTTAACCACTTGACCGCCGCCGTCTCGTGCTCAGGGTCGCTACGCACCGGTAGATATTGGTTGCGTAAGACTCCTCTTGCGATTTTCTCGAAAACACCTAAGTAGTACGCCTTGCTATTTGCACATTATGTTGTCCTAATGGACTACTAAAAGTATACAAGGTTTTAAGAAAATCCCTGATCGGACGTCGTGGCCTCCCCTTGTCAGCGCTATAGCGCGAAGGGAGACGTTTTTTCGATCCGCTCTGCGCATCGTCGTGTCCATGGAGACTTGTTTTTTGGCAGTTAGAGACCGAGAAGTAAGTGTATGCGTGGGTGTTCATTTCTTAACAAGCATGAAAATTTAAAGAAATTAATCGATTCATATAAATATGAGGAAAAATCTATTTATTTCCCTTGAATAATTTAAAAATTATCAATTGCTGCTCAGCGTCGTTTGATAATTATAACCTACACACAATACAGAAGGCATGTTATGGTAAACAAAAATACACTTCACCGATCGCGGATTGATTTTTTAACATTTAAAACGTTCTGAATATTTTATTTTACTCACAAGCGATAAGTCACAGCACAACCGTAAAACGCGTAAAACTCCAAATACTCCGAAAATGTTATTATATTGAGCATGGAACGCGCATGCGTAAAAGAAACCGAGCAGATGACTACTAGCGCCACGAAGTGGACTGTGGCGCAATCAAACATCCCGGACAACACGCGCGTAATTTATTGCCATAGGAATAGTACCCAGTGTCAGGGGGCTAATCTAGTCTCCATGGTCGTGTCGTTGTCCGGGAACGCTGCGCCAATCCTCGCGTCGTTGTCCGGAAACGCTGCGCCAATCAAAGGATTTGACTAAAAAGTCAACAGTTGAGTTCTTCAAGTGTACGGCTTCTCTTGACTCTAACCTCCAAGTGGGATTCGAGCGCGACAGTTACAGCGTAAAGTGAAAAGCAGTAAAAGTGTGTTATAAGTGCATAAACAATGAAACGGCCCTATTTAAGGTCACAACATTTATTTGGCGGAGATACTCGTTGGAAATTACAAACTCAAGACGTAAACGGCCCTTCTCAGAGCCGAAGTTGATGAAACACGTGCATCAAATCGAGATCGCGAAGATAGCGCGATATTGAGGGGCTATACCAGTGTGACACTTTAAAAAATTTTTTTTGCCTTTTTCGACAGTTTATACTTTCAAGAATAACCTGTAAAAATTTCAAGGCCGTATCTTTAATAATTTTATCTTGCAAAAATCGACAGTTAAATTTTTAAACGCGTTTTCTCGAAATGAGATTTTTCAAATTTGCTAACATTGTAACTCAAATAGCAATTATCCGATTGACTTGAAATATGAACTCAGTACTCTTGAATATATTTACTCTACAATGACGTCGGATATTTTTGATTCGATGAAAATTGAGGATTTGGCATTGAAAAAAATGACCATTTTATAGGCAACAAAACAGACTTTTTTCATAACTACGCCATTTTGTTAGATTTTGATATTTTTCGAAAATTACGTCATTGTACAGGAAATACCTTCCAGTTTAACGACATTTTTTTTCCTTTTTCGGTTTCAGCTACTCAATCGGCCGGAATCATCTGAGCAGTGGAGAAACTTTTTTTTGCGCTTCTGAAGGCAGCGCATAAGCCGCTTGAATCTCAATATTTTTCTATGAAAAAATTATACAATATAGGTCAAATATAGCCAAATATATTCTTCATTTTCCGAAACATTTAATTGAGTACTTTTCTTCGAAAAAAATTCCGAAAATCACCCAAATTTTCGGCGTTCACACTGGTATAGCCTCTTAAATCCGAAAAACGACTCGTATTTTGAAAATTCGGAAAAAGGATTGTGAGTTGGTTTTGGCCGAAACGTGTGAGTACTCGGAGAACAAGGGGATCGGCATGGAGAAACGGACGGATGAGAAATTGCTCGAATCCGACGTTTAACGCTTCGTTGTGGCTAGCCGGCCGGTTATCGGACAAAAAAGCGTATGTTATTCGTCCGGATAACAGCCCAGTTCACGCTGCTTTTCGGCGTACATATTATTGTGATTCGGGTCAGCTAGTTTCCGGACGAATAACATATATATAATCCTCCGGATAGAATGTATTAAATTGTTAAACAAACTATCCGGACGCATAATTTACACGTATTCGTCCGAATGAAATGTTTATAATTTTGTAGTAGGTAATCCGGATGAATGCCATATATACTGGTGCGCAACTAAGTTCCCGCGCTTCACACATGGATGGCGCTAGCGACACATGTAGTTGGCATACAGGTCTGAAATTGGGTGTCTTTATAGCTTGGACATCTGTTAAGAATACCCAGTCCTAATATAAACAAATATCGCAACACAACGACCTTTTTTCTAACCTCGAAAATGTCAAAGTTTGTACCAAATGAACAGCATTTGCGGGGAGCATTGCTTTTTTGCTTCAACCTAAAAAAACAGCAGCTGAAGCACGTCGGTTACTTGAGGAGGCCTACGGTGAACATATACCATCAAAAATAACGTGAGAAGATTGGTTCAAGCGGTTCAGAAGTGGCGGTTTTGAGACTGGGGACAAGGAGCGCTCGGGAAGACCGCAAACATTTGCGGACGGCAATCTGCAAGCGTTATTGGATGAAGATGACACATAAACAGAAGATCAACTTGCCGAGGCATTAAATGTGACTCGGCAATGGATTTCGAAACGTTTGCACGCCATGGGAAAAATTCATAAGGAAGGAAAGTGGGTGCCGCATGAGTTGACTGAGAGACAAATGGAAAATCGAAAAGCCACTTCCGAAATTTTGCTTTTTCGGCGGAACAGAAAGAGTTTCCTACATCGAATTATCATTGACGATGAAAAATGGATATATTTCGAGAATCCCAAACGCAGAAAATCGTGGCTTTCACTTGGCGAAGCGTCGACATCGACGGCACGGTCAAATCGCTTCGGAAAAAAGACAATGCTCTGCGTTTGGTGAGACCAGAAAGGAATCATGTACTATGAGCTGCTGAAACTGGGCGAAACTGTCAATGGGCATCGCTACCGATATCAACTAATCAATTTTAACCACGCATTGCTCGAAAAACGGCCAGAATGGGACACGAGACACGAACGTGTGATATTGCAGCACGACAACGCTCCGTGCCATCGCAGTTCCATCGTCCAGTTAGACCTGGTCCCTTCAGACTATCACTTGTTCCGGTCGATGGTGCATGGATTGGGTGGGCTACCCCTAATTCGATTTTTTATTGGTCAAAAAACCCGGAAACTAGTTGCGCACCTAGTATAATCGTCCGGACAAAATTAGCAAAATCGTTGAACAAGCTATCCGGACGAATAATATGCATTTATTCGTCCGGATAAGTTCCAGAACTCTGTAGAGACGATTCCGGATGAGTTATATACGTTCATTTGTCCGGGTAAGCAAATAAATCGTCTAGATGCGTCTAGAAGATCATTTAAAAACTATGTTTGGTGTTCTGGACCCCCCCCCCCTTCCAAAAACATTCTGCCTACAACACACGTTCCGCGTACGTATCACCTGGCGACGAAAACCTTGCAATGAAAGGATATGAATGAGATTCGAAAAACACAATGACAATAATGAAATTTTATTATCAAACACTGCAAATGTATGAATTACAAAAACAATAATATAGTACTTTATATACTTTTACACTTTGTAATTACTTTATGAATACTGGAAGGGGACTTAATATAAACTTTTAAACTTTGTCCTTATGAATACTGGAAAGGAACATTATACAGGGTATCCCAGAACTGATGGTAGTCCCTGAATTGGGGGGGGGGGGGGGTGGCCGTGAAATTCTGAATCGATTGATATAAGTATGTATGTCTTAAATCAACCCCTCAATTATTATAATTTTTTAAAGGCGTGCCAATCAGGTGTGCTCGATGAGCCACCGTGCGTCGGTGAGCGATACGCGCAAGTAGTTGTGCCGGTGGGTGCGGTGCACCCGCCACCCACCACTACACGCGCGAATCGCTCGCAACTCGCGCACTACCCGGACGAATAACAAACACTTATCCGCCCCGAGACCCTATAACGTAGGCTCCAATGGGGAACCCAAACAAACTGCCACACAAGAACGATCCGGACGCGTAGCATACACTTATTCGTCCAGATAACTCAGATAATCGCCCGCATAGCTTGCTACACGATTGTACATATTTTATCCGAACTATTATGCATTTGCCCAGATAACCGACTGAGAATTATAAAAATTCAAAGATTTGTATCCAGACAAATAAGTACAAATTAATCGTCCGGAAAGCTCGTTCAATAGTAATACAGGTTTATCCGGACGAGTATACATATGTTATCAGGCTGGATAGCTAGATTAACCATTCCGCTAATTTTATCCGGACGATTATATGTTATTTGTCCGTATTACCTACTACAAAATTATAAAGATTTTATTCGGACGAATACTATTACTTAGTTTTATTTAGATTATTACTTTTTCAATTGAAACGTACAAAAGAAGTGAAATAACTTTTTATGAAAAAGCCAAGTAAGTTTACTAGAAATGTACGCAAAATTATCAAATCCTGGAAAGAATATTTTCCTCAACATTTTATTAAAAAACCCATATAGCTTTTATAATTAAAAAATACGAATCATAAATATATGAAAGCACAACGTATGTAGCACACAAGTATCCTGGTACTGCTGTGCAATGACATGCCGTTCATGGTTAAGAATAAAAGCTCGACGAAGAATATTGTTTTCTCAACAACTTGACTATCAAGCTAAGAAAGACATAAATGAACGCAATTTATTATGTAA
The DNA here is from genome assembly GCA_944452715.1 of Ophion slaviceki. NCBI lineage: Eukaryota > Metazoa > Arthropoda > Insecta > Hymenoptera > Ichneumonidae > Ophion > Ophion slaviceki. Next base: position 5,236,510 of record OX101794.1, on the reverse strand, counting down.
ATGTAAACCAAGTTTCTCCTAGACCATACGACTCTTGAAATCTCATTTTATTTGCATAATTTGAAAAGTTATGGCGAAGTATTCACTTTCTACTCTATTGCAGAACCATCATACATCTTATGAAATCTATTGCGTCGTATAAATTGGGATGTAATGGATACACTTCTGGAAGGCTAAATATTTGAATTACGGTGCGCGCCGCTTGCTGGTGGAAAAGTAATATCGATTGTATTCTCGACACCCATCGCTCCATTTACGATAATCTGTTAAAGTCCAGTCGAACATCTCATTCCTAATAATCCTAATATACCTGATACGGTAACTGATGCAATGTTACCATTTGAAATAATCTAAGTGGATAAATTGTTGCAAAATGAACTTATGCAAGCAGTAGGAACGGTTCTGTAAGAAAATTGTGTATCTCCCGAACTTTTATTCTTAATCATGCACACCAAGTCGTTGCACAGCATTTCCAGTGTACTTGTTTGGTACATACGTTCTACTTTTATATAATTATGATTCGTATTTTTTATTATAATTGATATGTGGGGTTTTAAATGAAATGTCGAGAAAAAATATTACTTCCAGGATTTGATCATTTTTAGTACGTTTCTAGTGAGCTCACTTAGCTTTTTCATAAAAACTTATTTCACTTCTTTTGTACGTTGAAATTGAAAAAGTAACAATGTAAATAAAACCATTGTTTGAAATTCAATCAAAAATAGTTCAGGTTTAATTTAAATTTTGTAGATAGTAAAACAACAAAATGATTTCAAAGGAACTTTTTATAACTGGGCGTTTTTTTTACTTGTTAAAGATGTTTAGGGATATGATTACTGGAAAATAAATGCTCTTGTGAGCAAAGTTGCTCTCAAAAAAATATCTAATCATCTTTGATATTTGAACGTTGAGAGTGCTGCGATGGCATTTTTTTATGAAGGCATTTCCGCTGACATTAAAAAAAAATGGTAAAAAAAATACGAAAAAGCTGGCTGAACGTGAAAATAAATCTTAAACTCCTAAACGATATGAAATTTCTCGATCAGACATTGCTTATTTGATGGATGAAAACATTGATTTTTTCATAAGCCCCCAATCGATGACGTTTTTCAGAATATTCCAGATTTATTGTAACTTCCTAAATAACGAGGTGAACGAGTGGCATTTGGACAAAAATTATCAATTGGGCTCGAACATTGTCAAAAAATTAAGGGTTGTTAATGACGGCGCGAAAAGAGCGAACAAACTCATTGCTGAATATGATGATGCATTGGCATGCAACGAGGAACAGAAACAATTCATTGTTCGAGTTGTCCGTGAATACCAGAAAATGTATCCAAATGAAAACAAAAGGACTCTAAGCCGACCGCTCCACTAATAAAATTTTACTTTGGCACTTTTTTGCATGAGTTTTAATTTGCAAATTATGTTTATTCGATAATTATAGTATTCATTGCAATAATTTATTTTCGTGCAACGAATATGTGGCTCAGTTTTGATTCAACGTTGAAATTTAATTTTAAGGAGGTTTTATACTTCTGATAGAAATAAAACTTTGCTATTGTGTTTAAGTTTTTGTCGGGTCAAAAGTTGCATTAACACATCAATAAATAGGCTTCGATGAATGAACGTCAAAAAATGAAAACGAGGTTGTCATTGCAATGCTAGTAAAAATGACAATTATTACTGGAAAAATGGTTAAAAATTTGGTCATATACCTCATAATGTGCCAAGTTTCAGATTTTTTCCCACCAATATCTTAATCATGAGAAATAATTCAGCAATGAGTTGGCAAAATACATGAATTTTTGTATTGAACATTCAAACCTTCATCAGCAGGCAGCATTAAACATTTTCCGAGAGCCTTAAAACTTTGCACATCATTTTTTTTATATATCTTGATTATGTTTTTACCAGGGGACTTTGAAAATTGAAATTTGACCGAAATTGCAGCCACCCTAATATCAGGTTAATAAAAAAGTTTTGTCGCAAAAATTTTAAAAATGTGTTTTTACGTATTGACGCAATATGACATCGAGCTATGTCGAGAATATTCTAGAATGTTTTCTACTCTTCCGCGTGACAGGGTATGAAAGGGCGAGCGCGCGTTCTAGTGGACAGAAATGGCTTCGATCTCGCAGGAGCAACTTCGAGCGATCATTTTTTACGAGTGGCGGCGCGGCACGAACGCAAGCACAACTGCCAAAAATATACAGGATGCATTCAGCGAGAACGTAGTTTCTCATCGAACAGTCCAGCGTTGGTTCAATCGTTTTAAATCTGGAGACACAAGCCTTGAAAACAAGGAACGTTCCGGACGACCGTCGACCATCGATGATGAAGCATTACTCCGCTGCATCAAAGAAAAACCGGAAGCAAGTACGCACGAGCTAGCAAGAGAACTTGGCTGTACCCAACCGTCAATAGTCAATCACTTACACAACTTGGGATACAGGAAGGTTCTAACTCAATGGATACCACACCGTCTCACCGACGACAATAAGAACTGTCGCGTGACCATCTGCCAGTCTCTCCTGCTTCGCCACCATCGCAAGGAGTTTTTAGAAGATCTTGTGACGGGAGATGAAAGCTGGGTCTTGTATGATAACAGAACGCGTTTAGCCTACTGGCTTCCTATCGGAGAAAAACCGCCACACCAACCGAAATCTGATCGTCACTCACAAAAGGTTTTGTTGTGCTGTTTCTGGGACGCAAAGGGAATGCTGTTTCACAATTTTCTCCCTGTAGGTAAGACGATCTCCTCTACACGATACATCAAAAATCTCCAGGAATTGGCAAAAGCTATAAGAAAAAAACGGCCAAGACGCGCGACTGTGCACCTTCTCCACGACAACGCGAGACCCCATGTCGCAAAGGAAACCCACAAAACAATCACTGAGCTTCACTGGAATACCGTTCCTCATCCACCATACTCTCCCGACATCGCGCCATCTGACTACCATTTGTTCAGACATTTGAAGGCATATTTGAGAAACAAAACTTTCAAAAACGTCGACGATCTCAGAAGGGATATTTCAAATTTCTTTGAGTTCCAGCCGCCGCAGTTTTGGGCAAAGGGAATAAATGAGTTGCCAACTAGATGGTCGAGTGTCATAGAAACCGATGGCGAATATATTGTTGATTAGAAATGTTTTGTATAGGATATATAAATAAATAAATTATATTGAAATTATTGCGACAAAACTTTTTTATCAACCTGATATATATATGTATATATATATTAGGGTGGCTGCAATTTGGGTCAAATTTCAATTTTCAGAGTCCCCTGGTATGTATATATATATATATATATATATATATATATATATATATATATATATATATATATATATATATATATATATATATATATATATATATACAGGGTGTCCCATTTTAATCTTACACCTGAATTTTCTCGAAAAATATTGCTCGGACGAACTATTGTGTGGAACAAAACTTCTAGGGATTGAAGGGGGACATTTGAAAAAAATTTATTTGAGGAGCCAAAATTCAAAATGGCGGCGTTACAAAAGCTGACATGTTTTATTCAAACGGAAACATAACTTTTTTTTATTGCCAAAAAATTTGTCAGCTGAAAACTAAAAACTTTTGTTGAAAAAATGTTTTGATAAAGTTCATAGTTTTCAAGTGAGAACATCATTTTCAATTATTTCAGATGTATCCAGGATTTGTGTGTGTGTGAGTGTGTGTGTGTGTGTGGGCGCGCGTGCGTGTATGTGTGTGTGTGTGTGTGTGTGTGTGTGTGTGTGTGAGTGTGTGTGTGTGTGTGTGTGTGTGTGTGTGTGTGTGTGTGCATGTGCGTGCGTGTGGAGCACTCACAAGGATTAGGTCTCTGCGGTTCGGAACTACCGTAGTATTTTTTTACTCCAAACCCTCCTTGTAAGTGTATTGTGATCCCTTTCTAGAGATGTTCAAATATCCCTCCATTCATGTGTAAACATGCCCGAACTCTTCTCGCGATTACGTTTTTTAATATCAAGATCTGAAAGGTAAGCGAAATTGAAGAAAACATGATTGGTACTACTGACATAGTCTGACTTTGCGGAGTTCTCTTACGCACTTTTGTACTTTTGAAACATTACGTAGAAGGAAAATCAACATTTTTTGAAATTCAACCGTTTTTAAATCAGAGAAAAATTCTGAGATTGAGCAACAATGGCGGATTTCAGACCCAACGAAATTGTTGATATGCTCCTCATTTTAGGGAGATGTCGGGGCAATTACTTACGCGCCGAAAATTTGTATCGACGCGAATATCCTCATCGTCGTCACCCATCACGGCAGACAATCCGAACCATCGAACGGCGAGCCAGGGCAGGTCGGATGGTCCGCCACCGTCGACGTTACCAAAACGTCAACGATTTTGGTGACTTGCATGAGGCTCGAAACATGGCTATTTTAGCCATCATAGCAATTGATCCTCATTTGAGTGTTCGAGCGATCTCGGAACGTTTGGGGTTTGCCAGATCCACAGTGCACCGAGTATTAAGAGGTGCTAAACTTCACCCGTACCGGGTACAATTCCACCAAGACACTCCTAATCCTGATCCGTTGCGAAGGGTGGCGTTTTGTCGGTGGGCGTTGAGACAAATCGGGCGATCTAGAAACTTTTTTCGGTACGTTATGTTCACCGACGAATCCACATTTAACAGCCGCGGTCAAGTGAACCGTTGGAACTTCCGATACTGGTCCGATCAGAACCCACATTGGTTGAGACAGATCGATCACCAGCATCGATGGAGTTTAAACGTTTGGTGTGGTATTGTTGACACACACACACACACACTCGACGCGAGGCTGAACTTCAAAGAGCAAACCGAGCAGATCAGCAGAAAGGCCGCTGGGGTGGCTACCACACTGGCGCGACTCATGCCTAATGTTGGTGGCCCTAGACAGAAGAGGAGGAAACTGCTGTCATCAGTGACGACCTCAGTGCTCACCTATGGCATACCCATATGGGCTGATGCACTGAAAATCCAGGAGTACCGCAGGAAGGCTGCAGCAACGTATCGCGTCAGCGCCTTGAGGGTAGCCTGTGCGTTTCGCACTGTTTCCGAGGACGCTATCAACGTTATCGCGGGAATGCTGCCCATTGAGGTGCTTGCCGAGGAGCGTAGATCGATGTACCAGCAGAAGGGAGCTAGAAACCCCAGTTATGCAAGAACAGAAGCGAGAGCAACCAGTCTCAACCAGTGGCAGACGATGTGGGATGCTTCTCCCAAGGGAAGGTGGACACATCGACTAATCCCGAAGGTGGAGATATGGGTGAACCGTCTACACGGGGAGCTCAACTATTATCTCACTCAAGTGATCTCAGGACACGGCTGTTTTCGGGCTTATCTCTATAAGTTTAATTATGAAGATTCCCCGGACTGCCCAGCATGTGTAGCGGTCGAGGAGAACGCTGAACATGCATTGTTCCAATGCCCACGTTTTAGTGCCTCCCGCGCGATAGTCGAGGATCAGCTGGAGACACGCATCACCCCGGACAACCTGGTTGAGTTGATGCTGAAGTCAGCAGACGCATGGACAGCGGTATCGGCTTATGCTGCCGCAGTGATGAAGGAGTTGCGACGTGCAGAACGTGCGAGGAAGAAGACGACGCCGGAAGACCAGGCAGTCATAGATTAAATCAGCGACACGAACCCCTAAACCACTCATAACATCTAGAGTGGAACGGGGGATGTAAGGTCGTCTGACAACACTGCAGGAAGAGCTACGGCTAAGGCCTCTCCCGCGATGTAATACCTAGCGGTCGTCCCGCGGGAGAATTTGTAAGGCCACAGAGGAATGGGGGTTTTTAGTCGGTGCAAGCCCGACACACGGCAATTATTTGCTACGGTGCGGAGGCATTTTCCCGCTAAACCTCTTAAAAAAAAAAAAAAAAAAAAAAAACACACACACACACACACACACACCAATCCTGGATACATCTGAAATAATTGAAAATGATGTTCTCACTTGAAAACTATGAACTTTATCAAAAAAATTTTTCAACAAAAGTTTTTAGTTTTCCGCTGACAAATTTTTTGGCAATAAAAAAAAGTTATGTTTCCGTTTGAAAAAAACATGTCAGCCTTTGTAACGCCGCCATTTTGAATTTTGGCTCCTCAAATAAATTTTTTTCAAACGTCCCCCTTCAATCCCTAGAAGTTTTGTTCCACACAATATTTCGTCCGAGCAATATTTTTCGAGAAACGTTTGAAAAAAATTTATTTGAGGAGCCAAAATTCAAAATGGCGGCGTTACAAAGGCTGACATGTTTTTTTCAAACGTCCCCCTTCAATCCCTAGAAATTTTGTTCCACACAATATTTCGTCCGAGCAATATTTTTCGAGAAAATTCAGGTGTAAGATTAAAATGGGACACCCTGTATATATATACAGGGTGTCCCATTGTAATCCTACACTTGAATTTTCTCGAAAAATATTGCTCGGGCGAAATATTGTGTGGAACAAAACTTCTAGGGATTGAAGGGGGACGTTTGAAAAAAATTTATTTGAGGAGCCAAAATTCAAAATGGCGGCGTTACAAAGGCTGACATGTTTTTTTCAAACGGAAACATAACTTTTTTTTATTGCCAAAAAATTTGTCAGCTGAAAACTAAAAACTTTTGTTGAAAAAATTTTTTGATAAAGTTCATAGTTTTCAAGTGAGAACATCATTTTCAATTATTTCAGATGTATCCAGGATTTGTGTGTGTGTGTGTGTGTGTGTGTGTGTGTGTGTGTGTGTTTTTCTACCCATCGTGATCAAAGTTCGTCAAGGATTAAAAGAAACACGTTTTTGGGCCTGAAAATGGCACAAACGCTATTAAAATGGAAAAAAACTATTTTTCATCGATTTTCCTCCAAAATTTTCTCATGAAATATCGTCCAAATTTAAAAACAAAAAAACAAAAAAAAAACAAAAAATTTCAACAGTGTTCCACACACACACACACACACACACACGCACGCACGCACGCACGCACGCACGCACACACACACACACACACACACACACACACACATACACACAAATCCTGGATACATCTGAAATAATTGAAAATGATGTTCTCACTTGAAAACTATGAACTTTATCAAAACATTTTTTCAACAAAAGTTTTTAGTTTTCAGCTGACAAATTTTTTGGCAATAAAAAAAAGTTATGTTTCCGTTTGAAAAAAAACATGTCAGCTTTTGTAACGCCGCCATTTTGAATTTTGGCTCCTCAAAAAAATTTTTTTCAAACGTCCCCCTTCAATCCCTAGAAGTTTTGTTCCACACAATAGTTCGTCCGAGCAATATTTTTCGAGAAAATTCAGGTGTAAGATTAAAATGGGACACCCTGTATATATATATGCAACAGAATTCCACATTTTTGTTTTTCTGTTCTACTTAGCATGAAGTATGACGTCTTTGAGCGAAAATGAATTTCAAGTTCACGAGAATAAAAAATGTATATTTTTTATCTAAATGATTAAAGGACATGGGTAACCCGTTTGTTCGGTAAAAGTTCTACAGTCAAGTTTTCTCCTTGATGGATCACATTTTGGGAAAGTGAAGAGAAAGATGTTCATCGTTCAACAGAGTCGAAAATGTTTCTCTTTTTGTTTCAAAATATCAGCCATCTCAAAGAAACACTAAACATTTACAAATCAGCTATCTCTCTTTTACGGGCTGCCAGTTGGTCTATGCGACCCTCATATTTCATTATTATAAAATATATGTTTAAGAGACATTCAAATTTCATTCATTTCGATACGGAAAACACTAAGATCTTTTCATTCCGCATGTTTGATGCAAGTCAAATTGATATTTGGGTCTCGCGATACCTAACCTTACGCGTATTTGGTTGCCTGTCATCGAGCAATCAACGCAGGTGAAAAATGTTTCATATTCAACTTTGTCATAGCCACAGACATTTTTCTGTCATTGTACTCGGGCGGCGGTCAATCGATATTTTGGCCACTCGATAGTACGAATATAAATTTTGCGCTGTGTGTGAGTAACGAAAAGTTTATAGTTCTTACTTTCCAGTACCTGATTTTTTTCTTACCTGTGTTTGATGCAGGAGGTTTGCGCACTTTTGGCTTTTATTCTTTCCAGTATTATGAAAATCACTTTCCAGTACCAGCTTTTTTCTTACCTGTATTCAATGCCAGAGAATTTCATAATTTTGGCCTGTTTTTCTCCGTTATTTCGTAAACCGATTATTGCCGTCCGATCCTTAATTTCAAACAATTTTCTGAGATCTGAATCTGCGATGCAAAGAACCTTCGTCAAATTCATTTTTGGTTCTGACAAAATCGTTTTTCTTTTTTCTTAGGGTTAGATTTCGGAACTCGCAATTCGCAGTCTAATTACAATTAGCCTCCGTCAAATTAATATTTAGCCCTAAAAAGGACTACTTGTTTTTTCTTTGCACTTCTATTTCTTTTATCTTTTCTTGCAGATTCTAAACCTCCTAGGGGTTTAGCTGTCAAAATGACGGTACACATTAAAATCCAGCAGGAACCGAAGACACTAGTAGCAGGCGATACTCCTAGAATGCGCTGTGTTCGCCCGGGGTACGTGTCGAGGCTGCGTAGAGCGTCTCAAACGCGTCTACTGCGAATGTTGAGAAAAAATGTTAATCAATCGTAATAAGGGCGTATTAATTTCATATTTATGACATGGCCGAAAGACTTTAATCGATTCAGCAAACCCACCGACAGCGGAATAATTTATTCTAGTCGTGAGTTCGCTCGGAAATTCGGTGAATATTATGAGATCGCAGAATTGAGTAGACGGACCGAAAAATTACCCAAACAAAATCGATAGGAAACAAACAAATAAGATTGGTAAAATGTCATTAGATTTTGGATTCGTCACCTCGTTTTCTCATAATGTAAAATCAAAGTTTAAAAAATTCTGCTAGAAGGCCATCTTACTGTATACAGAGTCGCGGCGTGTTCGTCAGTCCGTCATGTCAGTGGCATCGAGATCGGTGGCATCACCCGTGCCGTCGATATTTTTTATTATTTGGCGTCTAGACGCTGCCTCGTTTCTTGATATACAGGGTCTCCCTTTTATCTTTGCCATCTGAAATAACTCGGTAATTATCGACGTCACAAAAAAATGTTCCAGATAAAAGTTGTACGGTGTGAAGGGGCCATCAATTGCGACCTTTTTTTCCTTAGCGGCGCTGACGCACAGGCGAAGGTCACCTTTACTTTTTTCAAAATGGAATGGCACATTTGTTTCAACCATCTAGTGGAGCACCTCAAGCCACATAAAAAACATGAGGGGGCCAAAGTCGTTCAAGGTCATTCAAGGTCAGTATCGATTATACAAATCTAAATATCTTGGATCACTACCAAATATTTCATAGTGATCCGAGATATTTAGATTTGTATTTCACTTTAATAGGTCTCCTCGAATGACCTTGAACGACTTTGAGCCCCTCATATTTTTTATGTGGATTGAGGTGCGTCACAAGATGGTTGAAAAAAATGTACGATTCCATTTAAAAAAGTGAAGGTGACCTTCACTGTGCGTCAGCGCCTCCACCGAAATGAAAAAAAGGTCGCATTTGATGGCCCCCTTCACACAGTACAACTTTTGTCTGGAACATTTTATGTGACGTCAATAATTAACGAGTTATTTCGGGTGGCAGAGATAAGAGGTACACCCTGTGTATATATATGTATATATATATGTTTCCTAAACACGTATATATATATATATATATATATATATATATATATATATATATATATATATATATATATATATATATATATATAATACGTGTTTAGGAAACATTATGTACACGATTATCAGCGGTACGCGAGGCTTCTAACCAAGGATGCATGCGCGCGCACATCGCTATATATCTGTGTTCACGTGGGAGCAAGTCAAAGTGTGTATGAGACTGATGTGCGCGCAAAAAAAAAACACCGTTGCGAATTTACGTAATGGAGAGATCTTCGGGGTGGTCCATCTGCGGGGAAACAGAAAGTCTGCGAGGACCGTGCGTGAGTGCTTGTAAGAAGAACGCGTGTAATGTGCGCGCCACGGCATATCACATATACTCGGCATGCGCGGACTCAAGGGTGAAGAGTAATGAGAGGAAAATAACCCTTTGGAAACTGAAAGAAAAATATCAAGAGAGAGAGACAGAATGAAATGAAACGATGGGTGTGGATACGAGAAGTCCCGGAGTACGTAATAATGTGACGTGCTGGCATAGCAGACTAATGGTTTGCCAACATTTTATTTGTGTAAATCGTACTTGAACTTGTAAACGCGTTTTTTCTCAAAACTGTAGTTTTCAAATTGGCTTTCATGATATGTCAAAAACTATTGAACGGATTTCGCTCAAATTTTTATGATATAGTCAGCACATCTATAGTTCTCACCCGAGCAAGAATATTTCTGATATCTGTTATCGTTTTGTTTTAAGCTGAAAATGTCGAAAAAAAATGACGTAACTTGGAACTCAACTTTTTACATCGTGCCGAAAGTTCAATTTTCGATATTTTTTCCTTTAATCTAGTTCAGGTGAGCAACCGTCAACCAACCTGTTTTATACATGAGTATTTTCCGAATGTTGTAAAGTCAATTCAACTCGTTATTTTTGTTCGGTAAAATCCTGAGGGACTGTAAACATGTTAATAAATGTGTGGTAAAAATTCAAAGATAGAGTGTTTTAATCGTTCAAAGGGGGACATTATCCAAAATCCAAAATTCAAAATGGCGACGTTAAGATGGCCAACATGTTCTTTCTTAATGGAAACATGATTTCTTCTTTATGAAGTGCATCATTTTTTATTTATCACACCATTTTTTATCATTCCATCGCTATCCATGTACTAATTGTACCACGGGGAGGTTAAGTGTGTGTGTGTGGGTATGAGTTTGTTTGGGTTTGTCCGATAACGAAAGTGGCGAGCCGCAGATACCTAATCCTTGTTTGGGTTTGTTTGGGTTATCGACAAACAAAAAAAAACCCAAACAAATGCAAACAAACTCACACATGCACACTTACACTAGGCATGTTAGAGACCTTCTTGTGATACATTCCGGATAGCGCTAAAATAGTAAAAAATTGTGTTATTACCTAAAATTTTTGAACATTATCAGTATTTGAATATATACATTGAAACAAAACATCTGAATATCTTTGTTGGATTTGAAAATACGAAGTATGTACATATCGGAATTTTAATGGTTTTGAAGGACGCACATGACTACCATATTTTTTTTAATTCCATTTTTTTTCGTTTTTCTCAATGTCATCAAAGTTTTTCAAAATCGAATGGTATATTTTTTCCCCTTGCACATTGTAGCCGGCATCCAAACGAATTCAACCATGTAACATAGTATGACGTTTAAATTACCTTTAACGCCGAAATCTTTGATTGAACGATCAGGAAATAGATATTCGTACAGCTGAACTGCTTCTCTTAAGCACTGTCGACTTTCGCCATAAATGAAAATCATGTCGTTCTTTTTTTCCTTCCAGTAACGCATTGTGCAACGTTCATCCATAACCTGACAGATTAGAAATTTTTGATACTTCAGAAATCTGCTAGCAAGATTTGTGTGCATAAGAATGGGGGGGGGGGGGGTTCCGTCAATCTTCTGTTATCACCGAACCTGTTACTCTGTTGCGTTATTGCCATACATATGAATGTAACCCAGCTCACAGGAATCTTTCAGCGTAACAGAAATAAAGAGAAAAAAACTCTTACACATTGAATTATTATCCGTATTCCTGGATTTAAGGTCATTTGAAGGTCATACTATGTTACATAGCTGCATACATTTGGATGCCGGCTACAATGTGCAAGCTGAAAAAATACACACACACGCACCTTCGTATGCGTGTGTGTGTGTGCCCGGGTCGTATGGGGGGGGGGGGGGGGGCTACAGGAGGTGAAGCCCCGGGCCCTCCACAATTAAATTTATTTTATTTTAGGCAAAATTTGCTGGTGAATGGTACGCAACACTTAGAGGGGAAAAATCCTCCAGAGATCTAACAAAGAAAAAAAAATGGTTACACTTTCATCAATCACTTTTTTAAAATAGCATTTCAAAGAGTACTTGTATAAAAAATAAAGAAAAATACGATTACACGATGAATTCTCTATAAAAAAAATATATTTCATGGATGATAATTTTCTTAATGTTACGTGGATTGCGCTAATCATTTATTTTTTATAATTTGGCGGTGGATCTGGAAAAAATAAATATTTGTTTACTCATATCGTTTTTTACAACTACTAAAAAAACATCTATGAAAGTTTTCGTACTTAGCGCCAAACGCTTACACCGGCCAGTATATGATAATTATCTAAAAACAGTTTATTTTAAAATTGTACATATAAATGAAAAAAAAACCTAAAATAGGTAAGTCCAACTCATGTGTAGTGTACAGTATATCATTACACCATATTACACTATAAAGAATTTAATTAGACGGCAAAAGAATTCATTTATTCATATAAAAAAAATGTAAAAACATTATAATTGTAATAGAATTGGGTTGGCGTCAGGAAACGTTTGATTCGATAACTTTAAACAACGTTCGTTGTTCGAAACAATATTTTTCTGCGCTCTAAATTATTTAAGCGCTAGAATTGTTTTTTTATCTTGTTTGAAAAATAATCAGGGCCCTTCCACTTTTTCATTGCCCCAGGGCCGCCACACCTTTGAATTCGTTCCTGATATACAGTGTGAGGCACATTAAGTGTTACAGAGCAATAGCACTTGAACGTATCCAAAAATGTTCCAGAGAAAAGTTTCAGCGTTCGAGAAGGCCGGCATACTGGACCACCCTATTTTTTTTATCGGTGGAGGCGTTGAAGCTACGCCAAGGTCAACTCCACTTTTTTAAATGGGATGGTACATTTTTTCTTCAACCATCTTGTGTAGCACCTCAAGTCGCATAAAAAACATTAGGGGGTCAAATTCGTTCAAGGTCATTCAAAGTCATTATCAATTATACAAATCTAAATATCCCGGATAACTACCAAATATTTGGTAGTGATCCGAAATATTTAGTTTTGTATTTAATTACAATAGGTGACCTTGAGTGACCTTGAACAACTTTGACCCCCTAATGTTTTTTATGCGGCTTGAGGTGCTCCACAAGATGGTTGAAGAAAAAATGTACCGTTCCATTTAAAAAAGTGGAGTTGACCTTGACGTGGCTTCAGCGCCTCCACCAATAAAAAAAATAGGGTGGTCCAGTATGACGGCCTCCTCGAAAACTGAAACTTTTCTCTGAAACATTTTTGGATATGATCAATAGTTTGAGTGATATTGCTCTGTAACACTTTATGCGCCTCACCCTGTATATGCTAGCGCCACAAGCCGCTATATACAGGGTGGACCATTTAACGTGGCCACCGAAAATCTCTCCGTTGCCTTTAGAGCGACGAAAAAAATGTCAGCAGGTAGATTGATTGCTTTTCAAGGGCTGATTCAGTGATGAAAAATTATTTATGCATTCTCAAGGTCATCAATAGTTTTTCAAATGGGAACATATTTTTTTATTATTAAGATGTTGTAGCTGATATTCAGACGAATCCAACGACCTATGATAGGGGCCATTCATAAAACACGTGACACAAATTTCATCAATATTCGACCCCCCCCCCCGCCCTTCTGTGACATTTCGTGACGGGTGCCGGTGCCCCCCTCCTGCCTCCGGTGACATATCACGTGTATTTTTTTGTGTCATTGCGCGGACAATGCTATTTAAATATACTGACAGTATACTCAGTACAGTCGTGCTGTTTATTGAAATCAGAAAAAATTAAAAGAAGGCTAGTTTTTTGACAGGTGATTTTGTAGGTTCCGGGGGTGCTAAATCCAAGTTTTCCGAAAAATTGGAGTTTAGGGTTTTTTTTAGGCGCTGAAGGGGGATGGAGGTGGATTGATGCCAAACAGAAAACCCTAGGAGCTCGGCGCCGTGAGACAAAAAAATGTTCATACAGTCAAAACTTTTCCGGCAAAAGATAAAAATATTTTTATTTTCGGTAACGGGTGAAAATATGGCAAAATTCCAGAGTTATTTATATGAACGAAAATGTAGAGAATATCAATCCCTACACTTCGTATATTCAAACGGCACCGGTAAAATTAACCGTTTTTGAGTAATCACGAAAACAAAACTTTCAGAGTGTTTCGTCATTTGTTATGGGGGGGGGGAGGTACTTTTGAAGTTATGAGATGATTTTATACCCAATCGATGCGTATTTTTGAGAGCTACGACTTTTTCATTTGAATGGAGTTCGAAACAAATTTCTCGAACAGTTATTCTCAAACTATTGATTTTTGGTACGTTCCCCCACTTTTAGGAATCGAAAATAAAGAGATACGAGTTTGGCGCTACGGACAAAAATGTAGCGGAAGGTTCAGGCTACAAATCGTTTCACGGCGGTGAATTGATACGGTCAATAGTTTTCCCAGAATTTAATTTTGAATTTTCAGCCCCCGATATTCAACCATACTCGAAAATTCAATTGTTTTTTAGCTATACAATAAACGATTTTTTAAAAATATTTCAAAATTTTTTTTAGGGGTGAAAATATTATCGGAGAGGGATGATCAAATACTCGATCGAAAATGAGCTTCCCTGACTTTGACGCTGTGGACAAAAATAAAGTCCGGATTTTTCTGAACATTATGTCTCACGGCGCCGACCTCGTAGGGGTTGTAGTTTGGCATTGATCAACTCTCACCCACCCCCTCCCCTAAAAAACCCCTTCATCCCCTAAAAAAACCTCTACACCCCGATTTTTGGGCAAACTTGGATTTAGCACCCACGGTACCTACCGAATGGACTGTTAAAAAACTGGCCTTGTTCTAATTTTTTCCGATTACGGGGTTTTTCGGCGACAGCACGACTGTACTATTATTTCGTTTTTCATAATACGATACCGCACTCTCTGACACTTCTGTCTGACATTTCTTATTAAAAAAATACACGTGTTGTTGGGGAGGGGGGGGTGTAGCCAAGAACCTCACCACATATCTCCATGTGGCGGGGGGGGGGGGCTCTAAAAGTGGCCTAAAAAACCTCACGTGATTAATAGACGACCCCCGTAGTAAGAAATATATTCTTTATGTTATGTAACATAAATAATAAATAATTTGATAATCTTTTATCACGATGCACCTAAAATGCAATGTGTTCCCGAGGATGCTTCGGGTGAGTCTCAATCGATATCAGAGAAGTTGCGACTTCCTCGTAGTCGGAACATTGGGTGGGCAGTACAGAAAATTTTCAGCGTCTCAGTATCACCCTTTTCCAGATTTAATATGCTTATAGCGTCTCATGACTTTTGCTCGACCCCCCTCCCGCCCCCCTGTGACAAAGTGTGACGATTTGCCTACGCCCCCCACCCCCTCACTGCGTCACGTGTTTTATGAATGGCCCCATATCATGGTCTTGAAATAATTTTTCACCAAAATGCACGTCTAAAAATGAGAAATCGTGATGGTATTGACAACAAGAATATCCGAAGAGAAGAGAATCATTCATCCGACGTCTTCAAAAATGTGTCGACGTTAATGGCCATCACTTTGAACATTTGTTGCAATAAATGTTCTGCACAAAAAATTCAATTACATTATTCGGATATTCTTATTGTCAATACCATCCCGTTTTCCCGTTTTTACACGTGTATTTTGGTGAAAAATAATTTCAAGGTCATAATATCATAGGTCGTTGGATTCGTCTGAATATCAGCTACAATGTCTTAAGGAGAGATATACACTTAGATGGTCGAAGTCGAGGATTTAGAAGCTATCAACATTCTGTCGACCGTAGAAGGACTACACTATGGGCCTGGTATCGATGATTCCATGTGAGTTGACAAATTTCATGATTTATTCATTCCCAAATTTTCAAACGCGTTTTTCTCAAAACCAAGTTTTTCAAATCGGTACCCAAAATTTCTTGAAATCCAATTAACCGATTGCCTTGAGGTTTTTTTGTGGTTATTCTACACACCATTATCTAGTACTTGTCATAGGATTTTTTTTCCCGTTACTTAGTTTTTGTTTTATTGGCAAAATAATAACTAATTTTTGGCCCAAAAATCACTTTTTATGTTCAAACGTCCGCCATTTTGTCATAAATCGATATTTTTAAAATCGGCTATGACAAGTACTAGATTAAAGTATCTAATTTAATAATCTTTTTGGTTTTTTTTCATATGATTTTTGAAGAAACGCGAGTGGGTACCGTATACGCAGATTTTTTTACGACGCTCCAAGGATCGTACAATATCCTTGTATAGTTTTGATATTTTTAAATAAAGAAAATTAAACATATTTTTGATTGCATTTACTTTTAGATAATTGAAACCCCAATCCGAAATTTCAAATAGTTTTCCTTGCAAAAAATTCACAAAAATGACCTCCTTTCCGGCTCCTAAGTGTATATATCCCCTCAATATAAAAAAAACATGTTCCCATTTGGAAAACCATTGATGACCTTGAGAACGCAAAAACTATGACCTTGATAAAAATGAATTTTTCACCGCTGAATCAGCCCTTCGAAATCAATCAAATTACCTGCTGATATTTTGTCGTCACTCTAAAGGCAACGGAGATATTTAGGGTGGTCACGTTAAATGGTCCACCCTGTATGTGGATGGGTACGTAATGCGTACATATGCACATGTATTTGCGCATTGTATTTTATCCCCGATGCATTGGAGAGGTAGGCACGAAAGAACAAAAGGGAGACGCGAATGAGCCACACGTCAAAATATTTGAGACGGGTTTTCACCTCCGAGTACAGCACACACAGGCAACATGAGCTCAGGACTTGAGGTACAAGCCACGAGCAACGTGCATGCGCCCGCTTTTTGTGCACCTCGAAGAATTCAACATTTGTTAACGCTTTTTTTAGCAAGACGTGTATCTACGGATTCACAGAATAGTCATCAGATTATACGCATTTGAGTTTCTCCTCGATGAAGTCGAAGTCGGTTCGGTAGCGAAAATGGACATACGTTGCGTTTCGCCAACCGAAACGATTGTGAAGTGATTTTCGTTCGAATGCAACGAAAATAATTGTCGTTTATCACACCATCTTTTTGCGTATTCGTATTAGAGATTTATGACCGCAATCTACAAAAAAGGTTTTGGATTGTGAATGAAGGAATGGTAACCTGTAAAAAAAATGTTTTGGATATCAAAAACAATAAAGAAATAAAAGAATATTAAAAATCGCGGCAATCCAGGCAAACTCCACGACCATAAAATTAAGCGGTGACTATTTATAGAAGAATGTTTGTCGTTGGTGGTCTTTGGAAACTATTAGTAATCATCACACGCTTTCTTTTTTTAAGGATCTGGAGTATGCGCTTCCGGGCTTCTACAATTGGATCCCCTCACCCCACACTTATCACTTCACGTTCTTCAAGTATTGGCAAAACCTCTCCAGTGTGTCGCTATCAACTAATTTGTCTCAACACACAAGTGGTTCGCATTTGCACGAGGGCGCAGGAAAACTGTGGGAAATCTGCGCCGATAGAGTTTTAGTTGGGTTACCATCGGGAACTCGCTAAAACTGGCACTCGCTGAGTAGACAGCAGGCGGCTAAGCCGTCACCCAACCGAGTATTAGCCTATGGCAACGTTGCATGTGAGACCTCTGTAGTCACGCACCAACCACGCGTCCTAAAAAATGCCCTCTTACTTCGGCATGTACCAGGCATACTTTTTTCTCGGCCTATATGTTACTCCGGAGTATCCCCTTACATTGCGGTCGGCAAGAAGAACGTACGAGCATTGTATTCCATGGAGGATACACCGAGACAGGGAAAACGCAAAATCTATGTCCGACGTCGCCTTGCAGCGGAGAAATAAAGACGTCACGTGAGAAGGCGCCGAGCACTGCCATGGATAAATACACCTAATACAGACGCGTTTTCTTCCTCCTGCTGAATGCTCGTACATTACACGAGTCCCGGAGATCTATGTGAAGTGCGGAGAGCACGTGAAACTTGATCCCAGATCGCCACACGTATCTGCCTTGCATGTGTACGCACGATTCGTGATCGACTTTTGGCTACTCCATAGTCATTTGGGATCAATTAAAATTCGTATTAGGCTTACGTGCAAGATGCAAGCATTTGATCGGAGATCTACCTCGAAATGAAAAGTTACCAGCATACTTCCGTTTTATTTCCGGCTACTTGTGGTCGAGAACTGGAACTCCGACCAAGTTTTTGGAACGCGTGTTTCGCGTCCCGGGTCGTTTTTTTACGACAACCTTTTTCCAGGCGACATATTTTTTTTCATCTTTTTCACCGCAATCCCTCCAATAATTCTTTTACATGATTTTTGTTTCCACACCCCCTGGTTCTCCGGGTTCCTCCGGGGGAGAGAAAGAGAGAGAGAGAGAGAGAGAGAGAGAGAGACCCCAAACTCGACATTATCACACGAGCCAGCACGATACTGTACTAAGAATACGAATAAATTATCCCTGTACACGAAAAGGTTTTTACACGAAATTGAGAAAATATTCCCCCTTCCCTTAACGCGTCCATTGGGAACAAAGATTGTTGTAACAATCAATTATGGGTACATACAGAAAAAATGGAACGTCATATTACTCTCACCATAACGTCGACGATCGTCACGACTTGTTTCCACTTGCATGAAATATTGGAGAAAAATATATAGAGCACTGTGGCGTCAAAGCTAGGACCTTCATTTCCTTTTCCCTTTTCTAATATCCAAATATGAATTTTTAAAAATCCATTATTGTTGGGTGCCAATGAATTCTTTCGTAAAGTATTATTTAATAGGGAAAAGCCCTCTGCATTTTCTGACAGCTGTCACAAAATATTAAACTTTTTGAATTTTCTCAAAAGGACTTTCATTTTTATTTTTATACGCAATACCTTTAATTGCAAATAAATATAAGTAGTGTTACCGGTCAATGTACTTTTTTTGTATACAACACGAACCCTAAATGAAAAATTGTTCATAACACGCAAGGTGCGAAATACATAATTCGAACGTATTGCTACCCTAAGTAGGGTAAGGTGATATAGGAGTACGCACTTAAGCTGCAAAGCGGTGAAAAAAACAAACAAATACATTTTACGAACCAGTTTTTGTTTTAATTGAAAGAATATCTAGTATTTTAATTAAATTATGAGTGACAATTGGGAATCTTAATTTTTTCAAAATAACAAACTAAAAACTAGAAGCCGCACTACTACAAAACTACGCAAGCATCAATCGACGCATCAAACGACACATAAATCACAAATAAAGTTGCCTAGATCTCTATGAGCAGTGCATTTCTCATGCCACCAACCTTTACACTTCAAACACTCGATCCAATGTACACATATTGGTTCTTCCGATACTTTGTATACTTGTAAAAAAATATATACTACATATATCTATGGGGCATTCCACGCCATTTCACCTTGCCCGTGACTCCCATCATTTTTGGTTCCACTGATTTTTTTTGGAAAATTTCGCACAAACTATAAATAAACCGTTCCAGGCCTGACGGAGCCGAATCGGAAATCACAAAATCATTAATAGCATTACTGGAGATTAAAATGATAAAAGTCTTGTGAAAAAAAATAAGATTAATTCGAAAAAAATAGAAGGAAAATTGGGCCCACAATGAGACGAGCCTTAAAAAATCAGAATGGTCACTCTATTTCGGAGAATTAAAAAAAATAAGCAAGCGCAATCATCTTTTAAAAAAATAGTTTTCACTTTCGAAGCAAAAAAAACGTTGACATTGATAATTAATAATTTTTTCATATTTTTAACCGGAAGCATGCTTAAAAATGAAAAAAATATATAGTAACCTTTGTCGATATCTCAATTAGTTCAGGAGTTATCAGCGTTTAAACGTTTCCAAAACTTCCGAAATTTGAATATTTTTGAAAATGATAACTTCTAAAAGAGAAGAGATAAAAATAAAAAAATTGGTGTGGATATCCCTTTCGTGGGGTAAAATCTTACAAAAAAATAATCAGGATACCAAAAATGGTCGGGGTCACTGGCTAGGTGAAATGGCGTGGAATGTCCCATATATATAAAATATATACTACATCTATAAAATACTATATATATAAATATATACTTTTTGTATACTTTGTATACTTGTAGAAAAATTTAACAACAGTCGTATAAGAGTACGCGCGTAGGGGTGACCTATGAGGGTTGAAACAGAGTTGAGTTGAAAGAATGTCAATGCCTCGGTAGATGTGATTGTTAGCGAGCTGGCAACAATGACATTATTTCATTCCTACGCCACACGCCATTTGTCAGTTGACTTCGGTGCCCGTGCAAGTTCAGTTGCGTCACATTGACACTCGCGCCAAAAAAATTGGCAAAAGTAAGTATTTGTCGTATTTTTCATTACGCTTTAGTTACCTTGTTTATATATTTGATGATATGTGATATGCATTGTTTTGAAGCTTAGTCATATGAAGACTTGTCATATTGAATTTGCCGTTTTGTAGTCGGTCTTTATCGGTAATGAGTTCCGAATCAAATGGCATCGCATTTTTTACACAAGGTGTTTCAACTTACCTCGCTTGAAGTAATGTTTTCACACGCTTATATTTTATGGTGTGGTTTGCAAGGCTTGTATAGGTTTTATTTCAGATGCCGAATAAATATATTAGAAAAAAGGATGGAGGCATAGCAAGCCGATAAATATATGAGCGCGCCGGTGAAGACGGGACGAAAGATCAAGCATAAACGGGACCAAAGATCAAGCATAAAGAGAACGTGGAAGGTAAAGACGATGGAAGTTTTCACAACTACGGTGTGTGCGGGCGTGCCTGCGCGCGCGAGTGTGTGTTGTATAGATGTGTGTGTGTGTGCGTTGTATGGGTGTGTGTATGTGTGTGCGTGTTTGTTGAATGGGTGTGTGTGTGTGTGTGTGTGTTGTATGGGTGTGTGTGTGTGCGCGCGTGTGAGTGTAAGTGTGCGATCAATCGTACTACGTTGATAATTTTTAGAGCTCTAATAAGGACCGATGAGTCTTGAAAAATCTGGAACGTTTGAAAAAGACTTCCCAAAAGACCCAAACAAACCCAAACAAGCACAAACAAAAACCCAAACAAACGCAAACAAGTGCAAACACACATACACACACACACACACACACACGCACGCACGCACACACACGCGCACACGCGCACACGCACACACACACACACACACACACACACACACACACACACACACACACCCACACACGCACACGCGCACACGCGCACACGCGCACACGCGCACACGCGCACACGCGCACACGCGCACACGCGCACACGCGCACACGCGCACACGCGCACACGCGCACACGCGCACACGCGCACACGCGCACACGCGCACACGCGCACACGCGCACACGCGCACACGCGCACACGCGCACACGCGCACACGCGCACACGCGCACACGCGCACACGCGCACACGCGCACACGCGCACACGCGCACACGCGCACACGCGCACACGCGCACACGCGCACACGCGCACACGCGCACACGCGCACACGCGCACACGCGCACACGCGCACACGCGCACACGCGCACACGCGCACACGCGCACACGCGCACACGCGCACACGCGCACACGCGCACACGCGCACACGCGCACACGCGCACACGCGCACACGCGCACACGCGCACACGCGCACACGCGCACACGCGCACACGCGCACACGCGCACACGCGCACACGCGCACACGCGCACACGCGCACACGCGCACACGCGCACACGCGCACACGCGCACACGCGCACACGCGCACACGCGCACACGCGCACACGCGCACACGCGCACACGCGCACACGCGCACACGCGCACACGCGCACACGCGCACACGCGCACACGCGCACACGCGCACACGCGCACACGCGCACACGCGCACACGCGCACACGCGCACACGCGCACACGCGCACACGCGCACACGCGCACACGCGCACACGCGCACACGCGCACACGCGCACACGCGCACACGCGCACACGCGCACACGCGCACACGCGCACACGCGCACACGCGCACACGCGCACACGCGCACACGCGCACACGCGCACACGCGCACACACACACACACACACACACACACACACACACACACACACACACAGAGTTTTCACCTATTTTCAGTCTCGTCTTTGAAACCGTGTATTTTGACAAACTACCAACAGGGGCAGGGGCGGAGGGAGACCGCTCCGATATCTCTTCGGCATCGTAATCAGGAAGGTTCTTGTTTACAAATGGTCCCACTCCCCACTCCCAATATAGGCCTTGAAATGTCTGTAATTGCGCTATTTTGTCCCTCGTTTCCGCAAAATTAAAAAAGCCATAACGTTTGGAATTGATGGGAAATCTCAGTCCCATCATCATGGCGAAAAAACATCTCGTTTTTTGGAAAAGTCCTCAAACTTAATAATTACCTTAATTTTTAATCAAATGTTTGATTTACAATGTGTTTTGATATCATTTACATCCATAGTTTGTACCAATTCCCAGGCGTTTCAACTCACCTCGATAGCTGTTTCAACTTACATCGATATGAGGAGAGTTGAAACAAAACGACTTATTGTGCTTAAACGATGTTTTTACAGGTTACATAATTCCTGGAGTCATTTTTAGTACAAAATCGATTAGTCGATTCAAAAAGCTACAAAACGCCTCTAGTTATACCCGAATCTCCCGTTTCGATTACGAGATATGGGGTGAAATGTGAAAATGGTTTCAAGCTTCCTAGGTCTCCCCTACTCCTACACACCTAAGCACTGCGTACTCTTATACCAACGGTACATTTTAAACAAACATATGCAAAATTACTTTCATATTGATCGATAACCTTAGTAAACTGGCGTACAATATTGATAGTTGTTTTTGAACAAAGTAAATTGTGTTTCCTACTTGTAATAATTTGGAAAAGACAAAAATAAATAAAAAATTGCAACCAAAACTTCAAACTTACCTAGCCTCTCCGTTTTTTTTACTTTGGATTTTTTTTTGGTCAGAAACCCTTACCCAGTTAGGCGGTCTAAACACAACAGAAGTTAGCTTCAATTATCAAACCGTTTCGTCAGCAGCGTAACTGCGTACTTTTATCGCTCACATACTCCTATACCACCTGACTGTAATACTCTCCCATTGTGATTGATCTGGAATTTGGCAAGAAAGAGTAACCGAACTCAATTTACGGACCTACAAGAACCACGAAAGACACGGGGAAACGGGCATCAGTCTGAATCGCGATTAACATAATATCCTTCTTCTTCTTTTCTCTATTTTTTCGCGTACCCACTCGAAGCTCTGCGTGACTTCTCCGCGACGAAGGAGAATACGAACGACTCGATTAGAGGTGAAAACACCCGTGATAATGGCAACTCGTTACCAGTTACGAGGAGAAAGGAGCGCGGAACAACGTATATAAGTGAAAGAAAAAGTCAAGAAAGAAGTAGGGATGGGTTAGCCTGAAAATAATCAAAAAGACTACACGGCGGTCTTCGTCTTTTCAGGCTGTAAATACCAGCCGAATCGACGTGATCGCTGATTATTACCGAGTCTTGTTTCCGATCGAACGACCTCCCGCTTCTTAACCGTTGCGATCCATTCATTCCCATGATCACCGATCGGCACCAACATATAATAATACATCCATGCAAACAAGAATTGCATGAGGCATTTCGTGTAAAATTATCCACGAAGAGCTGCGAAAATCATAAAGGAGAAAAATAAATGTTGGGTACGATTGGTGATTCACGTCTAGAACACGTGCTTGGCAAGATCTTGTGGTCTAATGCACGACGTAGCAGCAGATGTTCATTTTTTCCAGCGCGTCTGCTCATCCGTGAGGTAAGAAATGGATTCTTCCTGAGTTTGTTGATGAAGTGAACTATCTGCTGAATATCGAATCCAGCGCGCCATTGAATAATTTCTGGGCCTCTCTAGATCGTTCAGGTAAAGTGGCCTTAAGTTAGTAGCCGGAACGTCAAATCGAATGTTGTCTCTATACTTTTTCAGATCGTAGTGTTGTACAATTTTTTCACAAATACATATCCAGCTTTCAGGTACGAACGTAGTCTTCCCTCTCGGAGAATTTCCACTTTTTGGGATTTGCAAATAATACGGAATAATGTCAAAGTTCGATGGTCTCCGGACATTACTGACCTCGATACTTTTCGGCTCATCTTCGTTATATTATCCGACTTACACTCGCTGTATTATTCAAAGAATACGGGGGGGGGGGCTGTTGATTTTGTCGTACAATTTATTGGATTTTCAATGTGCGGAATCGAATTTGGAGTACTTGAATTTCGATGCACGTAGATTCGAACAAAGTAGATAGATCGATGAATAAACAACCGATTTAATATTCATATGAACTATAAAAGCGATTCAGCGAAATCGTTACACTTTCATTCAAAATCCAAAACACTTGGTGGTCACGCGAATGAAAGCCTGCCACTCAACATCTTAGTGCTGTTGACGTTTGCATCGTTGGAATGCGACGAAAATTATTCTTTATTTTTTCATTGCTTTATTTTTATTACGATTCAAAGCCTATTTTCCCGAGTTTAGGTTATGGAACGCTGAAAGGATCTTCAAAAATGTTTGAGTGATTTTCGTAGCCTAAGTAGGCCAAAACATTGGACATGAAAAAAAAATCGTCGTATCCTAACGATGCAAACTGCCTACCATCCATCTTGTGACTCAGTGAAACACTATCGAGGAACCACGGATGACAAAGATGATAATACGACGAATAATATTTTCTATAACGTCCAATTGTTCGGGAATGGAAGGCCCCATATTTATACATATGCAATACATACACACGGATTGAGACAAAGAATGCATGGGTTGTGGAGTTCCCGATTCGTTGATCAAAATGTTTTCTGCGATCCAAGCGAAACGACCATCGTCGATTCGGGATCTCGAGTCATTAATTTCTACGCCGTTTTTACGTTTCCCGTTGTAATGTTCGGACAGTCGTATATTTCCCATATAGCATCGAGTTGTATGTACACCACCGAGCGCGTGGTAAAACTTGTTCGATTTCGCGTTCTCGTCGATTCCCTCACTTTCCAAAATGATGTCACGAACGCAACGAATATTCGTCGAAAATATAAAACTGTCGCAACGTTTTAGGCCAACTAATATAACTTCCTGACATACGGTAAAACCTACGTGTATATACCAGAGGATCATACGCACGAAGATCCGTGAGTTTCTGCGCTGCTTGCCGATTTTCCACAAACTCGTTGGACGTCCAAAAAATACGGGATGATAATTCCCTTTTTATCGCCGGCCTTGAACGTCCGCGCGATCTTTTTTTCTTCGAATGCACGTATTTGTCGTTTACCGAAGTCGCGGTGGTCTTGCGAGGTATATTCTCAAAAAATACGACAGCGTCCTGACGCCGAGCAATTAAAGATACATTTTAAAAGCATTCAACAAAATTGCCGAGTGCATACACGCATACACACACACACACACACACACGCACACGCACACGGACACGCACGCACACACACACACACACACACACACACACACACACACACGCACGCACGCACGCACGCACACAAATGTATACATGTACAGGGCGACGCGAAAAATGATACACGCATACACACACACACACACACACACACACACACACACACACACACACACACACACACGCACACGCACACGCACACGGACACGAACACGCACACGCACACGCACACGCACGCACGCACGCGCGCACACACACACACACACACACACACACACACACACACACACACACACACACACACACACACACACACACGCACGCACGCACGCACGCACGCACGCACGCACACAAATGTATACATGTACAGGGCGACGCGAAAAATGATGCCCAAAAGAAAAATCTGGATGCCTCGTATGCTTATCTGAATCACCCCCATGTATGATCTACGAAACGTCCTCAGTTTCTGAGAAAAAAAACAAGTTTCAATTTTTTAAATAAACTTCCCTATGGCGTAGGTTTTTCTTTTTTCTGTATGTACTTTCCTCTTAGAAGTTTTTAAAAGCAAATGGGAGTCATTCAGACTAGAATAAGTATTTTTTTAAATTATTTCAACTTTAATGATTGATTATCTAAAGCCTATTTTTTAAAAACTTTTTATGAAAATCTAAGTCCCTTACGATACTGTTCGGTTGGTAATTCAGTTATTGCTCAACAGTGCACTTCATGAGGATAACACAAGCAAAAAATCGTCAGGGAAGTAAATACACAAAAGAGAAAAAAAAAGTACTTGTCTAGAAAACTAAAAAATATCGTAGAACATATGAGACCGATTCGAATAGGTATTGATACGAAGCAAATGTTATACGGGCGTGTGGGCATGCATAGCGGAACAAACATCGAAACCACCCGCATCGAGAATTTTTCTTATCAGCGCCCGAGGAGCTGTGCGATTATTCAGGTAATACATATAAATGTGTCACACTTTTATCCCTGATCGCGTGTATAATTCTTGATTCGCTTACCACGTTTATTCGAATCGTTTTCACAAATTTAACAAGCAACTAGTGCAAACTTGTGAAAAAAGTGGAAAAAAGTTGGTCTTTGCATTTTGATGATGATTACACGATGTATAGGAACAATAGACTTGTTCCTTCAATGGTTTTGTCAACTTTGATCAATCGGTCCGGAAAAACAGTGCGACAGATCAATTCGCAAATTTACAGGGCTATTGGGGATACATCAAGCTGAAAAAAAACCTGGCAACCCTAGTCTTTCCATCAACGCTTCTAGTGTAGTGGTATATTTACTGAAAAGCCGTAAAACGTCAATCTTTTTTACTTTTTCCATATAGACGTTGAGGGCGAAAAAAATGCTCAGAAATCAATGAAAGAATTTTGTAGGAAATGTATCCAAGTTTTCGAAGCTGCCCTTCAAATCCTTGTGCGATCATTGGTTGCTGAGATATCGATGATCAAAGACAAAAGAATCCTTTTCCATTCAAGGTCGGATATCTCAGCAAAAAATTGACGTAGAGAGACTAATACCCAAGTGGGAAACGTAAGTCGTCACCTCCTGGCCACTAGCTAGTAAAGTAATGGTTCGAATCGCCATTAGCTAGCCGTTTTAGCGATTGACTACCCAGCCTTGTAACGCTTTGGTCCTCTAGTGACTGAATCCAAAAAAATAGATGGTGACTAGACAGAAAGAAATATCCCACGGCTATATTATAATTCTATGACGCTGAAGCTGGCAGACAGACCTAGCAGACGCGCGTCGCCCGAACCCAGTACATTTTTATCGTGGCTGTACGCGCTCGGGTCGCAGCATAGCGAGGCAGTATAGGGCCTACCCCCACCACTTAGCCGCTCGTGAATGAGCCGCATATATCCGCCTGGCAGAAATAATGTTTTTTTTTGCTTAACAACAACCGTCACCGGGATGAATTATGAGTCAATCGTTTCGTCTATTCATATAGATTAAGCATGTAAATCGTCAAGTTGCAATTGTCATGCGTGTTGACGGCAGACGACTTTAAACAAAAATTTTGTTCGAGTACGGAGACCCGAATGGCGGATAACTTTTTTTATTCTTAATTAACAAAAGCCGTCACCGGGATGAAACATAGGGGGATCGATTCGGCGAAGTATATAGAATAAGCACGTAAATAGAAAAAGTCGCTACTGTCATGCGCGTTAGCAGCAGACGGCCTTTTTTGAGATTTTTCGTGCGAGTAAGGAGGCACGATTCGCGAATAACAATTTTTTAATTAACTTAACAAAGTCGACCACGGGATAAATCATAGGTCAATCGATTCGTCTCATTATAAGCAATAAGCAGCTGAATTTAAAAAGTAGCTGCTGTCATGCAGGTTGGCAGCAGACGACCTTTTGTGAATTTAATCGTGCGGCCAGCACGACTCTTTTCGCGAAAAACAATTTATTTTTGTTAATGAACAAATGCCGTCACCGGGGTGAAACATAGGGGGATCGATTCGGCGAAGTATATAGAATAAGCACGTAAATAGAAAAAGTCGCTACTGTCATGCGTGTTAGCAGCAGACGGTCTTTTTGAGATTTTTCATGCGAGTAAGGAGGCGCGATTCGCGAATAACAATTTTTTAATTAACTTAACAAAGTCGGCCACGAGATAAATCATAGGTCAATCGATTCATCTCATTATAAACAATAAGCAGCTGAATTTCAAAAGTAGCTGCTGTTATGCCGGTTGGCAGCAGACGACCTTTTGTGAATTTAATCGTGCGGCCAGCACGACTCTTTTCGCGAAAAACAATTTATTTTTGTTAATGAACAAATGCCGTCACCGGGATGAAACTTAGGGGGATCGATTCGGCGAAGTATATAGAATAAGCACGTAAATAGAAAAAGTCGCTACTGACATGCGTGTTAGCAGCAGACGGCCTTTTTTGAGATTTTTCGTGCGAGTAAGGAGGCGCGATTCGTGAATAACAATTTTTTAATTAACATAACAAAGTCGGCCACGGGATAAATCATAGGTCAATCGATTCATCTCATTATAAACAATAAGCAGCTGAATTTCAAAAGTAGCTGCTGTTATGCCGGTTGGCAGCAGACGACCTTTTGTGAATTTAATCGTGCGGCCAGCACGACTCTTTTCGCGAAAAACAATTTATTTTTGTTAATGAACAAATGCCGTCACCAGGATGAAACATAGGGGGATCGATTTGGCGAAGTATATAGAATACGCACGTAAATAGAAAAAGTCGCTACTGGCATGCGTGTTAGCAGCAGACGGCCTTTTTTGAGATTTTTCGTGCGAGTAAGGAGGCGCGATTCGCGAATAACAATTTTTTAATTAACTTAACAAAGTCGGCCACGGGATAAATCATAGGTCAATCTATTCGTCTCATCATAAACAATAAACAGCTGAATTTGAAAAGTAGCTGCTGTCATGCAGGATGGCAGCAGACGACCTTTTGTGAATTTAATCGTGCGGCCAGCACGACTCTTTTCGCGAAAAACAATTTATTTTTGTTAATGAACAAATGCCATCACTGGGATGAAACATAGAGGGATCGATTCGGCGAAGTATATAGAATAAGCACGTAAATAGAAAAAGTCGCTACTGTCATGCGTGTTAGCAGCAGACGGTCTTTTTTGAGATTTTTCGTGCGAGTAAGGAGGCGCAATTCGCGAATATCAATTTTTTAATTAACTTAACAAAGTCGGCCACGAGATAAATCATAGGTCAATCGATTCGTCTCATTATAAACAATAAGCAGCTGAATTTAAAAAGTAGTCTGCAAACGAACATTTTCTACGTCGTGTACATTGTCTTTATACCAGAAAGAACCCAATCATAAATTTTTCCCGTAGGCGATTATATTCGGAGAAAACGTCGCAATATTTTGGGAGAAACGACAGGATACAGATTGGGATTTTTTTTATCCAACCGGCCTGTTGCTTTTCAGTGGCTTGGATTTTTATAGTCCAGTCAAAAGTGGCCAAAGTCGAAAATTTTTGCGACCGCTTAGCGAAACATGTATTCCTATGTTAATCGACCCGGGCAATCCGAATTTCTAGGAATTTTAACTATTAACAGTGAAGAAAAGGGTTAAAAACCGAAAAATATGCATTATTTCGAGAACGAAGAGGAAATCGCAAAAAAATTTCGAACAAAAGTTGTAGAATGGAAGATTTTACCTTGTAGGTGTATACGATTCTTTTCTCTATCTCCAATAGTTTAGCCGTAAATTAAGAAAAACCAATTCACACCAATACTATAAACGCGCGCGTGACGAAATCGAGGAGATTGAAGACCACTTGTACCTAACCGCCCCTTACTCTCTTGCCGGCGCGCTGCACGTGCTTGGGCCAACGGTCTCCGAAAGTCGAACGGTTATCTTCGGCAGCCTAGTATATATAGCTAAGCTGTCGGATTGTGAAGACTCCGCTACCGGCTATATTTCCTTTCGCACGAAATCCATCGGGACTGAGATTTTCAGCTGACAGCTCCCCGGCTCTTCGGCACAGACTGAACCAGAAAATGAGGGATAGGAATTCTAGAAATACCGCTGTATATCAATTTGTTAATTATATATATCAATTAAACATTGATATACCGAAATATGATTTTTTTATTTATGATAAGGAATAAAAATTAAGCCGTGGCCCCAACCCCTTTTTATTTTCCTGATCTTCAGTTGATATTTTAATTAACAATAAATTACATTTATTATCTTATTAATTTCAATGTTTATATCAATCTTATTTTTATTTTACACACGTATTATTCTTTCTTTAGGTTTATGAAAAATGATCTTAAAAATTAATCTATATTATAAAGTTTTAATATTAATAATGTAAATAATTTATTCGTAACTTTATTTATCAGTTCATTACATTTATGAATGTTAAATAATTGAATTATTTAACATTTTAAGTTAAAAAAACTATTAATCTTCAAAATAACAATAAAAATTTACTTTTAAATCTTGATAATGTTATAGTAAAGAATTAATCTTTCAAATGAATTTACAATTTATTACTTAAGTCGGACACATTACTTAAAATTTTATAACTAATATATCTTTCAAATTGCAATAATTTTTTTTAACTAAAAAATCATTCTAAAATGTTTTTTTCTACTAATCATAATGATATTGGAATTCTTTATTTTATTTTGGGAATATTATCTGGTTTAATAGGATCTTCATTAAGTTTATCAATTCGTATAGAATTCGGTAATCCTGATTACTTCATTAATAATTATCAATTATATAAATCCATCATCATACGTCATGCATTCATCATATTTTTTTATAGTTATACCTATTATAATTGGAGGATTTTTGAATTGTATAATTCCCTTAATATTAGCAGCCCCACATATATCATTGCCACGCATAAATTATTTGCGATTTTGACTTTTACATCCTTCTATTAATTGATTAATTATAAGAAACCTATTTCATTAAATTTATATCATGAAGGAAGATTATTAGATATAGCAATTTTCTCTCTTAATCTCGCAGGATTATCCTCAATTATAGGAGCAATTAATTGTATTACCACAATCATAAATATAAAAAATGTTATATTGTTATTTGTTAAATGTTATTTTTGAACAAATTATTGTATTTTCATGATTAATATATTTTTTTCAAGTTTTACTTGCACAGCCTTTTCGGCTTTTTACAAGGCTCCACTACTCATATGTCCACCGCTCTACACTTGTTCTTTGTCTCCATCATCCCCCCCTTGCGTCCACAGCCGACTTCCTCGTCCGTATCGTATTCACCATGCATATCTCATGTTTTCGCCAGTCATGGGCATAGGGAAACTGCCGAAAACCTATACCGATACAGTCGGTCCCAACTTCGCCTCCCAGTCACGGAACTAGTCTTTTGCCGAGAAAATGTCGAAGAAAAACATTTCCTGACGAAAGTACGCGACGGATTCGAACCTGCGACCTCCCGATCCGCTGGCCCGCAACGCTAACCACCAGACCAACTCATCGGGTTTTTTTTCATGATTAATATTAATTACAACAACTTTATTATTATGAGCTGTTTCTGTATTAGCAGGGGTCACTTTACTTTTAATAGACCGACATTTAAATACAATTTTTAATCCATCAGGTGGAGAAGATCCAATTCTATACCAACATTTATTTTGATATTTTGGACATCGTGAAGTTTATATTTTAATTTTACCAGGATTTGGTTATACCATATAATTTCCCATATTTGGTTTCCCATATAATTTTTTACCAAAATGAAAAAATAAGGAACTTTTTGTTCTATTCGTATAATTTATGCAATATTAGCTATTCGATTTTTAGGATTCATTGTATGATTCCATCATATCTGTAGAATTGACATAGATACTCGAGCTTATTACACTTTAGCAACTATAATGATTGCAATCCCTACAGGAATTAAAGTCTTTAGATGATTAGCTACCATCCATGGATCAAAAATAAAATTTAATCCTTCAACCCTTTGAAGATTAGGATTTGTATTCTTATTTGTAATTGGAGGATTAACTGGAGTAATTCTAGGTAATTCACCAAGTGATATTACTTAACATGATACTTATTATTATGTAGTACCTCATTTTCATTACTCATTATCTCTGGGAGCTGTATTTGCTATTATCGGAGTTTTTATTTATCGATATCCATTAATAAACGGCCTAAGATTACATAAAAAATTATTAAAAATTCAATTGTACAGAATGTTTTTCGAATTAATTTAACTTTTTCCCCTATCGATTTTTGGGTCTAAATGGAATACCTCGACGATATTCTGATTATCCTGATTCATATATAACTTAAAATATTTTTTTATTTTATAGGATCTTTAATTTCAATATTAAAAATTATATATTTTCTTTTTCTAATACGAGAACGAATATCACCTCAACTATTAAATCTTTTTTCAATGTATACAATTTCTTCAATTGAATGATCAAGAATATCTTACCCGCCATTAAATCATAGATTTAATTTAACTGCTTTAATATATCATAATTAATCCACTCTAAATTAATGCAATTTCTACCTAATTCATCATTAATATACAAGATGCTAATTCACAATTTACAGAAAACTTAAAACACATTTATGATCATTCATTAATAATGTTATTGCTAATTACGATTATAATAATTCATATTATTTTTTCCTCATTCATTAATAATTTGAATACAGTAGAACCTCGATTATCCGAACCAATTGGGACCGAGGCTAGTTCGAATAATCAAAAGTTCGGATAATCGAAACGTGGGTTTTTTGGGACGAGATCATAAACAACACCTTTTTATATAAAAATAGTACATACATATATGTACAAATTTGACATACATATTAACGTTGAAATATATATGTATTTTAAACACCTGAAAAAAGTCGAATGCTTTTGTTAATTTTTTTTTTTTTTTTAATAAAATCGTCCTTTTTTCAGTGACGAACGGCTGTAACGCGTTTTTGAGCGGCTTAGTCTCGCAGCAGTTTGAGAAGGAGAAGTTGCGTTGGGTTGTTCATTGTTGCTCGCGGCGGTGGCAGCGAGCAAGAATGTATCTTTCGCGCCAACGTTCGGATAATTGAGCGTTCGGATAAACTAAATCATCGTTCGGATAATTGAGGGTTCGGATGATCGAGGTTCGGATAATCGAGGTTCTACTGTAATAAGTGTATTTAACAAAATCAAAATATTGAAATTGTTTGAACATTAATTCCGATATTAATTTCAATTTATCTATAAATTCCTTCATTCAACGTTTCATATTTAACAGATGAAATTTATATTTCAACTCTAACAATTAAATCTATTGGATATAAATGTTACTGATCTTATGAATGTTCAGATTTCAATAAAATTAAATTTCATTTATTCATAATTAAAAATAATGATATGAACATAAATAATTTCCGTTTATTAGATGTTGATAATAATATAATTATTCCAAATAAAAATCAATTTCGTATATTAATTAATTCTTCAGATGTAATTCATTCCTGAACTGTTCCATCATTAGGTGTGAAAATGAATGTGTGGTATAACTCATAGATTTATACCTATTGCAATTGAAAGAACTAATCATGAAAATTTTATACAATGAATTTCTTATCCATTTTCATTGGATGACTGAATTTAAAGTTATGATCTCTTAAATCAATATATAGTAATTAAAATTACCTCTAATGAAAGAAATGAGTTAAAATATAACATTAAAATGTAATTTTTAAATCATTAAAATTAATATTTTTTATATTCCACAAGTATCATTATACAATTGATTAACTTTGAATATAATTTTATTTAGATTGAAAAAAAGATTAATTCGTATAATAATAAAACTTAGAAAAAATGTATCATAAAATGATAAGAAATTTATTTTCTATTTTTTATTCTAGTACCAATTCAATGGTTGATTTAAATTGAATTTCTTCTATTCTAATTTTGTTATTATTCAAATATTATTCCGAAAAGTTGATTCTCGATTAATTTAAAATTTTTTATTTCAATAACTTTATTCAAAGAATTAAAAATTATTTAATGAACAAATTTATTTGTTTTGATATAATTGATTTGACTATTTTATTTATATTAATTTTAAGAAATAGTTTTATATATTTTTTCACAAGTCCCATATATTTTTACAAGTTCGGGACATTTAATTTTTTCAATTGATATTTCCCTCCCATTTTGATTTAGTTTAATAATTTTCCTTTCATTAAACAATACAAACTTTGCATTTGCGCATGTAATCCCCCAAAAGACCCCCTTTCTTTTAATACTTTTTATAGTTTTAATTGAAACAACTAGAAATATTATTTGTCCTTTAACTTGATAAATTCGATGAACAGCAAATATATTTGCAGGATATTTACTTTTAACTTTAATAAAAGAATCAGCTATTTCATTAATAATAATTTTATGATACGTTATCATTTTAACACAAATTATATTATCAATATTAGAATTTAGAGTTTCTATCATTCAATCTTATGTCTTTACTGCATTAAAAACTTTATACACAAAGAAAACAAATTATGTTAAAATCATTATTAAACAAAATTTTTCATAACCATCCTTTCCATATAGGCGTTTCCAATAATACAGCTTGCCCTTTAAAAAAGGTACTTTTCTGTACGTCGTTTCAACGAAATGCTCTATTCTCGCTCTTTTTATTTCAGTGTACGAAATATTAGCAGGTAACGGATTTGTCTTTTTAAATGCCCTATCTAGCCCTCGCGAAAACACGCGATTGGTCCCGGCGACTCTCGAGCCGAGCTGCAGGTTGGCGCGCCGTGCCGGCAAGAGGGGAAGCCGCGGACGTACCTCTGGGCTGCCGAAAATACCCGATCGAACGTCGGGGACCCCCGAACGAAGTGCGGTAGCGGCCGTGCGAGAGCGAGAGAGAGAGGACGTACCAGCGATGCTCATACCTCTCGATTTCGTCACGTCCCACAGTAGGAGAAAAGCCCAAAAACCTGGCCAAAACCTCAAATGACCTTTGACGGGAATGAAAATTGGCTTACAGGGGTTTTCAAGGTCGCTGATTACGAATCTGAAAGCCAAATTATCGTAAACAAAATGGCCGATCCAATATGGCTGACATGAATGTTAAAAAGTTGCCAGATGTCGACAAAAATTGGTATTTACGGGTTTTCAAGGTCGCTGATTACGAATCCGCAAGCCAAATTATCGTAAAAAAAAATGGCCGATCCAATATGGCCGACATGAACGTTAAAAAGTTACCAGATGTTGACAAAAATTGGTATATACGGGTTTTCAAGGTCGCTGATTACCAATCCGATATCTATTGTTTATAACTTGCAACAAAGAGCTTACAGCAAATTGTTATAAACAAAATGGCCGAGTATCCTGCTAAATAGATAAATTAATATATTTAAAAAAATCATCATAATAAAATAAACGTGAACAGTGTATTCTACGCAATTATTATTTTTATTTCCAAAATACATACGGAACGTTTCAAAAATAGAAAATTTTATTCTTAAACAAAATCGTAATCGGAGTCGGAGTCGGAGTCAGAATCATTATCCGAGTTTGTATCTATTACAACTCCCGGCACGGCTTCAATCTCGGCGCAAAATTCGTCTGCTGCAGCAGTCACTTTAGGAGCGATCAACATCGCTACAGCTTCCGGCGACAAACTCTTCAGCTTCTTCTGTGGTAGTCTTCTGACACTTGAAATGTACGGATCAGAAGTAACTAAGAGCCGATGAAAAACATCTTCCATAGTTTTAACCCTGGAACTTTTTCGCGCAAAATCTTCTCGATATCGTTTGATGTCTTTGTTTCGAGCTTCCTGAGCATCTTCGGATAATTGGCCGATTGGTAATAGAGCATGAGTTATTATCACTGGACCATGAATTAATAGTTTGTGCACCGAAGTAGGCATGGAGTACCAAGGGTATAATGCAACGGTCTTTCTTGCCGTTTCAATAGCATACTGTTCAAATCTTTCACAGTTTATCTCGTGGCCACACGATATAACTTGTAGGATTACGTACAAGCGTTTAATAACTTCTTCGTTGACCCCCGTTATCGCAGCGGAAACCGTCGAATTTTCAAAGAATCGCCGAGCTGTGTTGCCATCATTGCTGCTGCCGTATCCAGGCTTTGGGCGATCGATATTTAGACCCAATTGCTTCTTGAATCCTTCTTGAATGGCCCTCTTGCGTTCCTGGGTAATTTTTTTTTCTTCGGCACTTCGAGCTTGCCATTTTTTAATGCCGAGTTTGTAAGACACGTGTAAGCAATACTCGAAGCACCGTATCCACGCATGCAGCGTCGACAATCCGAACTTCAAATTTGTTTCATTGATTTCCCTTTGCAATACAGTGTCGATGGCATTAAAATCTTTGCTGGTTGCTTCACACAAATAGCACCGTTGAGCAGATTTCGTCAATGATACAGCGTTGCAAACTTTACCATCTATCATGGTGAACAACAACTTGTACATTACGGAGATTTCTTTTCCATCTATTACACTTTCGAATGGACGAAGTGACTTTATTTGTTCTTCAACAATTTGGACTTCATTAAGTGTTGACTCTGTGTCTTCGCGTAGAAACAGTAGTCTAAGCGGTCTACAAAATCGTGGAGACGAGGGTCTGGGGTTCTTCCAAACAACTATTTCTTCCTTCGATTGTTGATCATAACACACGAGTTGTAATGGCACGACTGAAGTAAAGAATACATGCGCATCAGATTTGCTGTCATCACTGAACGTCAGCTTATATTCACTTTGCCCAGAACTTCCATCGCAACCCCACTTGCAAATCAAGTCCATTTTACGAACATTATCTGGAGTCAATCTTTGAATGAGTACATTTTGGACGAGTAAAATACGTTCAACTGTATGATCTAATAGTGCCTGTAGTTGGACTTCTGCACTACTCTCTGTAATCCTGATTGCATCACGTGGTGGATAACAACGCTTTTTTGCTTTCATCACTTTTTCGTAAGACGGATATAGCTTACAGTTATTTTCCTTCCCTAATCTTCTCATTCCCTGGTAAGTACTCTTGGAGAATTTATATTCAATCATAGCGGAAAGTGCAGCCTCTTCGGATAAAGTAATTTCATCCGTTGCTGAGTAAGCTTTACGATACTTGGAAGCTCTTAAAGGACTCGTCATTGTTACGTCCTTAATAACTTTTGCGGCGTCGGATTGTCCTGAAGAGCGAAGGCTCATCTGAGTAGCGTATGCTAACTCGACCGAGTTGAACGATGTACGAATATCTTGGGTCTTCCTTCGTTTAGATCTTTCGTTGGACATTGTAAACTCAAGGGACGGGCGGCCGCCCGTATTACCCGGGCTTGTTACTACAGTGTCTGTAGGTGCGGCAAAACATACCTGCTTGCTAAGCCATTCACCGTTATTCTTGAAAAATACACAGGATTTTCTGTGAGCTTGTTGCCACCTCGTTCTCATTTGATTGAAGAGTATCGAAAAAGTCTGTTTCGAGTCCTCAGGCACTACAACTGTACGTCCGGTGTCCTTGGAAATTTTTTCTACCATAAATTCGATCAAGGAAGCGAATTTATCGGATAAATGCTCGCTGATTATCAGAAATACTTCTTTCCTTGTCAGCACCAATTCTTTGTAACCGGATCCTGTAATAAAGACATAAAATTGTAGAAAATTGGTGTTAAAGGAAAAGATAAAATTTTCAATTAATACAAAAACTTGAACAATGTACATTATTTTACCAAATAAATAACCGCAATAATTGAAATAATTTTAAGAAAATTAGACAGAAAATATTGACATGGATTTGGTTAAAAGAAAGCTTTGCTTACTATATAATATATATATATTCAAATATTTTATTTGAATGTTATAACATTTCATTCATATTTAAGAAATTTTTATGTGGTTGATTTTAATATGTATATATATATATGCATACGTATATATCATAATTAAATCACAGAAAATTTATATATATATATATATACACATACATATATATTAAAATAATTTATTTCAAGCGTATAACAGCCGTCTTGTCCGTTATGATGCTACTTCACCCATTCTCAGGTAGAGGCGCAGAGGCTGCTCAATAGTGCCGCGTGCACGCTCGGCTACCGCACGATGCGAAAAAAATCATAACGGACAAGACGCACGTTTTCCGCAGGTAACTCTTGTAAATTTCGAAAGCTTATACATTAAACTAAAGGCCGAGACTAGGAGCTTTGCAAAATGTGACAAAATATATAACTTTTCGGACCGTTGAAAATATAAGTTTTCAAAATTATTCAATTTTATTTATGCCGAAGGCTATACTACATTTCAATCATTTATACATAAACTTTAGATTCAACCGATGTAAAAACATGTTCTACATACCTCCAGAAGTCGTATCCATGTTGCAGAATTGAAATTAAACCCGTCACTTTAAAGTTATGGGTTTTTGAAGTCAGCGTTATTTTCGTCTGTTCAGCGCGTGACACGTACACTCTTCACGAACACTAACTGCCAACTGACGCTGCGGCGCAGGTATACACTTAAAGGGCTTTCCCTTCCACAATAGAATGCAGTTACTAGTCCTCTACCTGAATGACTACTCAACTGACCCTATTTCGAAAATTTATTTTTTGGGGTTTTGGCCAGGTTTTTGGGCTTTTCTCCTACTGTGCGTCCGTGTGCCTCGCGCGTTGATAGTTTGGTGTGAATTTGTTTTTCAATTTTACGGCTAAACTATTGGCGATAGAGAAAAAACATCATATACACCTACTGGGTAAAATCTTCCCCTCTGCAACTTTTGTTCGAAACTTTTTTGCGATTTCCTCTTTGTTCTCGAAATAATGCATATTTTTGGGTATTGAACCCTTTTTTTCACTGTTAATAGTTAAAATTCCTAGAAATTCGGATTCCCCGGGTCGATTAACATAGGAATACGTGTTTCACTAAGCGGTCGCAAAAATTTTCGACTTTGGCCACTTTTGACTGGACTATTAAAAAGGTGGTGTGTGTTTCGATGTTTTGTTCAGAATATAATCCGCCTATGAGGTATAATCTGGACCGTGAGGTACATCGATATAGGAGCGCGTGTTCCACTGTAAGGATTAATCATTAAGGGGTTACTCCCACTTGCGATTTTGAAAAAATCGATTTTTTTATTGCATTTTTTTGAAGTATAAGTATCTGAGAATATGTCCTGAACATTTCAAGTCGATCCGAACAAAATTGACTGAGATATGAGCGTTGAAAGAGAAGAATCCGTTGTGTAAACGACCGGCTAGTCTGCCGTCTGGCGCGCTCGACCCTCCCTCCGACCTTCAATGCATTGTTCGATGAAAAAGGTCGTATACGTGGCATTCACAACGTTCATATAATAGACTGGAATTTATAAAAACGTATTTTCGTTGTCTGTTATGGTCTAAACTAGTCAGTGTAGCTCGAAAGTTCGACTATATAAGACGTATATTCCGCCGTTCATAATATTATAAGCGCAGTTTTTATTCATTTTACATTCAAAAATGGATCGAAAAAAAGGTTCGCGACAAACAAGAAGCAGTGATAATTTGCGGAAATCTCGACCAAAAAAAAGGAAGGGTGTTTTTAACCCCAACCTGGCCGAAACGGAAACTGAAAGTTTCAGCACGTCTGCGAAGAAACTGAAAAATAATATTGATATGACTGTGAATCAAAGTCCTGATATTGAATATCGGATTTTGAACTTTTGGGTTGTGTTTGCTGCTATTTCAAATTTAGTGAAGTGCAAAACGTGTAATGGAAATATTACATTTGAAACGGCAAGTGCAAGAGGACTAGGCTTCAAAATCGTTGTGAAATGTGACTCATGTGCAGATAATTTGATACCATCTTCGCCTTTTTTGGAACATTCGTATGAAATAAATCGTCGATTTATATTCACCATGCGAGTTCTCGACATAGGATTGGCTGGAGCACAAAAATTTTGCGGACTTATGGACATGCCAAGGTTTCTTACCGAGACTACATATTCAATAATTTTGAAAAGTATTTATGAGTCTGTGAAAACATGTGCAGATGTAATATTTAAAAAAGCCGTACGAGAAGAAATTGAAGATACACCTAATGCAGAAGGCGATGCAACTCCTTAATTAACAGTTTCCGGAGATGGATCCTGGAGGAAGCGAGGATATACGTCGTTGTTCGGAGTCACATCAGTCATAGGGTACTACAGTGGAAAAGTACTTGATCTTGTGGTAAAAAGTGCGTATTGTAAAATGTGTGAATCGTGGAAACATAAGCTAAATGATGCGGACTACGAAGAATGGTACGAAACA
Source organism: Ophion slaviceki (assembly GCA_944452715.1). Lineage (NCBI taxonomy): Eukaryota > Metazoa > Arthropoda > Insecta > Hymenoptera > Ichneumonidae > Ophion > Ophion slaviceki. The sequence goes on along the minus strand of OX101794.1, from coordinate 5,196,190 downwards.
CACGAAGATAACTGCAGTGCAAATCACGAAGGCTCCTCGGGAAAAATGGAGGTGGGCTCCATTATCGAAATCTTCAAGCGTTCAATAGAAAAATATAATGTCCTGTACCGTTACTATATTGGAGACGGAGATTCGAAAACGTACACTGGGCTAGTAAATTCTCATCCTTATGACGACGTAGAAGTTACAAAAAAAGAATACATCGGTCACGTCCAAAAGCGTATGGGATCCCGCCTTCGTAATTTAGTAAAAAAAAAAACAAAAAGCTTGGTGGTAAAGGACAGCTGACAGGAAAATTTATTGACAAGCTCACTGTGTACTATGGACTTGCTATTCGACGCCATTCTGCTTCTGTTCACGATATGCATGAGGCAGTATGGGCGACCTTCGATCATTACAGTTCAACTGATGCAAATCCACACCATGAGAGATGTCCAATCGGTGAAGAATCGTGGTGTTCGTATCAACGAGCTCAGGCGAGAAACGAGGCTTTCCAACCGATTACAAACCGCTTCCATCAAATGTATTGGATGCCATCAGACCTATATACAACGATCTGAGTAAGGAAACTTTACTCGAAAGATGCGTCGGTGGCTTCAATCAAAATAACAACGAAAGCTTCAACCAACTTATTTGGAAAATCAGCCCAAAAATCGTCTCGAGTGGAGCAATCGTTGTAAATTTAGCAGCTTATATTGCCATTGGACTGTTCAACGAAGTTTCAAAATCATTATTATTTTATTTGAACTTAATCGGAGTGAGCTGTGGACACAACGCGCACGAATACGCTGATAAAATGGACGAAGCACGGATTGCACTGGCAGAGAGACGTGCGGCCGAGAGCACTCGTGAAGGAAGAATGTTACGAACGCAACACCAAATTTCCGTTTTGCAAGCGGCATCGTCAGCGGAAGAACTTCTGTATGGGCCCGGAATAGATGACTCTATGTAAGTTTACAAAAAAAAAATATTTTCTTCGTGTAAACTGAAATTGAAACTTTAAACGCGTTTTTCTCAAAATGGCATTTCTGAAGTCGGTGACCAAGATTACTCGAACACTAATGAACCGATCTTCTTGAAATTTTGCAGGCTTATTTAATACATAAAAATGTAGTCTTTAATCGTTCGATTTTTTTTTCGAAAAAAATGGCCGTTTTATAGCCAAAAAACGGCCGTTTTTTTTCGTTAAAATCGAACCATTAACTTTGACTGTTCGCCATTTTGTGAAAAATGAATATTTTTTAAAATCCTTCGATTAAAGACTAGTTTATACTTATATTTGACTAAATCCATCCGCATTTTTTTTTCAGATGATCCACTTCGCCGCAATGTTGGTCACCGCAAACCGTGTATATAAAAACATTATTTCATTGACGGCCATTTGCCACTAAACAATGTAATATTTTTCGACGAAAAAATTACTGAAAGTTCTTCAAGATGTGTTCTTTAAGATGGTATATTGATCGATCAAAAAAGTTTTGTAGTTTTCTTTAAAAAAATTCATGAAAAAGGCCTTTTTTGCGCTACAAGTGGGGGTAACGCCTTAATACATTTATGGTCGGTGGGCCATAAATGTAAAGAACGTACGGCCCATGCCCCAGGTTCAAAAACGTGAAAACCGAGAAAGGCTGCTCCGTTACGTTTTTTTACGTGCGTTTATACTGCTCATCTGGCTACACCCATAGCCGGAAAATAATGTAGGCAATGTTCATTTGCAATGGTGGGGGTAGCGAAATAAGGGCGAGAAAAGTGTCTGTTAATGGTAAAGAAATCGTCGCATCAGTCATAGATGCGACGTGCTGCGCGTTACTATAATACAAAATAGCTACGATGCTCTACGATGTTCGAACGCTTCGTTGAAACCATGCCGTTTCTTTTCGTATTTTAATTAACAACGCAAAATTTTTCGCAATATTATGAATTTTGGTGAACGTTTTATATTGTGATAAAGTGAAATGTATTAGTGAGCTACTATCGAAACTGTTATATCAATGGATTACATTCTTGCGCTGCTAAGTGCGTATCATTCTAGCGAACCGTACTTCTTCTTAAGTCAAGTAAATTGGTGTTAATGTATATTAATTCAATAATTGGGCGAAGCGCAAATTGACAATGATGTAGTGCACTTGCAATATTTTCTCTCGAGAAAATGAGCGTTTGAGATTAGGTTTTTTAATGGATCTTCACTCAAAATAAAATAATGAAGAGCTTAAACCCTGGCGCCGAAGGTGCAGACACATGATAAGAAAATGAACATAAATTAATTAACAAAAAAAATCAATCCGCATACCAGGCCACTCTACTCGCATGAAATATCTCATAAAAGGTTGTCTGCTGCCATCGCACATAACATTAGTGACTTGTACTATTTGCAAAGTTATTCTTTACGAATAGGCAAATCCATCGATCTACGATTTGTGGCGTTGACGTCTTCTCTTAATTTATTAACGAAGTGTTATTCGCAAAGGAAGCCTCTTTATTCGCATGAGAAATCTCATAAAAGGTCGTCTGCTGCCAACACGCATGAGAATAGCGTCTTTTTATATTCGCGTGCTCATTTTATATAATTAGCCGAGTCGACCCCCCTACGTTCCGTCTCGCTGACGGCGATTGTTAATTAAAAAAAAAGTTATCCGTCAAACGGGACGCACTGCTCGCACGATTAAACTTATAAAAGAACGTCTGCTGCCAACCTGCATGACAGCAGCAACTTGTTCGATTTAGCTGCTTATTCTTTATAATGAGACGGATCGATCGACCTACGATTTATCCCGGCGACGACTTTTTTTCATCAATTAAAAAATTGTTATTCCCGAATCGCGCCGCCTCCCTCGCACGAAAAATCTAAAAAACAGCCGTCTGCAGCCAACACGCATGACAGTGGCGACTTTGTCTATTTACGTGCTTATTCTATGCAATTGGCCGAATCAATCCCCCAATGTTTCATACCGGTGACGGCATTTGTTGATTGACAAAAATATGTAGTCCTCCACGAAAAGGGTCGTGCTGGCCGCACGACTAAATTCATAAAAGGTCGTCTGCTGCCAACCTGCATGAGAGCAGCTACTTTTTCGATTTAGCTGCTTATTGTTTAGAATAAGACGAATCGATTGACCTATGATTTATCCCGGTGCCGACTTTGTTAAGGATGTATGGCAGCTACTGCAGAGTCGTTACAGAACTGATTATGCAATTTGCAAAAATCGCGTTTAAAGACTAAATAAAATAATTGTAATATTCATTAAAGCTAAAAAGGAGATTTACCACAGCTCAAAGTAAAACATGCGGTACAGAAAGAAGAATTTTCAATTTTTAACTGCAAATTTAGTTGTTGATTTGATGTATGTTTTCCCTGACGTTGTCGTGGTTACGACATACGAGCTAAAGAAATACGAAAACGGTCCCATTTAACTCGCAATATCTCGCAAAATATATGGGCACATGTCGATTTTTTATTTTTACCGTATCATGCATATTACAGCGATACCGCACAAAAGTCTTTTTTACAAAAGAGTACTCCGGATATACCTTTTTTGCCAATGTAAAGGGAATTTTGGACGTACAGTCCTATGTTCCCGGTGTTAAATGACCCAACTTTGAATTCGTTTATTTCAGCATTCACGTGGGCAAATTTTGTTTTTTTAATCTCAAAAAGTTCTCGATATTTTCCTTTACAATATCAGTGAGTTTCAATTCGAACAGTAGTAAATGACTTAGTTGCCATACATCCTTAAGTTAATTAAAAAATTGTTATTCGCGAATCGCGCCTTCTTACTCGCTCGAAAAATATGAAAAAAGGCCGTCTGCTGCTAACACGCATGACAGTAGCGATTTTGCTATTTACGTGCTTATTCTATATACTTCGCCGAATCGATCCCCCTATGTTTCATCCCGGTGACGGCATTTGTTCATTATCAAAAATAAATTGTTTTTCGCGAAAAGAGTCGTGCTGGCCGCACGATTAAATTCACAAAAGGTCGTCTGCTGCCAACCTGCATGACAGCAACTACTTTTTAAATTCAGCTGCTTATTGTTTATAATGAGACGAATCGATTGACCTATGATTTATTTCGTGGCCGACTATGTTAAGTTAATTAAAAAATTGTTATTCGCGAATCGCGCCTCCGTACTCGTACGAAAAATCTCAAAAAAGGCCGTCTGCTGCTAACACGCATGACAGTAGCGACTTTTTCTATTTACGTGCTTATTCTATATACTTCGCCGAATCGATCCCCCTATGTTTCATCCCGGTGACGGCATTTGTTCATTAACAAAAATAAATTGTTTTTCTCGAAAAGAGTCGTGCTGGCCGCACGATTAAATTCACAAAAGGTCGTCTGCTGCCAACCTGCATGACAGCAACTACTTTTTAAATTCAGCTGCTTATTGTTTATAATGAGACGAATCGATTGACCTATGATTTATCCCGTGGCCGACTCTGTTAAGTTAATTAAAAAATTGTTATTCGCGAATCGCGCCTCCTTACTCGCACGAAAAATCTCAAAAAAAGCCGTCTGCTGCTAACACGCATGACAGTAGCGACTTTTTCTATTTACATGCTTATTCTATATACTTCGCCGAGTCGATCCCCCTATGTTTCATCCCGGTGACGGCATTTGTTCAATAACAAAAATAAATTATTTTTCGCGAAAAGAGTCGTGCTCGCCGCACGATTAAATTCACAAAAGATCGTCTGCTGCCAACCTGCATGGCAGCAGCTACTTTTTTAATTCAGCTGCTTATTGTTTATAATGAGACGAATCGATTGACCTATGATTTATCCCGTGGCCGACTTTGTTAAGTTAATTAAAAAATTGTCATTCGCGAATCGCGCCTCCTTACCCGCACGAAAAATCTCAAAAAAGGCCGTCTGCTGCTAACATGCATGACAGTAGCGATTTTGCTATTTACGTGCTTATTCTATATACTTCGCTGAATCGATCCCCCTATGTTTCATCCCGGTGACGGCATTTGTTCATTAACAAAAATAAATTGTTTTTCGCGAAAAGTGTCGTGCTGGCCCCACGATTAAATTCACAAAAGGTCGTCTGCTGCCAACCTGCATGACAGCAGCTACTTTTTAAATTCAGCTGCTTATTGTTTATAATGAGACGAATTGATTGACCTATGGCCGTGGCCGACTTTGTTAAGTTAATTAAAAAATTGTTATTCGCGAATCGCGCCTCCTTACTCGCACGAAAAATCTCAAAAAAGGCCGTCTGCTGCTAACACGCATGACAGTAGCGACTTTTTCTATTTACGTGATTATTCTATATAGTTCGCCGAATCGATCCCCCTATGTTTCATCCCGGTGACGGCTTTTGTTAATTAAGAATAAAAAAAATTATCCGCCATTCGGGTCTCCGTACTCGAACAAAATTTTGGTTTAATGTCGTCTGCCGTCAACACGTATGACAATTGCGACTTGACGATTTACATGCTTAATCTATATGAATAGACGAAACGATCGACTCATGATTCATCCCGGTAACGGTTGTTGTTAAGCAAAAAAAAACATTATTTCCGGCAGACCGATATATGCGGCTCATTCACGAGCGGCTAAGTGGTGGGGGTGAGGCCCTATGCTGCCTCACTACGCTACGACCCGAGCGCGTACAGTCACGATAAAAATGTACTGGGTTCGGGCGGCGCGCGTCTGCTAGGTCTGTCTGCCGGCTTCAGCGTCATATAATTCTGACCTAGCCATGACCTAGTTTTTCACCTAGCGACTGGGAACAAAAAATTGGGTGACGATTAGATAAAAAAAAAATTTGCGGCTATATATTTATATTTTCGAGATTTTTTTCGCACATTATTTACATCATTGGACCCTTTTACGATATTCTTCGTTGTTCATTAATTAGGGTTATGATATTTGCGCTGTAAATATATTATAGGTTCAATTTTAAATTATCTCAGACAAACGCTTACGCCGTAACGTGGTTTCGATCCCGGGACCTCTGGCTGATGAGTTGTGACGTTGTCCACTGAGCCAGTTCTACTTGTTTAATTTCTGAATTTTCTTATCGTCTACCCGAGTGGAAAACGTAACTCATCACCGCCTAGCCGCTAGCTAGTAAAGTAATGTTTCGAATCGCCATTAACTAGCCGTCTTAGCGATTGTCTACCCAGCCTTGTAACGCTTTGGCCCTCTAGTGACTGAATACAAAAAATTAGATGGTGACTAGAGAGAAAGAAATATCCCACGGCTGTATTATATTTCTGACCTAGTCATGAACTAGTTTTTTCAGCTAGCGACTGGGAACAAAAAATTAGGTGGCGATTAGACAAAAAAATTTTGCGCCTATATGTTTATATTTTCGTGATTTTTTTGCATATTATTTACATCATTGGACCCTTTTACGATATTCTTCGTTGTTCATTAACTAGGGTTATGATATTTGCGCTGTAAATATATTAATGGTTCAATTTTAAATTATCTCAGACAAACGCTTGTGCCGTAACGTGGTTTCGATCCCGGGACCTCTGGGTGATGAGTTGTGACGTTGTCCACTGAGCCAATTCTACTTGTGTAATTTCTGAATTTTCTTATCGTCTACATATGTTACACTACACAATGTCAGATTATTGAAAAATCGTCGGATTAACAAATGTAAATAACATTATCGGATCAATGACTCAATTGCGTTCGCATTGAGAGCGATAATCGCATAGAATTACATAACCTTAAATTGTATTTGTGCGATCATTTATTCCGGCTAGTGCGGCCGCAGTTGGGAAGTGTTAGCTAGGTCATCGCGATATGCCGACTTGAGGATTTCATTCATTTGCAACGTCATCTGTAACTCAAATTGCTTAACCAACCATAAGCCAGTCACTCGATGGAACTGCACGTATTCACATAACCACACATTGTCATTTGTGACCAAGATCGGCTGGGCAGTGACTAGCCAAGGGGTGCACAGCCGCATAGCTGGCTGGCTCATGGCGAGATACTCACTTGCAAGTAGGTATCTCGCCATAACAATGCTTGCATTCGCAACGCCATCTGTAACTCAAGTTGCTTAGCCAGCCATGAGCCAATCGCTCGATAGAACTACACGTAGTCACATGACCACACTTTATCATTCGTGACCAAGCTCGGCTGGACAGTGACTAGCCAAGGGGTGCACAGCCGCATAGCTGGCTAGGTCATGGCGAGATACCCACTTGCAAGTAGGTATCTCGCCATGAGAATGCTTGCATTCGCAACGCCATCTGTAAGTCAAGTTGCTTAGCCAGCCGTGAGCCAGTCGCTCGATAGAACTACACGTAGTTACATAACCACACTTTATCATTCGTGACCAAGCTCGGCTGGGCAGTGACGAGACAAGGGGCGCATAGCCACAGCTAGCTAGTGTTGGCTAGGTCATGGCGTCATGCCCACTTCAGAATTTTTTGTTTTGCAAAGCCGTCTAAAACTCAAGTTAGGTAGTCAGCCATGAGCCATACGCTCGATGCAACTATACGTAGTCACATAACCTCACTTTGTCATTTGTGACCAAGATCAGCTGGGCAGTGACTAGACAAGGGCTGGGTAACCAAACATTCACAATATTACTAGCTCATAGCGAGCCAACCATTGGTGTGTTCGTATGAGCTCAATTGGGCGCGCCAGTTACTAGGTCGTAACTCAGACAGGCTAGAACAATTTCTACTCGGGTAAAAAAAGAAATTGAAGCTGAATAAACAAGCTAACTGACCTATTCATTAATGAAACAGAAAAAAAATTCGTGAGCTCGTGGAACCTTGAAAATAAACAAAAAAATGTGGACATCTTTCACTCGCGCTATTTCTCATGATTGCGCGATAACCGTAGCTCACAAAAAAATTAACCGACAGATCTCAAAACTATAAACTTGAAGCTTCAAAATGCTTTTTTTCATCTCGATACGACCATTCTTCACACATATACAGCGCTTTAAAAAACACTTTAAAAAATGCCAGAAGCTTTGTTTCTTTAATTTTTTGGACTAGTGTATGTATATATATAAATATACATATACATATACACACGCCCGTGTATATTATACACCAACTGGCATTATTCGATATTTTTCATATGTAAGTAAACGCGATATTTTAACGACATTGACCTCGTTGTTAATTATAAAGTCTTACCGCAGGCGCTGTTCGTACGAAGTTTTTTTCGCCTTACAATCGTCCGAACAACCGACTGAATTTTAGCTCACGTTAATGGCGTCGCGAATCACCGCCTGCATTTATTCGCGAATTATACGGATCTTGTGAGGGTGAAATTTTATATCCTTTGGCTCACATCATCGGGAAGAATGCGACGGCATCGAGTTGAAAAAAAGTTGCCCTCGCTAAAAGTTTGACAAGTACGTACGCGTGCTTCGAGATCCGGAGGCTCGAACTTGTACACACGCGAAATACTTAACACTCGTCGAGGTCCTTTACGCGAGCGAATCTCAAATACATCGAGATGGTCATCGTTGCAGACCACTGTACAGAATTTGAGTACGATTTCTCCGCAATTTCAATTCATTTTATAATAGAGCTATTCGAACAGTCCCGCTATATATTAGGCGTGAACATCTGCCCCGCAAGGTTGTTCGTACTTGGGATATCAAGCGATGCCCGCTCAACATCGGGCCGCCCTCTTTCGAGTAATTGCGTTTTTTTCGGTATTTTTCTACGTTATTTCGAAAGATTGTGGTACTAGATGGATATCATCAAAATAATAACGAAAACAGAATCAGAGACGATCTTATCAAATAAGATCCGAACCAAGGATCGAAACGTAAACAAGTGAAAAAAACTCCTTCTTTCTTTCCACCACGACCTTGGAAATCTCACGGGCCGAATCGAAGCCGATTCCTCAACATCTCGCTTATCAAATAAGTAAATATTGGGAGTACAAATAAGTCTCCGCCGTTTCAGAAAAGATGGCCCCACCAGAAGGTTATGGTTCAAATTGTCAGATGTAAAACGTTATATCCTTAGGTTGGACATCTGGCACGACCATAACCTTGAAATATTAGTGATTTTGTATCAGCATCACATAATTTTTTCGTGCGAAAATGTCGAGTTTTGAGCCGAATACGCATCATCGGCGGGAACAAAGTGTACGAAGATGCGGAATTGGAAGCATTATTGGAGGGAGATTCGTGGCAAACGCAAGAGGTCCCGCAAATGACGCTTATTCGGCTCAAAACTCGACATTTTCGCGCGAAAAAAAATTATGCAATGCTGATACAAAATAGCTAATATTTCAAGGTTATGGTCTTGCCAGATGTCCAACCTTACGATATGACGTTTTACATCTGACAATTTCAACCATAACCTCCTGGTGGGGCCATCTTTTGTCAAACGGCGGAGACTTATATGTACTCCCGATATAATAAAGTGTTAAAACTTAAAAACGTAAAACTTCGTTCTATTAAATAAAAAATATTGAAATAAGTTTTATTAAGTTATAAAAACTCCGAAACTTTTTAGCTTATTAAAGTAAGTACAATAAATGATTATCTCATTATTCGTTGGTAAAAATAAAACGGTTGTTCAACCCCCTAGATAAGTTTCTCGAAAATGGGGACTAAATCGCCCTCGTGCACCCGAAACACTTGAGCTCCCTTAATTTTACCAAAATCATCGAGCCCGTTTCAAGTATAAAATTTAAAAAATATGCAACTATTGCTCCAATGAATATACCCAATGTCGCGCCAGGGGGAGAACTGTAGTGCAGCGAAAACATAGTGATAGAACCATCTATACCGATGAAGCAGCGACGATACTTTGTTTAAACAATAATAACTTTATCATTTATCAATATTTTTCAACAAAAAATACTCCAACTTGGCAAGACAGCGTATTAGTTATGTGCAAAATCTTAACCTCGTCATCCCAATACTATCATCGGAAGAGAGTACGGAAAACCGACTTTTTGGGAGCCAGTTAAGGGACAACACCACTGTGACGGCTTCAAAAAATCGATTTTTTGAAAACCATCTAGAAAAATCTAAAATACATTTAAGATTAAGATGCCGTTGGACCCAGGTCGAAAAAATAATTATTTTCGGAGATATTGAATATTTTGTGGAGCGGTGCAGCACTCCGTGACGCTCGGGGTCCCGCGCAGCTGCGCGCCTCAGGGTCGGCAGGTATACCGGGATATATAAATTTGAGCAGAGACGATTTGCTGCAGCGTTGTTTGGGCGGCTTCACGCAAAACAACAACGAAAGCTACAACAAATCAGTTTGGGCAATAGCCCCCAAGTGTCAGTCCAGGAGCAAAAAAATCGTCGATATTGCAGCTGATATCGCGGTATTATTATTCGATGATGGCCTGAGAAGCCTCATGAAAGTTTTGGAGACGTTGGGGATAACTATCGGCCCAAATTGTTTCAATTTTTGCGTTGAAACCGACGCAGCGCAGATCGAGCTGGCGGAGCGCTCGCTCACAGACACTGCAAAAGAGGCAAGAGGAGCCTCTACAAGTTCGAGAAAAGATGCTAGGGACAATGATTTGCTTCTTGAAGGCCACCTATATGGTGCCGGCATCGCTGATTAAAGGTAAAAAAATTTTTTTTCCAATTTATCGCATAAATTACCAAACCTAAAACTTTGAACGCGTTTTTCTCAAAACCACTTTTTTGAGTGTGGCACGCAGGAGAACTCGAGCAATTTTTATCCGATCGACTACAAATTTGGACTGCATCAAGAAAACTAGATTATCTAAAGAAGTACATAGGATTTTTTCGATATCTCAATAATAAAAAAAAGTTATAGCCTATTTTCGACGAGAAATTTTGCTCGAAAATCGTCCTTTAATTTCAAAAGCGTGCCTATTTTTTAAAAATCAATATTTTTTCAAATCCCTGTGTACTTCTCTTCAAAATATCATATTATTAACGAAAACACTCGGTATTTTTTTTCAGATCGACTTTGAAGAGAGTTCTGCTGCGTGCCGCGAACCACTGCAGAGGCAACAGTACCTGACGCGGGAGCTTCCCCAGCGTCACCATGGGGCGTGAAAAATTTGAAATTTTTTTTATGTATCTTCAATAAACAACGAACAAAACAAAAAAAAAATTTCGAATATCTGTTTTCTTCCCACAAAAAAAATTCTTGAAAAATGGCAAAAAAACAGGGGGTCACAGTGGTGTTGTGCCTTAAAACACTATCAATATTGATCACATTGTTTCTGGTGAACAGCATTTCAAAAGGGGGCGAAAAAAATGAAACGAGTTATGGACGGCATCTAAAGAAAGGAGAGAGATCTGACATGTAATCATAGAACCCAAAATTGTAGTTGGGTGACAAACAATACATACTAGCCAAGATATGTCGTGGCTTCCTTGCAGCAAATTGTTTTGAGATATCGCCCACAGCTATTTTTCTCATTCGATTCGGAGAAGCATACAAAAAGAGGCGGTCCGGAACTCCAAAGGATAATAAAATTGAAATAATGTAATGGTAGGAATCCGAATAAAGAGGAATCTCATGAAAATGCTTTAATCTACTGCGTAGTGTGATCTGGTCATTGCTAAGATAAAGAGAATTCGTGTGGGCGTAGGAAGAAACCGAGTGAAGGATTTCGACTGAGCAAGTAAGAGTGAAGAAAAGAGAGAAAACAAGAGTGAAGGGAAAATAAAGGGTGGAGGATTCAGCGTTCGGTAAATCATCGGACGTTTATTGCAGTTAATTAGCCGGTTGGCCGCAGTCTCAAGGGTCCTGCTTTGCATTCGCGAGGGAAGGGAAAAGAGAGAGAGGGAGAGAGAGAGAGGGAGAGAGAGAGAGAGAGAGAGAGAGAGAGAGAGAGAGAGAGAGAGAGAGAGAGAGAGAGACGGGGGGGGGGGGTATGAAATCTCGCGTAAAAGGGGCTCAAGAAGCGAAACAAGCAAGGAGATGAGTTTCGTGCGGTCGCGGGCGCGTGAGAGAGTTCGTGGCGGACCGCGCATCGTAGTCGATATGGTACACGATCTTTCTTGGCGCCTGAAAGCCCAAGAACCACACTACACGTATACACAAGTATTGGACTCGTAAGATGCACTCTTATTAGCACATCGAGGTATAGATAGAAAAAAAACGTAGGCCGCGGTTACTTTTCACGTGCGAATAACATCGTCCGCAAAATATTTAAAGCGGACCCGTGAATTTTAAAAGCCTTCTGGAATTATTGGTAAACAGCCCGAATTGAATACATTACTTTTCCGAATATTTGATCAATTTCGAGCGATCGTGACGGTCTCTCGTCCGATCACATCTTGCTAAAATCGCAATACAAATGCAACATGATAAAAAATGTATTCCGCAATATCGAAAGATTTCCAATCTTGTGATATAGTGTACAAGAAAACATCATTTACTTTTGAACAATGGCGGATAACCGGCCCTGGAAGTGACAAAAACTATTTTTCCCCAATGCTTTCCTTCGAAGCTGCTAAAAATGTTGAAAAAGTAGTGGTGTTGCAGTTAGCAACGTTGGAATGGAACGAAAATGTGTTTTTACTTATTTCTTTATTTGTATTACTATAAAAAATCATGCTTTTTTTAATGTTCGATTACACATTTCCAACAAGAATTCTAAACAAATATTTGGGCAATTAAAAAGAAATCATTTGTACAGTATTTTAACGATGCAAACTTTATCATCGAAACATAAGGAGGCGACATTTCAGAAAATGGCTGTATGAAAAGGTGTGAGATTTATTGGCAATTATTAAGAAAAAAATCCGAAATTTGACTCGTTGGTTTGTGCGTGTATCCGGTTGAATTTTTTCTTTCCTTCTATGTCGATACAATTTTGAGACACTGCAAATAAGTCTGTCGTAAGGGTCGAAATAACACTGCCATATCTTTGATGAAGGACACTGAAGGAAGAGAGTACGTGCCATAGCGCCGGACAACGGACATCACGCATAGTCTCTCTCTCTCTCTCTCTCTCTCCCTCTCTCCCTCCCTCCCTCTCTCTCCCTCCCTCACACTCCCTCTCTCTCTCTCTCTCTCTCTCTCTCTCTCTCTCTCTCTCTCTCTCTCTCTCTCTCTCCCTCTCTCTCCCCCGGATTCGGTTTATTTGAAGATGCAAGCCTTTTTCATTGGCATAAAACCAAAGGGTATTTTTATTAGCTGTTTGACGTTTGGGTCGGTCACCATCCTGGAAAAAGTCGCACACACCTTTCACCAAATGTTTTCAGCTCATTAATGTCGACCACACGAGCATTTTTTCCGACGATTATCACCGCCAAATGTACACAGGTACAGTACGATGAAAGTACAATCATGGACATTTAAACTGTGCGTGACTTGTCAAAAACAGAATTCGATATTACCGACGAAAATGTTTTACGCGCTAAAATGACTATAATTGCATGAGAGCGATGATGTTAAATCTTTGGAAAGCGTTGAAAAAAACAATACAATTTTAAACGCCCAAACTTTTTTTGGCAGATTTAGGCTGTTGGGTTGATACATTTTCGAAGGTCCTCATCAGAGATCTACGAGCTAAATATACGGAGAAATATTTGAAATAACAATGAAAATAAAGAAATAAAAAGTAAAGGCAAGAAATGCGTGTCTGTTTTCCCTAGCACAGCCATTACTATATCGTCTCATGGATTTTGGAGCAGATGGTGAATCCAGCGCGGTCTGCATTTCGCCACATTTTATCACAGGCGATGAAAATTGTCGCCATTAATTATTTTGGGGTCGTTGGTATAAGAGAAGGAATTGAAAAAAATAAAACTTACTGCTTAACGCCCTCGATAGGGGGCACAATTTTCCCAGGTATCATAATTTTTGTGTAATGTACTCCAGCCTTCCGAAAATCCTGCAACAAAAAATACATGTCCAACTTTTTTAAACGCAGCGAATCGAAAAAAATATGCTTAGACGCGTTCAATCATGTTATTAAATGTGTACATTTTTTTCCGTTTTTTTGTTTGTTTTTAAGACGCGCAAATTCGATCCCTCATCTCGCAGGGAAAGTTTATTGAAGACCCGAGTGTAAAGCGAAAGAAGAAAAGAAACGACGAAGTTCACGCCTACGAAAAATCGTGGATCCTCCCTTCCCGAAGCTCTCTCTCTCTCTCTCTCTCTCTCTCTCTCTCTCTCTCTCTCTCTCTCTCTCTCTCCCCCCTCCCCCCGATCGAGACGATCGTTCGGTGTTAATTATCGTGGCTAATTATTACACGGTATCCATTAATTATGCGTGTCCTATATGAATAATTAATGAGTCGCGGGTGGGGAGGATCGTCGCAGGTTTGGATTTCAAGGACCCTTGGCCCCTGGCGCGAATGGAATTATCTTCCGGTGATGATTTTTTATTGAGACTCTCGGAGAGAGTCGGAGTATTGAAAAATTGGCAAATTGTTTTTGAAAAAATTTATATTTTTCGTCGTTCATTCCATTGTTTCCCGAGTCCCAAATCTCTTATAGTATTGAAGTTTGTATCGTTGGAAAACAGCGATATTTTTCATCTCTCTATTTTTGTTAGTATCCAAGTGTTTAATTTTGCAGTTTAGTTATGCCCACCAAAAATTTGAGCGATTCACAACCACAAATTCCCCTGAACGCCATCGATGCGAAGTTCAACACACACATTTATTCGCCCGATCCAAACGTTTTTCTAAATGCCACAGCCTTGGATCTGGCGATCCAAGTAACTAGAAGTAAAACATCCGAAAATAAAATTCCAAAGATCAATATCTAATAGGTATACACGCCTATGTATCAATGCACTGAATTCCGATTCACGGTGACGTATGATTGTTGACAACCGATCATCGTTGTAGAAAACTAAATATTCGGCGCCGGTGTCGAACTCATCAAACGAAAAATGAAATAAAATGAAACAGGACAGACGTATCTATCATCACGCACGTATGTGCATACGCGGAATATGCGATGGGCAGGGATGAAAGAAGAAGAGTGTATTAGAATGAAGATATATATATATATTTGTTTGGATGTGTATATAAACATGTATAGTAGCATGTTCTCGAGATGGCATACCGACAGACAACTCAGTACCGATAACCATCTCGTGTTGGTCAACGACTCTGTCGCTCGCTCTCCCCTCAGTCGGTGATGTCCCGCCGAGGGTCTTTTGTTTCGGGGAATGAGTCTCGATTTTTCCAGGGTACTGTAGGGTAGGCATACACAAACTCGTATATGTGTGTATAAGAACAGTGTATAGCTGCAGAAGCCATCAGGAGCAGAAAGCGCGCGATCGGTTGTCAGGGAAGGAATCACCGTACCTATCGTCAAGGATCTTTCTTAAAGTATATGCTTTCCAATTAGACGTCACAATAGGTGATGAAGGCTGCATCATAGATTGTTTCTTTTGGTTTGGCATTTCTACATCGACGATTTTGTTGTCATATCAGGAACATATCTTCACTCGAACTTGGATCTAGCGATTTTGGAACTTATCAAGGATGCATGGGAGTCTCATCGTAATGGCATAAGAATGGCAATGAAAATTTGGTGCATTGTTGCTTTGATTTTTTTTAAGTATGTATACACAATTTGGACTCGATCCACTAACCCGTTGAAGAATTCTAATACATTCGATTTGCGATCGTTTTTCACGCGTTCTTATAGTACGTTGTCTTAGGGTCTTAGAAAGCAATCAATAGCATCGCCCTGCTCAGCTTCGATGCATATGAATTAGCGGCTCCGCTTTGATGAATACCGGTTCTTATCGCCAAATATGATGCGAAAAAGCATAATGAAACAATAGTACTATTTTTCGTTGACAACAAGGATGTATTGCAGAATTTCAAAATCTGTTCCAATCTTTTCCTGGGATTGTGGCTACCATACATCCTTAAATAAAATTTAAAAGAGTTTTAACGCAAGGGTACAAAACCCCAGCCGATATCGCAGGAATTGTCATTATCAGTGCTTGCAGATAATTACTGGTGCACTTCTCAAATGCCCGTAGAATTCAAATTTCATGAAAATCAAACAAATTATCAAACTAAGCGCGATAAAAAAGTCGTTGGTCGACTGATTGACCTTCGAGAAACAGGATTGACAACGGATTGATTCCCCGCCTCTTCATTGGGCAGCTTTTTCCTACGCATTCGATCTCCCAAAAGTCACAAATTGTGTCCAGACCTCATCGCCCGTTCATTAGTCCAAAACGGATTGAACATGACGTCGGTACACTTTACAAGTATATGCGGACTGCATGCAAGCGAAAGGCCGTAAATCGTGCAACTTAAAGCGTCCAATTGCGCTGGTTACGTCCGTTCGTTTGCGAGCAATCACCAAGGTGATAAAAGATAAATTTGAAAACCAAAACGCTTACGCGTCAGTTCTATTTATTACCTCGGAAGAGTAGTAACGGTTCGTATTTGTAAGATCCACGATGAACTTCAGTTTTGGAAATTTCTTCATCAGCTGCGCCGGTGTGAACCTTCGAACATGGTAATCCGTTGCTTGTACCGCTTGCCTTAATAATGTAGATCAAGATAAATCTTCACCTGAAGCGCCCGTGTTTCGTTGTCCCACAATATTTCCAGTGCTGACCCATCGATTATTTCTATTCATTGTTCTTTTATGCAATTACCAGAAACACTTCTGCAGTTCCGCGTCAAAGAATTTATGTACATGAAGGTAGGGTCCGTGAAGGAAAAAAAATAATAGAGAAATATCTTCCCACGGCCTCGGAGGCCTGACGCGCACTCGCATCGATATATCCGAATCACCCAGGAGAAGATCTATCTATTCGCTGTACTTAAGCTGCATAGCGGAGGCGCCCCATAAATATCAATAGGAAGGGTAGCAGAAGCGTCCGTTATAAGATAAAATTCGGTCAGCGGTCTTTATCTTCGAGCTAATCGATTACAAAATCCACTAACGAAACGTTAATTTGATCAGAATGATTTATGCATGGATGCTGCGGAGTCTACACGCGAGCGATCCGAATACCCCGCCCCCCTTATCCCCCGAACAAAGCTTAACACCCGAACAAACAGCTGTGTATGTGTGCGTGTGTGTGTTTGCGTGTGTTCGGATACTCACTGTTGTGATGGTGGCAGGTTTCTCGCTATCGCCTGAAACAAAATGAACATTCCATCATTTAAATATAAGTCGGAGTGGAAAAATGCTCAAGAACCATCGATCGAAGCTCAGTTGAGGCGCGGTAATTATCAGAATCCAGCATGGAAGTCCGAGCTAATTAGTAGGTTACACAGAAAATTCTTTAAACCCACAGAAAAATCGAGCAAAGGTAAATACAGCTCTTCAGAGCGACATGGGGTTCTCGGCTACGTTAATGTCTGCCTCGCAATTAATAGCGCAAGCGTAACGGGCCTGTGCCGACACAACTTGTCCGCTCCACGCATCTCGTCAATCGAGTGTCGATTAGGTTTCAGTCCTCCTATACGACCTCGGTGTCCGATAACAAGATGCAAAGGCAATGAAGAAAATCATCGCCATGCCTTACGTACCCGTGGTCCAGTAGGTATACGTATGCATCATAACTCGAGGATGAAAGGTAGCGTCATTGCATTCGACAAGAGATAACGGCGAATAAGTATTTATTCCAATATGGCCAATGTGGGAGAAAGTCTCGCTCGGAAACGCCCAATGAAAAGTCGATCTATTATTTTCGGAAAATTTTACCCGATGAGAATACAGGCATGACCTTATGATCACGTTGCAAATATCGAAATCCTCAAGCCACCTCTATTTATCTCATGTAAGCCATATTCGCTTGAAGAAAATGTTGTTCG
This sequence comes from Ophion slaviceki, assembly GCA_944452715.1. Classification (NCBI taxonomy): domain Eukaryota; kingdom Metazoa; phylum Arthropoda; class Insecta; order Hymenoptera; family Ichneumonidae; genus Ophion; species Ophion slaviceki. The sequence goes on along the minus strand of OX101794.1, from coordinate 5,178,482 downwards.
TCATCAGTAAACTGGTAATAAAATTAAATTATTGTTACACTCCTCAAGAAAGGGATAATTTATTAGACTATTTAAGTAATGACAGTGATGGATGTGGAGCTAATCGGAAGTACAAGGTTTCTTGTTTGAAGATAAGATCTTAATGTTCGTTTTTAGTTAACGCGGTGCAACGCGGTGCACATGTATACGTTAATGGAAAGTGTAACGAAAGCAGCTAACGATGATCATGGGTTTATGCGAGACCGTGCTTGCTTTCACGTACGTAGTATTCGATTTGCTGGGCGTGTAAGCAAGATTGGTATCCGAAGATACGTATACAGAGAACTATTCATTGCTGAATCCTTTTTAAAAGAATCTGAGGAGTCTGCTTATCATTGAAGCCACGCGGGTACGACTGAGTTTTCGAAACGATCGATTCGACAAACCCGTTTGATTCTTTTTCATAAGAGAGTAAGGTAGTCGGCCCAGTGGCCGTCAGGGTCCTAGTGATCGTCATGTTTACGCATTAAATAAGTATTTTAAGATAAAAAATCAGTCCTTCGTGCAGATATGTGGTATATCAGCTTCCAGGAGGTATTTACTATGTTGTATTACATTTTGACACCCGTAAGTATACGTATAAAAGAATAATCAAATTAAATATATTCCGCTAGGACGGCTAGCTGTCATTTCGGCCGAATCCTTCATTAGGAGGTTAACGTGAACCATGTCACATCTCGGGTGATTTGAGAATGCCTGTGGACTTGCGTGAAGTAAGTTTTCCTTCACGTGATTAACAAGGATTTTAGTTTTACGTTCAGCATAAAAAATTATAGTTTTATGTTAATTTCAACGAATTTTCATATATGACGATTACCGGTTGGGCAACATAAACACTCTGCCGATTAATCGTCACGGGTGTCGATAACTGGGAGAATGTTAGCAAAAAAAGAGTCTTACGAATCGGATATTAGTTTAAAGAAAATCAGAAAAGAAATGTTGGGTCCGAAATTAGCATTGTCTGAAGGATCTACGGACCAGTAATCGTCCTACACATATTCGCCATAGTAAAAAGATATACCTATAAATAAATGTTGTCGATTACTGGGTCGTGACCATGTCGATAACTGGGTATGTCTTGAACACAGGTGAACAGCACTTGATCGAAATAATGTCAAAAATTATTTCATGAAAAAATGGTTGTTTATAATGACTACAAATAAATAAAAATTCGAATTCTGACGTAATAGGCAATAATTAGTTTTATTTTTAAAATTAATAAAGTTCCATGGAAGAGAAATTTATCTTTCAAACTCTTTGTCAAATGTTTTCATAAAAATCTTAAAGTTTGTGACAGAGTGCGTAAAAAATTTTCCGCCGTTCCATATGCAGACATAATCGAGTCAACAAAGTCTTACGAACCTTTGCATAATTAGTCAAGGCCTTAAATACCTTTGGATGGTCGGAAAACAAGGCTTTTTGGGATTTTTAAAAAATACTAATGAAGCAATCAAATCGAGGTTTAGAGGGTTTATTTCACATATCTGTAGGTACCTCCAACGAGCGGACTCGTTGGAGTCGCATATGTGCACCCAGAAGAATTTTCTTTTCCCCGTAATCTACATGAGTTTTGCTACCGAAGTACACACGATTATCATAAAATATTTATTTTTGTACATCTAGTCCGATTTTTTAAAAAGTCGCATTTTCGACTGAAACAACGGCCTTTGTTCGGTTCCAAAAATCGCAATTGTTAAACAATTGTAAAAATCGTATGTACATCGCCATAAAATGTATCTAAGAAGTTATAGTTGAAATTTGAAGTTAATCGGTCAAAAAATGCAGGATATACGAGTCCGCCCAATTTTGAAACCATTTCTTCATGAAAAACGCGTTTAAAGTTTTTAAACCATTTTTCTACATGTCTTAAAAAAATGTCCACCTAAAATAACTTTTGCATATTATTTTCGACATGTTTATACATAATTTAAGTCAATGAAAAAAAAAAAAAACAATTTTTTTTTCTCAAAGGTATATAAGGCCTCAAAGCAGTTTGAACGCATGACGATTAGTAGGACGTTCCCATGGCGATTACCAGACCAACTGTCATAGCGGCATGACGATGACTCGTACAATAGCATCTTATAACCTTTACGAAATATTTTCTCGAAAACTGTACCAGGCACGGGAATTTCACAACGAAAATTTCATTACTTCTTCGTAATGAAAAACTGATTAAGAACGACTTAACCCTTAATAGTCACACTGGGTCCACGGGACCCAGGCCGTTTTTTCACCTGGAATACTGCTCAATAAAATCGATAAATTGGGTTTTGTGGCGCCATCTAACGATAGTTTGGATCTTCAAATTTAGTACCGAGACGGTCGATTTTGAATATGCGTAAGCGTTTCATTCTTTCCTTCTAAATTGCACCTGCGTTGGATAAAATAAATATACTTTTTGAAAAGCCCACAGAAGCCGCTATGTCTATTTCAAAGTACATTGTTTCCAGATTATAAAACCATTTTTTTTAAATAATTACAAGAGTTACAGCAATTTTTGTAAAAAAAGTCATTTTTCACGAGTTTTTTTTTACATATTTTTTTTTGCACATTTAAAATTTAATTTTTGATTTCTAACCAATTTCCTTGTATTAAACAAGGTTCAAATTATACCTCACTATTTTTCCATATCGCTCAATGCATTATTTCATTATTTATAACAATTTTAAAAAGCCTGGGTCCCATGGACCCAGTATAACTCTAACGTGATTCTAGCTAAGTGTGACTACTAACGGTTAAAATAACTTTTACTCACTTTCCTAGTTGAGCTATATAAATTTGCAAAGTCAAGCGATCTGCTTAAGAGGACGATTGCTGGGCCATCTATCTTAACGTGAATTAAGGAAACTCTGTACATGATACAGTGATATGATCACTAATAAAGAAATCCTTCTCTTCACATTGACCGCACCTTAATGACTTGAGGTTGTAGAAAACACTCTGACCGGTGGTTGATTCTTGTGGTTACTCCAAGCAGAACCCGACACGTCCATAATTGACCATTTGCAAATTTATCAAAATTGTTTTTCAATAGCGTGTCGTTTCATGACAGCGGTCGCGGCAGCACGTAGCCAAAACCACAGATTGTCCGCGGTGAGTTAGTACCATCAGCGGGAGCAAGGGGTTTTATTGACAGACGGGTCGAAGGTTTGCGGGGTGACGAGACTCGAGATTTACGTACACGGGCTCGGAGAGACCGAGCGAGAGAAAGAGAGTGCGCAGCGCGAAGTAAATACAAAGATTTACGATCTATCTTCTTGCTCCTCATTCTTCTTCGTTTCATTTGTTCGTACACCAGGAGAGAGCTTCTAAAACAGAGAAGAAAGACAGATAAAGAAGAAGGAAGAGGAAGAGAGAGGGGGGGAAGCTCGAAGAATCGGGGGATGGCACGGACGAGGTGTGTTTATGAGTGCGTTCTCGACAACGCAATAAGAATTTTTCGCGCATGTCTATTGGTGAGATGGCTATACACACGTAGAGATACGGTCCATGCCCACCTCCAAAATTGACTGGCCCTCGAACGTGGCCCAGGAGCAGTTTATTTGCCCCCCCCCCCCCCCCAATGTTGCTACGCACCATACACTATACTTCCTATATCTACTGCGAAGGAACATGAGACCGGTGAATAAAGGTCCGAGAGTTAGCGCCGCGGAGATGAAAAAAAGGAAGGCAAGGAGTGCAAGGAACTTCTTCGCTCATTCCACTGTTCAATTTTACGATCCTTAGCTCGATATATGACCGCGACTAAATCAGAATTATATCGAGCTAGGCGTCGTGAAAGTATTGTGAATACTGGTGTCACTATGCTCCCTCCACTGTTCATCCATTCGTCAGGACAACTTTTGTGGTTCTGTGTGCGGGCGTCTCCAAGGACTCCAAGGGTCCTGAGGACGTACATTTAAATGGACGCGAACAATGCTACTTTCCACCATAATCATCTGCTTTTTGCAATAGAAAACTGTGAAATCGACAATGCGCTCATGCCTATTTAACAAGACGAAACAATTTATCTAATGTCATACCTTTCACGTTTGAAGAATTTACTTCGCGGGAAAAGTATCTAGATTTATAGACCAGCTGAACTATATTCTTTTCGTGACAATCGAAAAGAAGTCTTCCACAGGTTCGCGGCCCTTCGTCTAATCCAACTCTTATATGATCAACATTTGTACTACACCGTACGAATATGCACGTTTCCACACGAACGTGGTTCCTTTCGAAATGTGTCGTAGGCCATTTTATACGAGCTGGAATTCCGCAATGGTTGATGATTGCGGGGATAGTTAACCCCTGTGTTGCAAAAATTATCGACGAAAGATATCGACGGTAAACCGAGAACTTGTAACTGTCACGGGGTTAAATAATTCATCTCCATATTATGGTCGGCTGAGTTTGCATAACAACACCTTATGACGCACTCGCATCCGAGAACAAATGCGGGAGACGTGGGCAAGACAACTTTGCGACCTCCATGATATCAATCGAAACGTGTATGGTCAAATTTACTGCGAGGCATCTCTCACTTTGGGAATTGCAGATGTATTTGGATCTCGAATCGTGGGCGTGGTGGAACGATAGAGGCACCACTGGTAGTTATTCTCTTTTTCTTTCATGAGACCTAAAATGGTTTCGAATTTGACGTGCATTCAGAAACAAAAAAATGCTTCTCATATACGTACGTACGCACGTCCAACATGTCCTAACGATCGTCATTTGAAAACTACAGCCACAGTGGGGTTTGTAAAGTGTTTGCAATAACGAGAGACTAGAACTGTTAATAACAAGGTTCATTGTTTCAGATGGTAATTGTAGCGCAAGCTCTAATATTGTATTGAAAGATAGAGGGGAATGTATAGTTGGTGAAAATGTAATATTAAGACCGTCATCTTCCCCTGGCTTTTCTCCCATTTGCGCTCATATCTGAACATGATGAATGAGACAAAGAGAGAAGCTCGGAGGAGAAAAAAAGGGAACTGTACAGTACACAATCGTATCACGGTAATATAGAATGGAATATTGCCCTGCTAGTTAATATACGTACGGCGTTATTGTTGAAAACCACTAATATACATTCATATATCTACTTTGGCTGGACAAAAATAAGGACGTTTGTCTATGTACAAGGCACCGGTCACGTTTATTCTTTGCACGACTAGAGGGGCCGATCTTTCATGCGCCTAGTGACATCAAGTTTAAGCAAAATAAAACTTTTATATAAGTATAATTTTTCGTACTTAAGGTTGTCGGGTACGAGCGAGTGCCTGATTGGTTGGTAGACAGAATCGTGTTTCGACAAATGCGAGACAAGATGACAAGGCATTGAAAGCAATCGATACACAAGCAGTCAACGGGTATAATAACATTTCTATGGGTTACGAATAGGTACCGTAAAACGGGGCTACTTTGACAGAGCGCCAAAATACATTTACATGTGTACGCAGCGAGCCCGCTTGACCTTCCGTGGCGGGCGGCGGGTGCGGGAAATGAACTTGAACAACAATTTGTTGTTCAAGTTTATTATAATGTTGCCAAAGTTGATTGTAACATTGCTGAAGTTGATTTTGATCTCAATGACAATTATAAGACTCATTAAGTGCCTATAACAGCACCCCAGGTACATGATATTTTTATGTAAAATGTTTTCTTAAGGGAGGGTACCGATGTTTTCTTTGAATTTAAAAAAAGGAATAAAATACATGGTTAAAAAAGCTGTTCGGTTTTATAAGGTATATATTGAAGTTTGTAGAAAAAAAATTATATGTCCAAAGTATATAAAATGGCGGCGCACGAGTCACTATACCACTACTGTTATTCAGCCAACCCTCTCCGCGGCACGCAGTAGAACTGTCGTAAATTTAGTCCCGGAACTAAGAGTGAAATATTTTCCTTAATTATATTATTTTTAGCAGTCAAGTACGGGGGGAATTAAAAAATAATTAAATGAAAAATCGAGACGGGTTTGAAAAAACTTCATTTTATCGACCACAATTATCATCTCAAAAGTAATATATTTTTTACAATTTTCGATTCATCGACAAAAGCGCTCGTACTCGACTGTTAAAGCAATCTAAGAAGCTACAGTTAAAACTTCAAGTCGATTGGACGAAAATTGTTCGAGTTCTGCTGCCTTAATAACGATGACAATTTGGTTATAAAAAATCGTTGTCTTTAATTTAATTGCATGTATAATGCATCAAATATTACATTTTTTATCAAAATGATTCCAAATTAACCCTTAATCTTTGACATAAGTTGCATTTCAATGCGTTGTCAAAGAAGACCCACATTCGGGGCTACTTCGACACGTTAAAAAATGTATATATCAAATTGTGAGGGGGCGTTGGAGCTTTACTTTTTTATACATTTGATAGCCAAAGGACACACTGTTCTATTGGAGCAAGAAAAGTTGGTATCTAGGATGTTAAAAAAAGTTACCTACAAAAAACTTCCAAAACCTGTTCAACGTAGCCCCGTTTTACGGTAATAAAGAACGATTGTGAAAGACGCCGAAGGTACAATAAACCGCGGAACGGATAAGTCCTCAGAAGATTAACGGTGGCAAAAAGTACGGTGGAGTACAACACTAAGAATGCAGCAAAGTGAAATCCATTGACAATAGACAACGGCAAACCACGACCGAGGCTAACAAGAATTCTCTTAAACAAAATAGCCACGAAACTTCAAAAACATATAGATCCATTAATCTCTGGCTGCGTGGCCGTAGACGCATTTTGTGCAGGAATCCCCAGCCGTTCAGAAGTGATGAACGAACATCGTCGGAAGTTATCAACTCGAGTTCTACTTCCTGTCGCGAGTCTCATTACAACAATGCAGTGATACAAAGAACGCTCCAGATATGAAAGTCCGTTTTGAATATCAATCAATCCAAGGCCTATACCGAGCGAACTAATGTTGTATAAGGTGTCAAGCCACTGTATTTTTGGTCGCTCCGGATCTCGTCTGAGTGCCTAACATGTACGGCGAAGGCATTCGAAATTCAAAAAACACCGCTATCCGCGTTTCGGGATTGTTCCTAAATCAATCAACGACTGTTCGATTAGTCTCGGATTCCACGGGATGTTTGTTGGGTCCGGAGGCACCATTGTGTACGACGAATTGCCCATTAGCGTTGGAAAGATATCATCTTCCTCTTCCCAAGCTATTTCGGGACCTGTTACGCATGCCGCGCCCTCTTTTTATTTTCCTGCTATATCGTAGCTTGTGTTCGATTTTTTCTTTCCTTTATGTCCTTTTTTCCTACGCGTTGTCCGCGTAGAATTCTCCAGCTCTCCTGGCATTCAACGCCGAGAGCCGCACCATGTGTCCTCCGATTATAAGCTGTTCTCAAGACCCTTTCAGCCCCCTCAGCCTCAACAACGTACCGGCCCTTCGGTGCTCACGTCTATCGTTGAAACTTTTCGGCCTCCACAGTTTCCGTAGCTTGGTTCGGGCGACATTTGCTCCTTGCGGCCTTCATTGGCCGCTCGGTCACCATCATCGAAAAATACTTCAGACGTAATGGCACCGGTAGCCGCGGGGGATTCATCCTGGCTCGATCATCTTCGCCGTTGTACAGTCCCGAAGAAACGCCGTTATACCCTACGAATACTAGGTTGCTCCCATCTACACTTATTTATGTTCGCCCTTCTGACCCGATCCCGCTACTGCGATAAAGCGGTAATTAAAAATGTTCGGCTGTTTTTCAAAACGTTAGAGAAAGGAACCTCAAGGTCTGCCAAACGACAGGGGACATCCTCAAGGAATAATGTGCCTAACGCGCTGTTAGAACCATACACTTCTTGACTCTCGCTTTTATACCATCTAGTCCGACGAACATGACGGAGCCATTATCGACGATCGATCTTGGAATAATTTTGGGAGCTTGCTTGTACGAATGGCATTTGTACAAATGACCAACTCGACAAAAGGATCGGCAAAAGGTGCCACTAGGAAAATCTCATATGTCGAACGCTGGGGGCAGCGTCGGAAGTCCTCAACCAATGTTATCATCAAGAATGGGTATCCCATTTTAAATATACAGACCTTTACATAGTGATCTTAAACATTGAAATATCAGTATCATTAGATATTATGAAATAAATTATATTTTGTGCAACTCAACTTAATATGTATGTAAATATAAATACGGACCGCATTCAAGTGGTAAAGGGACTGAGTGTCGATAAATCTTTTAGTATGTCGCCAAGACCTGGACACTGATGATTCTACTGGGGTGCTCCAAGACCGCAGAACTTTGTTCAAATGTAGGACTGCGCATATACGCATGCATATCCGTGCATAAATACTTATATAAAGACTCGCATAAAATTCGCCCCGGTCAGATATCGCTGACATTTCGAGATTATAACCGTAGATCTCGAAGCCCCTCGAAATCGTATAAATAATGAGACCGTATGGTGGCCCATCGCTATAATTCAATTCACACCTAATAACCGAGATTGTAGAATTTCCATAATACAGGCGGTGATAAAGTTAAAAATGTATGTTTTTTCTTATTCGGGACAGTTCGCCTCACGCTTTGGGGGGTCCGATAATCGAGAAGCTATGCCCTCGTATAAGTTCACCGCTCGTTCCTGCATTGGTTAAAGGACGAGTGGAAGCCTAAGCGGGAAGCCGCACAAAAGGACGATATCCACGAGGTTTCGTTCACTCACCGCCCTAACTACGAAGTCGCAAAGCATCCC